>CAWUFW010018829.1:0-207979 GCA_963921515.1 Calotriton arnoldi | reverse complement strand
TCGGTCCATTGCTGTTCAACGCGCACAGGGGTACAACGCGTACCGCGCACATTGAATGCAATGGGCGGCCGGAGGCACCGATCGGTCCATTGCTGTTCAACGCGCACAGGGGTACAACGCGTACCCGCGTACATTGAATGCAATGGGCGGCCGGAGGCACCGATCGGTCCATTGCAGTACAACGCCGCACAGGGGTACAACGCGTACCCGCACACATTGAATGCAATGGGCCGGCCGGAGGCACCGATCGGTCCATTGCTGTTCAACGCGCACAGGGTACAACGCGTACCCGCACACATTGAATGCAATGGGCCGGCCGGAGGCACCGATCGGTCCATTGCTGTTCAACGCGCACAGGGGTACAACGCGTACCCGCACACATTGAATGCAATGGGCCGGCCGGAGGCACCGATCGGTCCATTGCTGTTCAACGCGCACAGGGGTACAACGCGTACCCGCACACATTGAATGCAATGGGCCGGCCGGAGGCACCGATCGGTCCATTGCAGTACAACGCATCACTGTACATGTGACTGGCATATGTCAGCATGCCTGTCTCAGATGGGCATATGCCAGCCACAGATAGCTCCCAGGGAGTGAGGGGCACACCTACATCACGACAGCCTGTCCAAACCTTATCATAAGGCATGTAAGGCTGCATTTCCTATTGTGTGTATGTTGGTGTACATGTTGTCCTGTGGGTGTCACCTGTGGGCAGCCACCCCCAGGCTGTGCACGTGTTAATGGGGACAGGATCCTGGGTGTTACGTGTACGTGACCACTGTGATGTGCAACTGTTCATATCTGTGCATGTGCCATGGTCACATTTCACAGTGGTGTTTGTGTATGTCATGTCACATACCCCGTGAGTCCCATGTGGGACGGTATGTTTGAGCCAGGGTGTCCCAGTGGCACAATAGTGATGGCCCTCCACAGTCTTTGTGCATGTAGTGTTTACAATGTCTCTGATTTCATGTGCACAATGGGAGACAGTCTCCACATCCACGTTGTGTGTGCATGGACTCTGATGTTGTGCGTGTGTGTCACAGACGTCCATGGCTCTCCTGCCATGGCAAGTGTGGCCACTACCTGTGGGGGTCATGTTTGTTTTGTTGTGGTGTACACATGATACTCCAGGTGATGCCAGTGTCCATGTGGCATTACAGGGTCCCTGGGAATGTGCCTGTCGTTGAGCTGTGGTGCCTGGGGCACATCTGTCCTCACATGTCACTGGGGGTGACTGTGACACAGCATCATGATATCCAATGGGCCAACCTGGGACAAATTGATGCCACCTGTAGGACCGTGTTGACAGATGTTGGCCATGTATGTACCATAAATGTCGTTCCGGTACTGCACACTTCATGTAGTTGTGCCTCATGATGATGTATGTTGGGATCTTGAGTGTGTTCAATGCCGCATATGTGGGGTGACTGACGATCTTGCTTACTTCTCCTCTGCACTGCAGGGCTCCTGCTGTCCATCGGCCATTCCCAGACCTGGCAAGCGATGGTGGAACGGGACAGCATCCGACGGTACCGCTTCACCAGGCAGCTGATTGAGGATTTGGCAGTGCAGTTGTCCCCACATTTGCAGCCTGGCCGGCCGTATCCTACAGCGCTGACCCCCAAGGTGAAGGTGATGGCAGCCCTACACTTCTTTGCCACCGGTACCTTCCAACATACTGTGGCGTCTGCTGGTGGGATGTCACAGACCATGTTCAGCCGTGTGCTCCGCGATGTTTTGGCGGCAATGTTGCTCTTCCTGAACCGGTACATCTATTTCCCTAGACTGCGACGACTCACTGACGTGAAGAGTGACTTTTATGCCCTGGGGAGGATGCCGCATGTCATTGGCTCCATTGATGGGACACATGTGGCTTTGGTACCACCACAGGCCCAGGAGCAGGCCTACAGGAACCGCAAGCACTACCACTCGGTCAATGCACTGGTGGTGTGTCTTGCAGACATGACCATCACACACGTGTGTGCCCGTTTCCCTGGTTCAGCACACGATGCCTTTGTGATGAGGAGTAGTCGCATCCCCAGGTTGATGGCACAGATGCAGAACCAGCGTGCCTGGCTTGTCGGTGTGTACTGACTTTGTGCCATTGTGTGTGATCTGATCTGTAGTATTCCGCCCACTTTTCCAAGTCAGCTGATGTGCACTTGTCTGTCCGTAGGTGACTCGGGATACCCCAACATGCCGTGGTTGCTGACACCCCTCAGGAACCCTGTGACACCTGCCCAGATGCGCTACAATGAGGCACATGGTCGGACCAGGAGAGTGATTGAGCGGACCTTTGGTCTCCTGAAGAGCCGCTTCCGCTGCCTGGACAAGACCGGAGGGTCCCTCCCATATGCCCCTGCGAAAGTGTGCAAGATTATCATCGTCTGCTGCATGCTTCACAACCTGGCAGTGCGGAAGGAGTTGCCTCTCATCCAGGATGACGATGACCAACATCCGCCACCTGTGGAGGATCCTGGCCTGGACCACGATGCCAGTGACGATGATGATGATGATGGTGATGGTGATGTCCGCACACAGCTCATCACCAACTTCTTTAGCTGAATGTGAGTATCCTGAGGTGTCATGTGAATGATGTGAGTTGGCATGATGTGTGGGTGGTGCTCTGGTGCTGTTGGAGTGTGTCCATGGGCTACTTGACAGGATGTGTGTTGCGATGTGTGGTGACAGGTGGGCTGTACTCCCCAACAGTGTTGACATGCTAACTTGGTTCTGGGTGGGTATCTTGTAACATGTATTGTGCATGAGTTTTGCTGTTCTGTCCTGTACTGCATTGCTTTTGACTGTGTGTCATTTCTGTCCTTCACAGGGTACTTTCAGATTCGTTTGGTGAACTGTGTCCACCGACGACGTGATTGCACATCCAGGCTGGTAGCTGTTGTGTCCCTACAGGTGATGTGCGCCACACCCATGGACTTCCTTCTGTCTACAGTTGTTGACTGTGTGCCCGCTACCAGGTGGGGTTACCTTGCATCTGTAGTGGTTACGGCATGTTGCTACTGTGTAATAAACCTGTGCTTCACTTAGTGATGTGCGTTGTCTGTGGTCACACATTTGACTGCCATTTGCTTACTGCACCTGTGGGCTACTTGACTACAACTGGGAATGGGTGTGGTGTCTGTGCATTGCACCGTCTTCCCTGGCAACATCAGTGTAGGCAATGAGTCAGATGGCCTAGGTGTGTATGTGTTGTGTAGCCCTGGTGGTGTGTCTCCCTCATATGTGTCACGTTGCCTGTACTCACATGCCTGTGTTGTCCTTGCTGTTGCAGTTCGCATACACTGTGTAATTTTGCAGTTCATCATCCCCATAACAGCACCCACGTTGGAATCACGACAGAGGCAAGTATGGTGTATTAGTGTGTTTATTGTGATAATAGTGCATAGGATGGATTGTGCTGTACATGAATCTTGCAATCCCAAGTTCCTAGATGAATAGAAAGTCCAGGTAGACAGGATCCCCAGTATCGGGGCCACTGTTGTCTGACACATTGTTCCAACTTATACTCCCCATGCAATGTGTGGGAGTAGTGTTGCCATCAACAGGGTGAACAGTCTGTGCACAAAGGCGAAAATCCAGAACAGGTTCAGGCTTCCTGGGAGTTGCGCTTGGCCATCAGCCTCTCACTTTCCCCTCCTCGGACGACCCCTCTTCTTGGGGGGGGCCCTCAAGTGCAGGCTGCTGCGGTGCAGGGGACTCTCCGCCAGAGTCCTCCTCCCTCCCTGTGGCAGTTGCAGTTTGTTCGGTACCAGATGTTGTTGGCACACAGGGAGGTGTGGACTGGTTGCTGTTCATCTGGCGGAGGCATTGTAAAATGTCCCTGTGCACCGCCGTCATCTCATGTAGTACATCCCACTTGGACTCCACGCGGGTCATGTGGGAGTCCACACGTGACATGTGGGAGTCCACACGTGACATGTGTGACTCCACTTGGGACATGTGGGAGTCCAAGCGGGCATGATGGGCAGCCTGCTGCTGTTTAATGTCTCTGAGGAGCCCCACTACCTGGCTGAGCTCTCCGGTGCTGGACTGGTACGCATCAGCTATGCGTACCAGTTGTGGGTCTTCATGCACACCAGCAACGTCTGCAAGCAGCGACCTCTGTCTCCCACCCCTCCCACCACCCCTGCTGACATGTGCAGTGTGTGCAGTTGCACGCACAGATAACCCTGGTCCACCTTGGGGTTGGTGGTGGTGGTGGTGTCCATGGCCCCAGGTTGGTCCAGGGTCACTGCGCTGGTGTTGTTCCTTATTCTGTCCATGTCGGCAGGGATGGTATTCGTGGTGACAGTCGTTGGAGGGGTGGGTGCAGGGGTGCAGCTGGTGGACCTGCTGGTGCTGCAGCTGGTGGTCCTGCTGGTGCAGCATGTTGACTTGCACCGGATGTGCCAGGTTGTTCTTCATCGTCCGAGGAGGACAGAGGCTGTACGACGCCAGTGAGCTCGGCATCCTCTTGAGCCTGGGACTGGGACTCCTCAGCGTCTGCTGCTGTGTCCCTATCATCACCTGTTTTTGGGAGACACAAACAATGTATGTCATGTTTCTGCAGGCATCAGTGGTTGACACACCTGACAGTTGTGACTGTGCCTCGGGGTGCGGGCCTGTACATTGTATTGTCCTAAGTTGTCACAGTCAGGGGTTGATATTGGTGTGGCACATTGTCCTGCATTATTTGGGCATTTCTATGTATTCTCTGGGGTGTGAACATGGTCTGCATTGATTGTGTTTGGTTGACAGCCAGACCTCCTTCCCACCCACCCACCCACCCAGTCAGTTATCCCACCATGGAACGTGCTTGCATTGCAGGGAGTGTAAGTTGTCTCTCAGGATGTCAGTCAGTGGTGTCCTGCTGTTTGTTGGTGCACAGTTGGCAGCAGGGCCTTGTGCTCCCCACAGCAGTAGCCAGTGTCAGCCATCTTGTGAGTCCTTCTCCACTCCCTGTGATGTGAGCATGGTTCAGGGTGGTGTTGATGGGACAGTTGTGGGGGTGAGCTATGTCTGTGACTACGACTCCCATCATGCTATTGCCTCCACCCCCTTCCCAGCATGCCCATGCTTCCTTCCTTTTGACTCTGCTTCCCTGTGGGGTGGGCTGGCTGTGCTGACAGGATGGCTGGGAGTGTTGTCCTGGCAGTTGTTTGGCTAAGAGTCCCAAGAGTGTCCCTGTGCTTCACACAACATAACCCAGGGTGGTGGTGCTTTGTGGGATCTTGTGTTAGGATGGAGGGCATTGCATTCTACCAGGTGGGTACTGTGGAGTTTGTGTTGGGGGGGTGTGAGGGGAGGTGCTGGTGACTATAGTCAGTGCTGCAAGTCCCCCTTCCCACCCAGCCAGCCAGATATCCCACCATGGAACGTGCTTGCATTGCAGGGAGTGGAAGTTGTCTCTCAGGATGTCAGTCAGTGGTGTCCTGCTGTTTGTTGGTGCACAGTTGGCAGCAGGGCCTTGTGCTCCCCACAGCAGTAGCCAGTGTCAGCCATCTTGTGAGTCCTTCTCCACTCCCTGTGATGTGAGCATGGTTCAGGGTGGTGTTGATGGGACAGTTGTGGGGGTGAGCTATGTCTGTGACTACGTCTCCCATCATGCTATTGCCTCCACCCCCCTTCCCAGCATGCCCATGCTTCCTTCCTTTTGACTCTGCTTCCCTGTGGGGTGGGCTGGCTGTGCTGACAGGATGGCTGGGAGTGTTGTCCTGGCAGTTGTTTGGCTAAGAGTCCCAAGAGTGTCCCTGTGCTTCACACAACATAACCCAGGGTGGTGGTGCTTTGTGGGATCTTGTGTTAGGATGGAGGGCATTGCATTCTACCAGGTGGGTACTGTGGAGTTTGTGTTGGGGGGGTGTGAGGGAGGTGCTGGTGACTATAGTCAGTGCTGCAAGTCCCCCTTCCCACCCAGCCAGCCAGATATCCCACCATGGAACGTGCTTGCATTGCAGGGAGTGTAAGTTGTCTCTCAGGATGTCAGTCAGTGGTGTCCTGCTGTTTGTTGGTGCACAGTTGGCAGCAGGGCCTTGTGCTCCCCACAGCAGTAGCCAGTGTCAGCCATCTTGTGAGTCCTTCTCCACTCCCTGTGATGTGAGCATGGTTCAGGGTGGTGTTGATGGGACAGTTGTGGGGGTGAGCTATGTCTGTGACTACGTCTCCCATCATGCTATTGCCTCCACCCCCTTCCCAGCATGCCCATGCTTCCTTCCTTTTGACTCTGCTTCCCTGTGGGGTGGGCTGGCTGTGCTGACAGGATGGCTGGGAGTGTTGTCCTGGCAGTTGTTTGGCTAAGAGTCCCAAGAGTGTCCCTGTGCTTCACACAACATAACCCAGGGTGGTGGTGCTTTGTGGGATCTTGTGTTAGGATGGAGGGCATTGCATTCTACCAGGTGGGTACTGTGGAGTTTGTGTTGGGGGGGTGTGAGGGGAGGTGCTGGTGACTATAGTCAGTGCTGCAAGTCCCCCTTCCCACCCAGCCAGCCAGATAGCCCACCATGGAACGTGCTTGCATTGCAGGGAGTGTAAGTTGTCTCTCAGGATGTCAGTCAGTGGTGTCCTGCTGTTTGTTGGTGCACAGTTGGCAGCAGGGCCTTGTGCTCCCCACAGCAGTAGCCAGTGTCAGCCATCTTGTGAGTCCTTCTCCACTCCCTGTGATGTGAGCATGGTTCAGGGTGGTGTTGATGGGACAGTTGTGGGGGTGAGCTATGTCTGTGACTACGTCTCCCATCATGCTATTGCCTCCACCCCCTTCCCAGCATGCCCATGCTTCCTTCCTTTTGACTCTGCTTCCCTGTGGGGTGGGCTGGCTGTGCTGACAGGATGGCTGGGAGTGTTGTCCTGGCAGTTGTTTGGCTAAGAGTCCCAAGAGTGTCCCTGTGCTTCACACAACATAACCCAGGGTGGTGGTGCTTTGTGGGATCTTGTGTTAGGATGGAGGGCATTGCATTCTACCAGGTGGGTACTGTGGAGTTTGTGTTGGGGGGGGTGTGAGGGGAGGTGCTGGTGACTATAGTCAGTGCTGCAAGTCCCCCTTCCCACCCAGCCAGCCAGATAGCCCACCATGGAACGTGCTTGCATTGCAGGGAGTGTAAGTTGTCTCTCAGGATGTCAGTCAGTGGTGTCCTGCTGTTTGTTGGTGCACAGTTGGCAGCAGGGCCTTGTGCTCCCCACAGCAGTAGCCAGTGTCAGCCATCTTGTGAGTCCTTCTCCACTCCCTGTGATGTGAGCATGGTTCAGGGTGGTGTTGATGGGACAGTTGTGGGGGTGAGCTATGTCTGTGACTACGTCTCCCATCATGCTATTGCCTCCACCCCCTTCCCAGCATGCCCATGCTTCCTTCCTTTTGACTCTGCTTCCCTGTGGGGTGGGCTGGCTGTGCTGACAGGATGGCTGGGAGTGTTGTCCTGGCAGTTGTTTGGCTAAGAGTCCCAAGAGTGTCCCTGTGCTTCACACAACATAACCCAGGGTGGTGGTGCTTTGTGGGATCTTGTGTTAGGATGGAGGGCATTGCATTCTACCAGGTGGGTACTGTGGAGTTTGTGTTGGGGGGGTGTGAGGGGAGGTGCTGGTGACTATAGTCAGTGCTGCAAGTCCCCCTTCCCACCCAGCCAGCCAGATAGCCCACCATGGAACGTGCTTGCATTGCAGGGAGTGTAAGTTGTCTCTCAGGATGTCAGTCAGTGGTGTCCTGCTGTTTGTTGGTGCACAGTTGGCAGCAGGGCCTTGTGCTCCCCACAGCAGTAGCCAGTGTCAGCCATCTTGTGAGTCCTTCTCCACTCCCTGTGATGTGAGCATGGTTCAGGGTGGTGTTGATGGGACAGTTGTGGGGGTGAGCTATGTCTGTGACTACGTCTCCCATCATGCTATTGCCTCCACCCCCTTCCCAGCATGCCCATGCTTCCTTCCTTTTGACTCTGCTTCCCTGTGGGGTGGGCTGGCTGTGCTGACAGGATGGCTGGGAGTGTTGTCCTGGCAGTTGTTTGGCTAAGAGTCCCAAGAGTGTCCCTGTGCTTCACACAACATAACCCAGGGTGGTGGTGCTTTGTGGGATCTTGTGTTAGGATGGAGGGCATTGCATTCTACCAGGTGGGTACTGTGGAGTTTGTGTTGGGGGGTGTGAGGGGAGGTGCTGGTGACTATAGTCAGTGCTGCAAGTCCCCCTTCCCACCCAGCCAGCCAGATAGCCCACCATGGAACGTGCTTGCATTGCAGGGAGTGGAAGTTGTCTCTCAGGATGTCAGTCAGTGGTGTCCTGCTGTTTGTTGGTGCACAGTTGGCAGCAGGGCCTTGTGCTCCCCACAGCAGTAGCCAGTGTCAGCCATCTTGTGAGTCCTTCTCCACTCCCTGTGATGTGCGCATGGTTCATGGTGGTGTTGATGGGACAGTTTTGGGGCGGGCAATATGTGTGACTGCGACTCCCATGATGCTATTGGCTACACTGACTTGGCCAGCATACACAGAATTCCTTCCTTTGAGTGGTCTTCACTGTGTGTTGGTGTTGTTGTGGTGGCTACATGTGTGGATGTGTTTGTTAGTTCTATTTGTGCCACTGCCTAGCTGTAGTTGTGGTTGTGTTTGTACATGTGTTGGCACAGTTGGATGTGACTTTTTTGATGGCATGTGTTGTGTTTATCTGACTGACATACACATTTTGGGATGATTCTGTTCTAGTTGCTGTGTAATTGCTATGTGTGCATGGTTTGACTCTCCCCTTGACAGTGATGTGTGTGTTTTGTGGCAGTTTATTGTGTACATTTGTTGTGTACTCACCAGGCTCTGGGATGTTCTCTAGTCCATATACGCTCACTGGCGGAAGGATGGCCCGCACCTTCTCCTCCCAGGGCCTGAGGTATATTGGCTTGGCAGGAGGGCCACTGCCGGTCTGTTGGCTGTTGCTGTAGTCTATCTTCAGCAGGTCCCGTACCCTCCTGCGCACGTCATACCACCTGTTCTGGATGTCCGTCTTTGTGCGCCGACATGATGATTGTGCGTTCACCCTGTTGATGATCCTCTCCCACATCTTGGTTTTCTGCGACATGGGGGTCTGTTGGACCAGAGTGCCAAACAGCTGTGGCTCCACCCTGAGGATCTCGTCTACCAGGACTTCCAATTCACAATCTAGGAACTTGGGATTCTTCTTGGGGGGCATGGTGATGGGTGGTGATGGTGAGTGATGTGTGTGTTGGTGTGCAGGTGAGGGTGTGTGAGTGTGTGTTTTGCTGGGTGTATGTGAGGTAGGTATTTGTTGGTGTGCTGATGGTGTGTGGCTTGTGTGAGGGATGAGCTGTGGGTGTGTGGTTGCTTTCTCTTGGGTGCTGGCAGTGAAATGGCATTTGCAAAGGCTCATGGTAGTGATTTGTGTCCTTTATATAGGTGGAGTTGTGGGTGTGTCTTTGTTCTCTGTCCCCACCCCCCAGTATTTATTGGCTTGGTAATTGCTTGTTTGGCCTTTTTTGGTTGATTTTTCCTTTGTGCTGTTTGTGTATGTTGGAAACGTTCTTGTGACCGAGTCGGACCCTGCATTGGTCTCGTACGGTGTTTTCCGTTTCGTTCACGCTGTGTTTGTGCAGTTTTGTATGCTGCGTACGCGTCGGTCGCGGTGTATTGTATTGCTTCGGCTCGGTTTTGTATGCGTGTCGGTCGTACGGCTTGTCCTCCGTCCGACTCGGTCGTGTTTTTCGCGCCTTGCATCGTACTTTGCGGGTTGGAGTTGGCGGGTACGATTCGGTCGGATTTGTTCCGGGTGCGTGTCGGTCGGTTGGATTCGCGTGTTTTTCCGGCCGGATTGCTATTTTCCGAGCGGCTCGGTCGGTCGGCTTGGTTTCCTGACGTGTCGGTCGGATTTATCGCGGCTTGCATCGTACTTGGCGTGTCGGGCGCCACTGGTACGTGTCGGTCGGTATTTTTTCCGGCTCCGAGTCGGTCGGTGCTTTTTCCGGCCCGAATCGGAATCGACCCCTAGGTTGTTGCGGGGGCTGCCCCACCTTATTCATACCAATCAGTGTGGCTTTATACCCCACCGGAATACCCATCACTGCACTCGTCGAGTCCACATTGTGCTTGCCCACCGTCATAAAATGATCGACCCCAGTGCATTGCTCCGAGTTGATTTGGAGAAGGCTTTTGGCATAGTGGACTGGATCTATTTTGACCAGGTTCTGCTTTGCATGGGCTTTGGCCCAAAGTGTAAACGGGTCCCTCTCTTTCATGGGGAACCCTCCGCCCAGGTCCTGGTCAACGGAGCGATCTCCGTGCTGTTTCCCATTCGCATAGGTATGAGGCTGGGGCGTTCTCTCTCACCCTTCCTGTTCGCCCTGGCTATTGAACCATTGGCTACAATAATCCGGTGTGATGCTCAGATGTGGGGATGACGGTGGGGAGAGCACGGAGGATATGATAGCCTTATACGTGGACGATGTGCTCCTTCTCTTGACCTAACCACAGCTGTTGGGCCCTTGAGTCCTCCACATTTTGGGTGTATTTGAAGAGGCCTCTGGCCTCCTGGTGAATTGGCAAAAGTCTCTTCTGGTCCCACTGAAGGGAGATACTAATCTGGCTGAGTACCATCCTGGTCCAGCGCCTGAGTTTCAAATACCTAGGGGTCTATATATCGCTCCTACTAGACCTGGCTCACACTCTCAATCGGACTCCTCTGTTCGCTTATACAAAGAGAGCGCTACCGTCCTGGTCTGGTCTCCCACTAATTATGCTGGGAAGGAAGTCCCTGTTCAAAATGCTGCTGCTCCCTAGGTACCTCTACACCCTACAGAATTCCCCTATCCCCGTACCCAGCACCTGGTTTAAACAACTCAATGCTCTCATTCGGTCCTTCATTTGGCGGGGGCGATCACAGCACATTGTTGTCATTAGGCGTTTGCTGGGGAACTGGGGCTGGCTGATATTAAGCTCTATTACTGGGCGTCGCACCTTTTGCCCATCAATGACTGGATGATGGGTATAGATTGATCCCTCTTATAGAGCGGAATTGGCCCCGTTGAGCTGGGATAAGGTCATGGGAAAGCTGTATAGTTGCCCCATTCCCGCCACCACGCTGGAACCCACAAAAGTGGTCCTATTATGCTGGCGTGTGGCACCCCGCTTCATAGATTGGGATTGTACACTCAAGCAGCAGACTCTTCTGTGGAGTGGATGCTGGCTACGTCATACAGCCCATTTCGAAGGATTTGGTCAGTGGGGTAAGATTGGCATTACGTTCTTGGGCGATGTGTGGAGTGGAGCCCTCATGCGGCCCTTTGCCAAGCTACAGAACCTTTCCCAGCTTAGCCATACACAATTTCACAAATACCTACAGGTCCGCCACGCACTGGACGCTCATTGCCCCAACCTTACAGCTCTTCCCGAGTACATCCCGCTGGAAGCATATTTGCTGATGGGTAGCATCAGCAGCAGTGGCGTATCTAAGATATCTCGCTCCTTGATACACCATGCCCCAGATACGATTGGTTCCCTGAAGCTGGAATGGGAGGGCTGGTTCTGGGAGCATGATGATTCTGACTGGTGCGATGCGCTTTAGACCCTAGGGAAACTGTCATACCGGCCCGGCTGCGACTTAACCAACTGAACTTCCTACATACAACCAATTTGACACCCGCTGCCTTTGGCGGGTAGGGAGACTTCCCACACCACAATGCTCCCGCTGCTCCCACCCTGATGCGGATTTGTTTTATGTGGTCTGGCTGTGCCCAGACGTTATGCCCTTTTGGGCATGTATAGCACGAATACTTACCCAGGTGCTGGGGAGGCACACTGATCTCACACCCAGGGTGGGGCTCCTGGGGTTCTTGGCAGATGTGGGTGGGAGGAGAGCGGAACGGACGTTGGCTGGTATTGCCTCAGCCCTGGCCAAGCGTGACACCGCACAGATGCGGAATTCTCTGGCCCGCCTACAATTATGGAATGGCTGAGGGCAATGGATTGGTGCTCCAAAATGGAGGAGACTGTGTACAGAGCTCGGGGATGTCTACAGAAGCATGCTCGGGTATGGGGCAAATGGTGGGACTACTATGGACTTAGAAGTGATGCTGAATTGGAGAACTGACACAGGGCTTTCGCTGATCCTGCTGTACTTCTGGTGTGGGCTGGTGGGTGGCGACCTGGGGGTGGGTAGATAGGATGTGCAATATTGTGCTGTTAAAAATGCCCATAAAAAGTTGTTTATAAAAAGAAAAATATAGTAAGGACTTGAGAGACACATCATCGCCAAGTTATAAACTCAGGTCAGCAGATCAATTTTTATGTATTTACAGAACTCAAGCTGTCAATTCTGGTGACAGGCCCCTGCCAAAATATGGAACAACCGTCTGTTAAACCTCCGGGTTCAATCTCCCTTATTTCGGTAAAACAAAAAAAAAACTCATGACTTTTCTTTTTAACCTGTTATTTGTTGCGCTGCAATTTGTAGTAATTTGATTTTTCTCAATAGTGCCTTTAAACTGGTGTGCTGATAAATAAAAATATAACATAACATCGCTCTCTGTATTTACATGCCTACGGAATAGTAGTTGTATCTGTGGGATGGTATTTTAGAAGGTAAGTGCATGCGTGTGTGCATGTTAACTGAACGATTTCATTGATATGTTTGATTCTGCGTCTGTCTGTGTATCGCAGAATATCTTTTGCTTTTGTCACCACACATTACCGTAGTCGAGGGTATAGGTACATTTTTATGGGTTCTATGGTATCCTAAAGTCAATGAAAGATAGCAAGCTGTAATGAGAGAATAACACTATTGTCTCCAGTCATTTGCAGCCACATAGTGTAAATTGAACATGAAGCCTGCTTGCAATTGCCTAGACCAAGGGCCTTGATCATTCTCCCAAAGTGACTTGACAAACTGACAAGTACAGTGCCATAGTTCCTAAATTACTTTCAAATGTACATGCTCTTTGGTATTTCTTTCTCCAACACTTGAAGCAGGTGTTCATGAAAATGGCGCATGCTGCAGCTTCTCGGACTTTTAATGTGATGTGACCATAAAAACTTGCCTTTTTACATTCTTAGTTAACCCCTTAGCTACCGATGCCCAGAACAATCTGGCTGCACCTCATAATTATATTGTACTGTGTACCTGCCATGCAGCAATTCATATAGTAAAATCTAATGAATGAAAAATGAGTATGAAGGAAACCTATGCATTTTTTAATGTGTTAAAGATACTGAGTTTAGGAATAGTGGTTATTTGTACAACTTTTGGGTTCCCTTACCCATACGATCATATGATCCAGAGGGCGTTATGCAAAATGTGTTCTTTCTTGAACATTGGCTTACTTTTAATAAAAAAAATTCTATGTTGAATTCCCACACTTCTCATAAAAACGGTACACCACTTGTGTTGGTGGGTAGACAGAAGTAAAGGTCTCAAAACGGGATGTGGTGACACCACATTTTGTCCTTATAAATGACCCATTTTGGCTACGTGGGTAGCGGTGGTTTTTGGGCTGGGCTCAGCCACCACAAAGGGAAAAATACAAAATCCAGCTATTTCTAAAGCCTTGATGCCCAGTGGAGCCCAGGGCTGTGTGACTTGTGTAGATGCTTTTGCATGGATACCTCTTCTTAATAAGAATGCTCTGCAAACCTCACACTTTGGCCAGAATCACATGTTTTCTTTACATTTGTTTGAGGGTTACTTCCGGAATCTGTGGGGATCCACAAAATTCCTGCCATCCAGCATTCTCACACTTCTCCTGATAAAACAATACCCCACCCATGTGGGTGGGCTTATCCCCTGGCACAGGAAAGGCCCCAAAACACAATGTTGAGATATTATTTTTTTGCAATGAGAAATGACCAATTTTAGGGTTGTGGGTAGCTGCGGAATTCGAGCCCAGGCTAGGCAGGCATCCAGGGAAACCTACCAGACCCAGACATTTCTGATAACTAGACACCTCGAGGAGTCCATAGTGGTATCACTTGCGTGGATCAAGTGCCAAATTGTACCCAGAATGCCCTGCAAACCTCAAACTTTGCACATAATCACTAATTGTGCTCACATTTCTGTGAGGGAAACCTGTAATCTGCGGGGATCCAAAAAATGTCTACCACCCAGCATTTCCACACTTCTCCCCATAAAAATGGTACCCTACTTGTGTGATTGGGTGTAAGAAAATGCCTCTTTTTGCATGATCACCCCCACTCAAGTGCACTGAGGCCTGCTAACCAGACCTCAGTGCCAGTGCTTTGACCTTTAAAAGTGTAATGTCAGATTGGCTTTACCCAATTGGCATAACTTTACTTGAAATGAAATTTAGATTTGTAGAGCGCTCTACTATCCAAAGGTGTCTAGGTACTGAGACTCGGAAAGGAGGATCATAGAAAATAATGAGAAGAAGAAACAGAGAACCTGAAAAGAGAAATGGCAGAAAAAACAGAGATCGGAAGCTTATTTGTTAAACACATACTTAATTATAAGTCCCTAATATACACTCAGGGCCTCTATGTTAAAGTGTCCAACCAGGGCTGCAGCACTTATTGTGCAACTCTGGTTGTGACAACGTTAAAGCTTGTCTCCCAGTCTGCTACTGCAGAACGACAGGTCAGTTTTAAACTGCTAACTCGACTTTGCCATTCAAACTAATGGCAAAGCTCAAAACCCCCTTTTAATATATATATATATTCACTGAAAAAACCATAGGTTTCAGGCACGTTATAATTAGAAATTAGCATTTAAAAACCTTAGAAATTCACTGAAAAAACCATAGGTTTTAGGGAAAGTTATAGTTAGTTGGACATTTCACTCGTACAAAACCAGAGAAATTCCCCCGTTATAGTTAGTTCAGCTAACTATAACTCACGCCCCCGCAATGCACTGCTGATGACGTCACGTATTACATCACTCATGACATGGTCAGTGACATCACTGATGACATCACTGATGACATCTCAAATTTTTTCAGTGCCCCCGGGACCTGGCCCATCCGGGGGCTTCAATACAACGAAGCGCGGGAGTCCACGCTTCGTTTTTTTTTTTATTTTCTCGCACCCAGCGTGAACTCGACCGATTTTTTAATGCTTTTGTGGGCCCTGGGGGTCCTTGTGGGACCCTCTGAGCAGGCCTAGGGGGTCAGGGTGTTTCTACCCTGCCCCCTTTTCTTGTTTTTTGCGTTTGTTTTTCTCTTTTCTTGTGACTCGGTTCTACCGACTTGTGACTCAGTTCTACCGAGTCACAAGATGGCTGCCAACACTTCCTGGTTTGGAGTGTTGACAGCCAATTAGAATAAAGCTTGTGGTCGGGAGGGTCCGCGGACCCTCTGTGCCTCTAAATATCGAAACTTTTATTTTTTGATTTTCTCAGCAACTACTGAACGGATTTACACCATTTAAAAAAAAGGGCGCTTTCTGAACCAAGCACTACCTTTTTGCCAAATTTGGTGTAATTCCGTTCAGCAGTTCGAGCTGTAGCCGTGTCTAAAGTTTCCTATGGAAAATTCATTTTCCGACCTTTTATTTTTAATTTCTCAGGAACTACTGAACGGATTTACACCATTTAACAAAAAGAGTTCTTTCTGAAACAAGGGCTACCTTTTTGCCAAATTTGGTGTAATTCCGTTCAGCAGTTCGGGCTGTAGCCGTGTCTAAAGTTTCCTATGGAAAATAACATGGAGAAAACACGTTTTGGGACCCCCCTTTTTTCTCGGCCCCCGCTTGGCGAATCACCCCGAAACTTTCAAGACACAAGCTGACCGCAGCGCCCCACGAGTTTTAAAAATTTCGCGAAGATTCGTCATCTGGCGCCAATGTTATTGGGAAAAGAAAAAACGCTTTTCCTATGGAAACTAGGTCCTAACTATAACTATCTACTGGCGACCGCCAGTAGATAATATAAATATATATATACATATACATACATATACATACATATATATATATATACATACATATATATATATATATATATATATATACATACATATATATATACATATATATACATATATATATACATATATATATATATATATATATATATACATACATATATATATACATATATATACATATATATACATATATATATATATATATATATATATATATATATATATATATACATATATATATATATATATATATATATATATATATATATATATATATATATATATATATATATATATATATATAATACTCCTACATCAGGCCTATCGAGTCCCAAGGCAGGTTGTAGTATATTAAACAGCAGGAGATGTATTTTTCTTATGTCCCAACAGTAAAAAACCCGAATTGTTGTTTTTACTGCAGAAAGGCTAGTAGTCCCATTGGTGAGTACAGGGTTACACGCTGACATTTCAGCTGTGATAACGTTTGAATGGGACTACTAAAGTTGGTACTTCATGGTATCAAATTAATCGTCACATTAAACCCGACTTGATATCCGAGTCGAAATTAATGTAACTTTTCAGGAAACGCAACTTTTATAAAGTTTCCACTCTGTTGCCCAAGTTTTCCGGTGGACACACGCAGATGCTGGCCACAAGACTGCCTTCTGACCTCCAAGGGAGAAGTGCAAACAACTCCCAGATGTAAGAATAATAAACATCTGCCCTTGGAAGAGGTGTCACCTCTCCCTGGCAGGAAGCCACTTAAGGTGTGAGCCCAAAAAGGCGCGCTTCAAAGGAGAAGCCGCCTTTGAAAGGCAAATGGTGGAAACACAAGAGGGACTGCTCTTTTGTTGAGGTTGACTGAAGTGCGTCAGGGACAGAGAGGGGAGACAAGTTTCCAAACCGTTTTTTCTGTATGCGTGTAGCCCCCAGGTAGACACACCTGTAGGGTGGGCTACAAGCTCCACACATTGAGAGAGGGTTTCTGCTATCTTAGGAGTGAGCGGAATAGTGCACTCTGGTTAGATGCCACACATCACAGGAAGTCATCACCAGGCGGGGAGGGTCCTAGTAGCCTATTAGCTAGTAACCGCTACTTTCCCTGAGGGCACTTTGGGGGCATAAATATGGCACCCCTGGCACTCAGACCTCAGTTCACATCTGGCAGGAGAGACGACCGAAGAAGGACCGCCCAGCTGTTCCCTGGACCTGGCAAGAGAGGTTGCACCAACCGCAAGACTGCACCTGCTGATCCTTGGGCTACCAAAGAGAGGACCATACCTGTGCTGCCTAGTTCAAGGAAAAGTCACTCATAACCCCATACAGAAGAGATGAACTCCAAGAGTCACTTGGTTGAGTACCTGTTACAGCACCAGGGCAACAAAAGTTGAAGAAGCCCGTTCTGGTCAGTAAAAAGCCACAATCGCCTGATCGCCCCAGACTACCAATGTACAGCCCGGTCAACTGAGTCCTGATGTTCAAAAGTTGCACCCGAGTCCGCCAGACCAGGGAGAGTCATCGGAATGCAGTTTAGTTGCCCAAGACGGACACTAGCCTTAATCAAAGGTAAAAGCTGGTTTTGCTGTTACCAGAGTAGGTAATCCAGTGGCAATTGGGCTATTGCTTGACCAAATAGGACCTCGAGCGACATCGGCCTCTGTGGCCAAAGTCACCCCACCTGAACGGTGGACCGGCACAGCATCCTCAGTATCTTACAGCATCTTCAGCATCCTGTATCCCTTACATCAGGACCATTCCATTGAAGTCTATGGCGGTTTGCCCACAGATCCTGGACTTGATACTGCTTTGGTGCCAAGGTAAATGTCCTACTACACCTCATTATCCCCCCCCACCCAATCATCCCCCTGTCGGATTTCATTGGCCAACATAGGCCAAAGTAGCCAAACACAACTCTTTAAAAGTTTTACAATGTTTCCAAACTTTGGGGGTCATTATGATGGCGGGTGGACAAAGTCCGCCCGCCACCGTAACGGAATGCGGGACCGTCCGCAAGGAGTGCGGCGGTCCCGCACCTGACATTAGGATGCCAACGCCACGGTGGCGGTGTGACACCCTATTCCCAGCATTGTGACGGGCGGTGCTCACAGCACCGCCCGCCACAATGCTGTGAATGCACGTCGTGCATGTGCATGCACAACGTGGCAGGCACCACGCGGTGCCTGCCACCTTGTGCATACAAATGCAGGGGGGTACCATAGGTACCCCCCATGTGCACCCCCCCTCAACACCCTGGGGGCCCGCAACGGGACCCCAAAAGCAAACACCGTATGCCTTTCCATGGCGGCGTTGCCGCCATGGAAAGGCTGCTCTCCGCATTCATCTTAATATGGATGGCGGTGTCTTGCAGACACCGCCACCATATTATCCTTGTTTTCCGCCAGTCGATGACCGGCGGAAAAGTGGCGGACGGTCTTTCCGTCCGCCGCGGACCCCCCAGCCATCATAATATGGCGGGGGGTCTTTGCTGTGTGGATGGCAGGCGGATCGCCCCCGCCGGGCCGGCAGTGGCGATCCGCCCGCCATCATAATGACCCCCTTAATGATTACCAATTGCTTGTTCGCATTTTGAAACTTATGTTTTACTTAAAAATCTATATCACCGCATCTCTCCGGCCGATTTTGTTTAATTTGTTTTCTAAAAATTCATAAATATATAATCTATTTTCATAAATTGGTGTAAATTTTTTTTCATGTTGTGGGACTTTCTCATTCTTTTGTTTTGGTACTTCTATATGCTTTGCACTCGTTTCTTTTTTTAAGTCTGTCTGCTCGAAGCCACAGCTACCAAGGGTTGAGGTAAGGTATATCCATTGAGCCTGACTGGGGCCAAGTTGGTAACGTGAGTGTATTCAGCGGTGAGGTCACAGATCCACACCATATAATACACCACATTTCTTCATAGTGGGCTATCACCTGTGACTAGAAAAGCCACAACACTGAGACATTACATTTTCGCCAGGAAAAATTAGCCATTTTGACAATGTAAGCTGCTGTGGAATTTGGGTCTGGGCTTGGCCGCCACCATGGAAAACCTACCAAACATAGACTTGTCTAAAAGCTAGGCGCCCAGGGGGGTGTAGGGTGGTATGACTTGTATGTTTCACTATAACTTCTTATCAAGAATGCCCTGAAAACCTCAAACTTTAGCTAAAATCATGCATTTTCCTCACATTTCTATGAGGGAAACCTCTGGAATCTGCAGAGATCCGTAAAATTCCTAACACACAGTGTTCCCACACTCCTCCCAATAAAAGGGTACCCCACTTGTGTAGGTGGCCCTGTTGCCAGAGACAGAAAAGGCCCCAAAACACACAGTAGAGACATCAATCAATCAATCAACATTTGTATAGCACAGCACTGTCACCCCTAGTGGTATCTGGGTGCTTTGGCAGCTGTTTCTCCATCAAAAAGCCAGGTCTTGAGTTTCTTCCTGAAGTCCGCCAGGGAGGCTGCTGTTCGGAGGTATTGGCAGCGATGTAGAATAAGGAGCGGCCTCCGCTGCGGCTGCGATGGATGCGGGGGGTGTGTGCGAAGGCGAGTGTCTTGCGGGCAGGTGGAAGTTCAGTTGATGGTTGATGTAGGATGGTCCTTGATCATGTAGGGCTTTGTATGCTTGTGTGAGGATCTTGAACTGGCATCTCTTCTGAATGGGGAGCCAGTGGAGGTTTCTGAGGTGAGGGGTGATGTGGGTCCATTTGGGGAGGTCCAGGATGTGTCTGGCTGTGGTGTTCTGGAGTCTTTTGAGGAACTGGGTGGAAATTACGGCATAGAGTGCGTTGCCATTGTTGAGGCAGCTGGTGACGAGGGCCTGCGTGACGGTTTTTTCTGGTGTTGATTGGGATCCATCTAAAGATTCTAAGGAGCATGCGAAGGGTGTGGAAGCAGGAGGAGGCAACTGCGTTGACTTGTTGTTTCATGGTCAGTTGGCTGTTGAGTATGATGCCGAAGTAGCGTGCATGGTCTGTTGGTGTGAGTGTTGGTCCGAGTTCTGCTGGCCACCAGCTGTGGTCCCATGCGAAGGTGTTGTTCCCAAAAGATCAGTACTTCTGGTTTGTCTAAGTTGAGTTTGAGGCAGCTGTCTCTCATCCATTTAGCTACGTTGGTCATGGCATTGCAGAAGTTGGCTGTGGTGTTGGAGGACTTCTCAGTGAGCGAGAGGATTAGTTGTGTGTCGTCAGTGTAGGAGCTTATGTTGAGTCCATGGGATCTGACGACGTCTGCAAGGGGGGGTCATGTAGATGTTGAACAGGGTAGTGCTGACAGATGATCCTTGGGGTACGCCGCATAAAATGTCCGTGGGTGCGGAGGTGAAGGGAGACAGTCGGATGCTCTGTGTGCATCCTGAAAGGAAAAAGGCGATCCACTTAAGGGCGTTTTGCTGTATGCCGACGTAGTGGAGTCTGTCGATGAGGGTGTGGTGGGAGACAGTGTCGAACGCAACAGAGAGGTCAAGGAGGATCAGGGCCACAGTTTCACTGTGGTCGTGGAGAGTTCTGAAGTCATATGTAGCAGCAATCAGCACAGTTTCAGTGCTGTGGTTGACATGGAATCCCGATTGTGAGGTGTTGAGTAGGTGGTTTAGTTCCAGGTGTTCGGTGAGCTGTTGGTCGATGGCTTTCTTGAGTACTTTGGCTGGGTTGGGAGAAGAGAGATAGGTCGGTAATTTTTAGGTCACTGGGGTTGGCAGAGGGCTTCTTTAAGAGGGGTCTGACCTCTGCATGTTTCCATCCATCGAGGAAGGTTGTTGTGGAGATGGAGATGTTGAGGATACTGGTGAGTTCCGTGCTGATTCAGTTGGTTCCGAGGTTGAAGAGATGGTGGGGCAGGGGTTGGTAGGTACACCAGAGTGGATGGACGACAAGATGGCTGAGATGGTCTAAGGGGTGAGCGGAGACCAAGTGGTTATCGTTCGGCTGGTGTTCTCTGGCTGATTGAGGTTGTCGGGGCTGTGAGCAGTGGGTTGGGGTTCAAAGTTGTTTTAGATAGTGGCAATCTTGCTGTGGAAGTAGTCTGAGAGGGTGTCGCAGAGTTCATGGGAGGAGTGTATGGTGTTTCCTGTGGTTGTCGGGTTAGAGAATTCCTTGACAATTTTGAACATTTGATTTGTGTGGTTGGCCGCGGTGTTGATGCAGTCAGTGATGGCTGCTCTCTTGGCTTCCTTGGTGCGCAGGTGGTAGTTGCTGAGGGCTTCTTTGTGAGCGGCTCTGTCGGAGGGGTCCTTAGTGATGCACCATCGCTTCTCAAGCCGGTAGCAGTTGCGCTTGCTGGTTCTGAGCCCGGGGGAATACCAGCTGGCTTGTTTTGAGGTTTCGTTGTTTTTTGCTGGTTTCAGCGGGGCAACTCTGTCTGCCTATTTATTGATCCAGGCGGAGAAGTTCTGGGCGGCTTGGTCAAGATCTGCTGAAGTTTCGGCTTATGTGGTGCTGAGGGTCAGTGTCCATTGAGTCTCGGTTACCTTGCACCAGGTGCGGTGGGTGGTGCTTGGTGGTGGTATGCTAGGAGTCGGAGATTTTAAAGTGAACGCTGGCGTGGTCGGTCCAGGTGAGTTCTGTGGCATGGGTGAATTTGATTCTGTCGTTGGTGGTAAAAATGGCGTTGAGTGTATGTCTGTCGTCGATGTGGAAATTGAGGTCGCCGAGCCTGAGGTAGTGCTGGGAATAGATGGTAAGGGGTGTGATGAGTTTGGAGATGGTGTCACAGAAGGCTGGTCAGGGTCCCAGGAGTTTGTAATTGAGGTTGCCTCTCATCGTGGTCTTAGCCTCGGATTGTAGACGGAAGTTGAGGTGTTCCATGAGAGGCATTGGGTCGTTGTTGGTGATGGTGTATTGGATGGTTTCCTTGAAGATGGTAGCGATGCCCCCGCTGTGTGTGTTGGTGTGGTCTTGATGTATCATCTTGTAGCCGTCCAGAGTGGCGGTGGCGATGTCGGGGTTTGAAGAGGGGTTAAGCCAAGTTTCGGTGATAAAGGCCACATCAGGGGAGAGAGTGGTGATGGTGTCCCAGATTTCAGTGGTGTGTTTGCAGAGGGAGCGGGAGCTGAGCAAGATGCATTGGAGCGGTCCCGGGTTGTTCGTGCTCTTCTGAGCGGAAGTGAAGCTGGGTCCCGTGCAGGCAGGTGGCCCTGTGTAGCAGGAGAAGTGGCAGTGGTGGAAGGTGAAGGGTCCTTTGGTAGACTGCAGAGAGGACATGAAGCAGCTGTTGTTGCGGCGTCCGGGGTCCAGGGTCAGGAGCTCCTTGTTGTTGGTGGATGGTGGGAGGACCAGGGGTCCTGGCGCTGTGCACAGTCCAGGGGCAGATGGGCTGGACTTTGGCACAGCCACGCAGCAGCCTCCATAAGTAGCCCTGGGCAGTGGGAGGGGCAGTCAGGGAGGCGGGAGGGCCGGGAGCAGGAAACTCGATGAGAAAGGGAGAAAACTACGGGAATGGGCGAGGGAGCAAGCAAGGACAAACCACCCAAAAATCCAGGAGAGGGGGACAATGGTAGATTACCTCACAATTAAAATGACACCCACTGAGCAGGGAAAACTAAATAAATAATAGAATTACATGGAATTAGAGGCCCACAAGTGAGGTGGATCCGCAGCCCAACCTGGAGTATCTCCAGGCAGTGGGACCAAGCTGGCAACTGTGGGGACTCGAGCATAGTCCCAGTCAGCGAGGAGCTATGCAGGAGCGGGGGAGCAGGAGAGCGGCCCAATGACCATGGATCTTCCATGAAAAATTACCCATTTTGTCGATATGGGTTGCGCACTTCCAGAATCTGCAGGGCTCCACAAAATTCCTACCGCCCAGCATTCCAACACTCCAGATAAAAGCAGGACTCTACTTGGGTGGGTGAGCCTATTGCCAGCGAAAGCAGAGGTCTCAAAACGCAACATAGAGACATCAAATTTTCACCATTAAAAGCTGCCTTTTAAAAAATATATTTTATTAGGTTTTATAGTATAAACAACAGTAGCAAGTGACAACCGTTGACAGGTAATGATAATGTGGAACAACAAGTACAGCCCAATTTTGTTTGAATAGATATCAAATAACACAATGTAAAACACTGAATGGTACGAAGATGTGAAATGTTCTCATTGTTACATTGAATATCAACAACCGTATGGTATCACAATGTGTTAACTAGGGATAAACTGGGAGGGTGAGTCTAGTGGGGATGGGCGGACAGGTTCGGTAATGAAAAACTGCCCATTTTGGCAATATGGTTTACTCTGGAATTAGGTCCCGAACTCAGCCGCCTCCCAGAGAAACATACCACACGTCTGAAAATTAGTCACCCATGGGGAGTCTCAAGTAGTGGAATGTCACTGGATCTCACCTGCTTTTTGTTAAGAATGGCCTATAACCTCAAACTTTGGCTAAGGAAACGTCAGGAATCCGCAGAGATCAACTAAATTCCCACCATTCAGCATTCCCACACTTCTCATCATAAACACAGTTCCCCACTTATGAGTGAGGGACTATTGCCATATGAAATCAATGTGGCATTCCCATGGTTCCTGGTTTTGTGAATTCCTGTCCAATGCTGATCGATGCTCTGGGGACGAGGTATGCCTCCCCCCCCCCCCCCAACACCCCCTCCCAAGCACCCATCAATGATGCCGTCTGCTTTTAATTGTTTATTATGATGGGAAGCTTTTCCTTGCGGTTCCGACTTTGTTTCTTCAAAAGAAGGATTTTCTTTGACAATGCTGTGAACTAAGGTCATGCGGTGGAAGGGAATGGTTTGCCAATCGCAAGTGGTTAATAGATTTTTTTGTTTTATAAATAGCCTACTTTGACCTTAAGTTATTCGTCTATAAACTAAATAGGGTTGTGCTTATTGGCTTCAACAGCCTCCCAGCACCTATAAACCATATGTGTTTGAGCTTGGCCTGAGCTACTCAAAATATGAGCCAGGGAACACACTAAGGAGGCATTTGACTTGCAGTCCCAGTAAACTGTTAGAAGTGGGTTTGTGCAAGCTGCCCTAAAGCCCATTAAGCTAGTCACTCTCCCAATATGCCAGCCGCTTTCGCACAGTGAAAATCTGTATGTCTGTGTTTGAGTCTAACGTCTCCATAAGAATTATGCATTTAAAGATTTATAATGTATAATTATACACATCTTCAGAGAGACTGCTTTCTCCTGTGTGCAAGTATATGTGTCTCTTGTGAGAATATGAAGGGCTGTAAGTTGCCCGCTGTCACTTTATTAGCATTAATGAGTTTTTGGACAGACATTAAATGCTATCTAAGTTTGTGTGCCCCTGTGTTAGCCCATCCGTGTCTGTTCATCTGCGAATAGCTGATATTTCCGCCTTTGTGCATGTACTTTTGTGTGTGAATTTCAGCCTTTGGATAGTTAGTCTTAGCCTATATCTTCTTTACCGGATGTGTGCATGTCTGTGTGTAAGTTTATTTATCTCACAGTTTTTTCAACCAGTAACATTCTCCTTGTGCCAGGGACGTTTTAAGGATTTTGGGGGCCCTGGGCCAAATGTATTTTGGGGGGCCCTGTTCGGAACAGCTTTGATTTTATGATCCAGTTTCAGCTCTTTCATGCCCTCTTTTGTCAAATTGTAAATGTGCGTACATCTGATATTCAGGGATAGTGATGTGTGTTTTCAGTATTGTAGCACAGCAGCAGCTCACTAATATTACTGCAAATAATCTCTGTGACACCCTCCCATTTCTCATATGTGAGGCCCTGTTTTGATCTAAAAAAACATTTTTATATGGATGTTGCATGAAACAAACACATTTTGTCTGCAAAATGTCTGTAATAGTCTCACAAATTAAAAATAAATGATAGAAAAACTCTATTTACAACAATCTGTTTATAAATTATTCAAGGTCATCAGGGCAAGACTCTCTGCGGAACATGGATTGCTCTATCAGGGGCCCCTGAAAAGCTGGGGCCCTGGGCCAGAGCCCACTTTGCCCATGCCTTAAAACGTCTCTGCCTTGTGCATCTTCTTTGCATGTGAAAATAACGATGTGTGCATGTTTATCTGTGTGTGAATGTATCTTTATTTGTCTGCATGTGAGTGAGTGCCGGTGAGTCTGTACACATGACTATGAATACGTGACATTGCCTATAGCTCAATAACACACACAGAAGATTTAGAAACTATGGAATGTTACTTATTAAGAGGTAAGGAATTGTGAGGCAATGAAGTGTTTTTATTTGAACCAATTAACTTTATGCTGTATAATAAATACTTTAGAGCTCTGGGAAAGTTCTACCTACAAGTAACAAGTGCATTGGTGGGCTCTTCTGCAGCACCAGCGTATATAAATAACTTTATGAGCCTTTTTGGGTAAACAATAATAGTAAACAATCCTCTTTGGCTAAAGGGCATTATAATTCTACACAGATTCACAGACGAAACATTGCTACCATGTCAAGGCAGAAGAGGACAGCTTATACAGAATACAGAGAATGTTGTATGCTGAGTGATGTGCATGAAAACATATTTTTACACTGTTCACAAAATAAACAGAAAGAATCTAATACCAAACAGCTTCCACCCCCATATATACTGTATTTGCCACATTCACAGCTGTTAATCATCAAGACAACTGTCAGAACAACTTGACTATATCACACAAGAAAAGAAAATCACTGATACATAAAAACACACAAATCTTACTAAGATATTTGAAACTGATTGAAGCAGACCCAAAATTACGTATAGTATTTCTGAAAACACCAATGATATCATATCAGCACAACAATAACATCAAGGTTACCATTATTAAAGCCTACATGAAAACATGTAATAGATAACCAATCCTGACAGAAAAGAAAGTAGGAACATATCTGCTTTTGAAATGTATTAATTGTACACACATTAGCAAAGGACCCTCATGCGTTCCATGCACGGCTAAATTGGGTGGGCTTCCAAAGCCATGGAGATGCTGCTCCTGCTGCAACTGGCCCACTGTGAAGGTGCTTCCGACGTCAGAGCTGGTTGAGTTTTCGCCATCTGAAACAAATCAGTTTCTCACCTCTAAATGAACCATGAAGCGAGAAGTGGATGGATATGTTTTAGCGGATGCCCCAATACCCCACACCTCTAAATGAAGCCCTAAGCCATTGAAACACATGCAGGTTTGAATGATTTTAAAGTGAGTCTTGTGATCAACTGTACCAAAGGTCCACAGGGAGCTTATAGAGGATTAGTATTTGTTCTTCTCTCTTTGTCCAGACACGGATTACATCGCCAAGAAGTTGCAAGCTTGCATTGTAGCAGATGTATTTTTGCTGGAAGCTTGCTTCATCTGAGTTTCACTTTTGCATTCACCTTCCTATACACAATGTTGATACGTTGTGCAGCTATATTTGTAGAAGTACATTTGAAACTGAAATTGAGTTGCAGTTGAAATCTAAAACATAATTAATCCCCATAAACTAAAGGTGCTTGGGTCATATGAGGCGTCTGAAAGTGTGACAAGAGCTAATTATGGAAAAAGTGTAACTGGACAACAGTACGAAGCACATCAAGCTCAAGCACCAACAGTGAAAAATGACAACGAGATAGGTAGCACGGAGGAGGGAGCTACAAATTGTGAGTCACGCTTGATACTGTAACTGCTCGCCTAATGAATGGTGAGATGAAAGCCAGCATAGAGGCTCATAAATTAGACTGTTTAACTAAAAAAAAGTGGAATGTTTACAATACAAGATTGAACAGCTTTGTGTGAGAATGAATGTCGGTGTGGTGTAATTCTGGAAGACGATATGGCATAGATGAAGTTAAAGGTTCAACGTATGGAGACATACAAGACAAAAACGTATTAGGTTTATCACGACATGTTTTTCTGAAAATATTTAGACTGTTAATTTTGATAAGTTCATGGACATGTTTTTATAAGAACAGCTTGGCTCTCCATTGTTATATACAGTATGTATAATTGTCTGTGACCTTCATTCATTAGGTCTAGTCCCAATTCTATATAAGACTCTCAAAGTAATATCCGTGGTTTAAATTATCCTAAAGTCTACCAGGGAGATGGAATAATTGCAATTTGAAGGGACTAGAATCTCCATCTTTCCAGACAACAGCCTGAAAGTCCAGCTGGCTAAAAATAAGGCACATATGAAGTCAAAAGCCTACTGAGAGGACAGTGAAATAACACATTATAGTCACACTAAGTTGGATTAATCCAAAACATATAAGAGCCCACTGTGCATTGTGCTTAACATGTGTAGGTTCATATCCCATCCTCGTCACCAGTGTAATAACACACTATTGCAATGATAAAAATAAGCAGGTAGAGTTCAAAACATTACAAGTTCTCAGTGGCGTAGCGAAACTTCAGGGGGCCCCCCTGCAAGGTACGTGGAGGGGCCTCCTCCGGACACAATCAGGAGCTCTCCGGCCGGAGTACTCTGCTGAGGGGGCCCCCTGGAGTTTGGGGGCCCCCTGCACCGCAGGGGCTGCGGGGGCCTGTGTTACGCCCCTGCTGCTACTAGTACATGACCACAGTGTCTATTACGACTGTCTTCTCTCCATCTCCATTTCTAACTTCATTGAATATCACTGGAACATCCGACAACACTGACAAGTAAGGGTAGCAGAGTGGAGAACAAAAATAACATACATAAGTAACACCTTATTGCATGATCTGTCAGGGCAGGGCAAGTAATGGAGAACATCAGGAATGTGTGTTTGATGGTGTGTGCAGAGACAAATTGTTGGGTATACAAAATTATAAATACACAGAAGAAATATTTGTCAATAGCAGGACTCAAGCAGCGTTTAAATCAATCTGATACCCCAACAGATGGTAGCAGGCATCAAGGCTATTCAAGCAGAGATCTCTAGTCAAATGTTTTGCCTTTCCTACACACCAAGTTACTTCACGACTCCCAGCTCATGAAAATTACAGAATAACTGGAAATATACAGGGAGATTTGGAGAATCAAGTAGAGGACTGTACTCAGAGGCATAATCCCAAGCTTGGGCAATCTCCTACCTAGGAAGGAAAATACTGTATCTTGAGAATCACAGCCATTCATCAAATTTAGAATGGTATGGGATTTCAGAGGGCAAAAAAGGGAATAATGCACAAAAATTAATGGCAATGTTGGCAATGGATGCCTTTCTGGAGTTGGAGACCTGGGATTTCCACCAGGAATTTCAGTGAGCTCACAGTCTTTCCCTTAAGCGGAATTCCCAGAACAGAGAACCTCAGCCAATTATTATCTATCTTGGTAGCCTTTTGCTGCCAGAACCTCTTGTGCCTGTCCAAGGCAGAACAAACCACTGAAATATAACTCTCTTACCATTTTTTCAAAACTTTTTATAAGTTGTGAGCCTGTGGAATCTGGCTGGCACCTTATAAAAATATTTAATCCATTCGCTGATCTAGGCACAAGGTTTAATTGCAAGGCCCAGCCAATTTCAAAGAGTTCCATGAAGTGCATGGTCACTTATGTGTCCCTCCAACTTGAGGCCCTGGCCCTATTTGATTAACTGTCACACAAACATCATGGCGCTTCTAGATGCAAGCAGAGGCAGGGCACAGACTTATGGGTCTCTTTTCTTCACAAGTGTATGTTTAGGCAAATTTTCAGTAAGGCAAATGTGCTCTAACTGTAGGCATTTACATACCCTTTAGCATAAAGGGCTATATCGTAGTTATTGATTTCCAACTTACGATATTCATGATTCTTGTCTCTTTTTCTTGTTTTTAGATTAGTGGCAAGAGGCTGATGGGAACCTTTGCCACATCATTTGTAACTTTTCTCTCACTTTCTACTGCAGCACTGCTATGCCAGCATGCAACATTATCATTGGAGTTCTCACAGGGGAGGGAGTGTGCAGCTTTAGGGCAGGAGATGGGGCTTTTGAGGGGCAAATAAGTCAAGGGGCTATGTAATGAAAATCATATTTTAGTACAGCACATATGGCTATTAACGAGAAGCAAACTAAAAGAGAGAATCCAAAGACTGTATTTTCCTTAACAATAAAAAAAGATGTTGGGAGGCATGCTGATACATCTCAGAGACAGGTTCTCCCTGGGACCCAGAATTTTGTAAATAATGCTTATGTGTATCAGCTGGAAAGCAAACTATTTTTGCCATCCAAACACACAATTGCAGGTTATGGTTATTTTACACTTGAAAAAGCATAAATGTGATATGCTCTCCCTGCAGGGAATTCACCTGTCTTATGGACAAAGATCACTCCAAGAGGAGAGCCACTCTAAAAAATTCTGGTTAGCCTCTCAAACATCTAAAACACGGCGAGCTGCAATTCTAGAATTTAATGAAGAGATTAGCATCTCCAGGTTTTCTGCAGATCCTGGGTCATTCCAAAAGTTTCTGTTCATTCAATTTAAGGCCCAAATTAGAAGGATAACTTCTTGTGAGCTATACTGTTGGCAGAATCATCAACAATAAGTAAACAACTCCCCCTTCAGAAAAGATGCCAATTCAAGATGCTGACACACACCTACATGGCCCTCCTCGACCAAGGACCAGCATTCATCAACCACCGCCTAAACTTCCACCAACCCTTCAGACACCTGCGCTCCGCCACCCCCGCCCTCGCTCACACGCCCCGCATCCGCCAAAGCATCAGCGGAGGACGGTCATTCTCCTACCTCATCGGCAAGTCCTGGAGCGACCTTCCCCTGCACCTCCGAACCTCATCCTCCCTCACTGAATTCAGAAAGGAACTCAAGACATGGCTCTTTTTATTGGTCACCAGCAACAACCCAGCACCTGGATACCCTCGGGGGGGGGATTAGCCGCTCTCTACAAATCCAAGTTGATTGATTCATACAGGGACAGGGCTTCAATTTAGCCTTAAACCAAGAGATTAACCAATGGCAGTGATCCATAAACATATCCCACATCCCATGAGAACCAATGATATAGCTAGTATGTGAAGGATTCAAAACTCTGGTAAGCTCAAGTTTACTCCCTTCTCCCATGCCAAAATACTTATTTGGGAATTAAGCTAAGATATTTCCTAAAGTTATTACAGACCATGCAATACTTTTGTTTCCGTATCTTTCACAAGCAAATCTTACATAGCTAGATGACACACTTCCTACTGTGGCTGGATTTGGGATATAGACATTTGTTCAAAAATGTGCACTGAAGTTTGCCACTTTACCTCAGCTGACTTTGTTATCTCCCAGGTTCATATAGACTGGGCTGTGGTTCGAGGCCTCTGTACCAGCCTCTCAATTTATTAAATATAATCTCAGTCCAACAAAAGCACTGTGTATTTTAAAATCACTAAAGGTCAACATTCATCACTCCTGGAAAATTGGCAGCTTCCAGCTACAGACTTAACCCTTGCAAAAATTCAAGTGTTTATCGCCCAGCTGGCTAGAGAGGCCAGAATGGCTAACAAATTAAGCCAATATTCTGGCCAGATTTTGGTGTTAATGAAGGAAACGAAGGCTCCTAATACAATTAAAATAATTAAGGATAAGATTGCACTGACTTCTATAATGAAGAGTGACACAGGGATCTCTCTCAAATCAGACAGAACGCTGAAAGGTATTTTCAAATTTGCCACTTTTCCATTTTCGAGGACGAACCACAGTAAATGCTAATCCAACCTATTAATAATCTAGGATTGTACAAGGCATTAGCAAAGAGTTCAAATAATAAGGTTGCTGGAGAGGATGATTTCCCAGCAGAATTCTATTTAAAAAATCTAAGAGATGTTAAATCCACTCCTACTAAAAGTGATAAATTATGCCATGGAATCAGGCAAATGCCAACGACTTGGCTTCTTGCCATTGTTGTCTTCTCTCCTAAATAAAATAAAGACACATAGCTCTTTGAGTCCTGTGGCCACAAGCCACTTATAAATGAAGATTGGATACTTGTTAAGCTCCTCTCTACCTGGGTTAATTAAAATTTTGCTCAGTTTGGTTGTGGCAGAACAGCAAAGGTTCATTACAGAACATAACAATATTGAACACATTAACTTGATTACCACTCAAATAACTCAGTCAAGGTGGTTTCATTTTTGAAGCTGCAGACATATTGCTTGACCAGGTTCAGTGGGATTTCTTCTGGTCAATATTAGAGTTACATCATTTCCCCAGGAATCTTTGTTTATGGTGTGAAGGCACTCTACTCTTGTATGGTCACTGCACTCTGCATCAAACTTGTCTTATCTGCCATCTCCCACATTCGTCAGGGATGGCCTCTATATTCAATGCTGTTAGTGCTGTATCTGGAACATTACAGAGCACTGATCGAAGAATCATCTGCAGCAGCTACTTTCAGCTCTCAGGTCAGCAACACGAGTCATTGCTCAAACAGATTATACATGGGTTGGCACCTCTAAGTCTGATGCTGTTTTTTTGTTATTAGCAGACTAGAGAAGGGTTGAGCACATGTTCCAGTTATAGTGTGACTATCAGCAAAACTCAAATTCTTAGAGTCAATCATAAGGTGCACTCCATCTTTCGAGAGCGCTCTTAGGCAGAGACCCAATTACGAACAATTTGAAATTCCTATGTGAGAGTGTAGGGCTGAAGTATTAGGTTATTCACTTTCCCTTTAAATAATTTATAGGAACAGAATGTCCTGATGTCAAGACAAACAGAGCTCCAGGTTCTGCGGGTACTTCCAGGGAGAGAGTACTTCAGTGTTTTTGAGTTCAGGATGACTGGTATTTTGAGAAGCGTGCCAGTGCTTCTTAGTTCTCTCTGGACCCCAGAGGTCTCAAGTTTGTGGTTGAGGTAGTTTGGTGTACCTTTATATACTTCCCTATGCATGATGCATACAGGTTTGAAAGTGTTCCTTTCTTCATAAGAGAGTCAACTCAGTGAAAATCAAGATGTGGGAGATAAGATCAGCTTTTTAGGAGCAGGTGATCAGTCTGGTGGCTAATTATAAGGCTGAATCGAAGGAAGGCATGTGATGTGGATTGGGGATTCCTACTAGTAGGCAGTTACCAAAGTCCACAGTAGACAGTTCTAGGTTTTGGACAACTAAACTGAAGTCATGAAACAGTAGGACTGTTTGATAACTCAAAGCATTCTCAGTTGGGATTCCACTTCTTTGGCGAGGTTGTTAGTGTGTTAATGTAGGTTCACATGCTTGATTAGAACAAAGCAACATTATTTTGCAATGTTCATAATGTTTGGCTTACTTTCCAGTAGTAGCCCCTTCTTGAACCACTTCTTGTGATGTAATTAGGGAGGAAAGGAGAATAAATTATGTTTTAGTAGCTTTAGTTTCAAATGGTGGTATGACATCTGAATATCTTTAAGGAGTTGGGAGAAAAATAAAATTTCATTCAGAATTGAGTTCACTGTTTTGACACATTGACCACGGTTTGCAAGCAATGATGAGAAACAGTGTAGAACTTGGCCCCTCGGCCCTATTCTTAGAGTATGCGCAGACTGTGTCAAAGCCATCTGACAAGTCCAAGAGAACTGGAAGGAACAATTGTCACTTGTCTTAGATGTGCAAGGCATTATCCACAAAGTTTAGGGCTTTGATTTCAGTGCTATGTCCTGTTCTAAAGCCTGATCTAGAAGATCATTTTCTTCTAGGAAGGCTACACGCAGCTCTCAAGTATTTTGGCCATGAATGACAGATTATAAATTGGCCATGCATTATTCAAGTCCTCTAGATCAGACAGATATTTCACGTCTTTGGATTCTAGCCATCACATATGAATCTGTGATATTCCTGTTTTATCATCCTTAATTACTGACAACCTATTCTGTCCTTGGAAGGAAAAGGGTATAAATCATATCATCAGATTTACTTGATTTAATTGCCTTGCAACTTTCAAGGAGTTATGCCTTTCATGAAAACTTTCCGCCAATACAAAATTTTAATAGAATCAGCTAAAACAAAGAATGGAATCACCTATTCTTGGAGCTGTCACTATGAAACCTCATCCAGTAGTTACACGTTTTCACGCATTCAAACTATAGTGGAATACTTTACATCTCTCCGAGATAACTCTAAATCAGATTTTGAAGCTTTAGCTCATTGGTTTGCAGATCTAAATACACTAATAACTAGGGGTGGACAGTAAACTCCGCTCTGCTGGCAGGGTTCGCGGAGTTTTGCCCACCCTGTGCTCTGTTTGGAGCACAGAGTTCGGCAAAAACTCCACCAACCACCGTGTGGCAGACTTTTTCTCAAGCATGGCTCGACAGCGTTAAGTTGGTGAGCACAAGTGAAAAAAACAAGCGCTAGACCGTCTCCCGGTGAGATTTCTCAACGCAGGCAGTCGCGGCAGGTTGCTACCGCTCGTGCTGAGAAAGTTGCCGCTCGCATTGTGAAAGCTACCACTTAAGTAGAAAATCTACTCGAGCGGCAGAAAGAAGTAGCGCCCTCTGGCGCACCACGTTGTGCTGTTCGTGCTGATTTTACAGTGCAGGACGAGCCCCTGGCGCTAAAAATTAGCACGAGCAGTGTGACGGACCGGAATTCTGCCACTCACGGAACTTCGCAAAATCCTGCAGAGTTTTAAGGTAACTCCGTGAAATTCCGTGGAGTAAAACTCCACAAGTTTAGCCCACCCCTACTAATAACTTGTGAAGCCATTACTACGCTCTAGGTAAACTTTATTTGGTATGTTAATGAATGCTCTGTTACCCTGCATTTTCACAAACGCGACTCTCCAATGGCAGGCCTCACTAATGTGTTGGCTAACTGTCCCTCTATCTAGAATTTCTAGGAGGATGTCTTCCATAAGTTCAGTACCATTTGTAGCATTCACTTTATCAAATGCTTGTATTTTCTTTGGGCTTGGCCTCAATATTATAACTCCAGTTCAATATGGCACACTGCACATCTGGTCCATGGCTGTTGGATGCCTTCTCTTTGGTAGGGAATGGCTAGACAAGGAACCCTCCATCACCATAGCATTGGTTCATGCAATCATCTAGTGTTTTTATCAAGAACAAACCATTGGGAAGGCTAAACTACCTTTCCCTCTTTTAAAAGTAAGTGGCCACCTTTGTTTGATTTCATGTATTAAGTAAATATGTGATTTGTGTGAACCTCTCCCTGATTTGGTATCTGGCATTTTATGAATATAATAAACTGAAATGAATCTAGTTGTATGTATTCATAAATTTATAATCAGTAGTTAAACCATTTAATTCTTCTCATCTCCCCATTAGTATGTTTTATTGCCTATAAAGTGTACACTGAAAATATCTGAAATCCTCAAAGAAAGAAACTAAAATAATAAATTGATATCGCTTGGTGAAACCGACAGAATTTGTGCTGCACTAATATTACCTTCAATGATTTGGCTAATGCTGAATGTTTATTTTGCTCTCCCTCACTTAATTCAAATATATTGTTTAAAATTGCTTTAATTTATATGCCACTAAGAAATGACCCCCTTTTCAGCAATGACCTCTCCAAACAAATATCTCAGCTTGTTCTACAAAGCTCAAATTTTCTCCTGCTTAGAAATGTTAATATCTGGGCAGAGGACCAAACTCTTCTAGCAACAAAAAAATCTACTGGCAGTTTGTAATACTTTGGAATTCGCTAGATTGGTATTTGGTCCCACTCATATTGCAGCCCTACTCTTGGTTTACTATCCTCATTCCCCAATTGCATATCAAATTGCATGTCCTCTGAAATCCCATTGTCTAAGTAAGCCGTTATTTCATTCAATATAAATCTTACCTTTCGTATAATTTCTCTTAGATTCGTTCCTACTCTGGTAACTAAACGGCCCTCAGTAAACAGTGATAATCTAACCCTTGAATTAAACAACCAAGCTTCGAATTAGGACCAAATACTCAAGTAATTCAGGCCTTGGGTTAAGAATCCCCTGATATAATTTCTCCAATCACCATCTTCAGTCTCCTTTTATACTCATCCATCAGCTCAATGATATTCTGAATCTTTGATGTTACAAAAAGACAGTGTAAAGCGTTATTGTGCAATTGGCGATGCTCCTATTCCTTAGAATCAAAAGACCATTATTTGACTGTGCTTAGAAGCAAAAGCCTATTATTCAACTGTCATCATATTATTCTCAATAAGTAATTAAATCCCAGAACTTGACAACATAAGTTTTCACAAACGTAAATGCATTTTCAATCCCAAAAACATGTACCCTATAACCAGGGTTTGCCAGTGTCTCAAAACGTACTTGACAGTTTAGCCGCCTTCTTTATTGAAAATATAATTAATATACAGAACTTGTCTACATCAGATATCAAATTAGATTCTGCCTTCTCGGAATCTATTTTTCTGAAACCTTCTATTGACCAAAATTAATTGGAGTTCAGCGCACTATCTGTTGACTCTGCCTCTAAATGTATCTATTCAGTTTTGTCAGGATCACCTCTTGATCCTTGTCCAGCAAGATGTTTTCACCTCACTGTTTGCATCATTACCTCCAAAACAACAGAAATCATTCATTAATCTTTTTCCGAAGATCATGTAAAAAGCTGCTGTAAGCATTCTATAGTTACCCAGCTACTAAAAATGCTGATGGCTGATCTTAATATTCTCAACAATTATCAACTTTTTTCACTTTTACCTTTTGTTGCAAATATTGCAGAGAAAGAGGTAAAATCACCAATCTTGGCATATATTACAATGACTAAGGTGCTTGATCCTGTTTGGTTATGCACAAATGTGATGCAGAGCAGCTCATGGCATTATATTCTCAACAACTATCGACCTTTTTCACTTTCACCTTTTGTTTCGAAAATTGCAGAGAAAGAGGTAAATTCTCAAATCTCTGCCAATATTATAATGATTAAGGTGCTTGATCCTATTTGACCCTGTGCAAACATGAGTCAGAGAAGCTCATGGCTTAGATGTGGCTTTAGCCTTGGTCCAAAACAAGCTTCAAATGCTTCTTGATAGTTGAAGTTCAGCAGCCATGATCCTTTTGGATCTTTCCACTGCCTTTAATACTGGGTGGAACTCAATCTATTTGCTCAGAAGTATTGAGTGAGACAGAAAGGCAGTCATATCCATATCTTCACATTGATAGTTAGTACTTCAAACTTGTTAATGAATGCCCTTATACCATGCATTTTCACAAATGTGATTCTTATGTTGATAATTATTATGATCTGCTATTGAATCAATGTTACTGCCTTACCTATATTAGCAGTAGATGCCTAATATTCATGGTCCAGTTTTCTGGAATTCCCTTCCTCTTGAAATTCACCTCTCTGCTGTTTTTACAGCTTTCAGAAAGGGCTTGAAACGTACTTATTTCAGCAATAGACCCCTTGCTTTGGACCTATGAAGCAAGTCCTTTCGTATGTAACAGTCACGCTATAAATCGGTAATCAATCAATCATCACATTCTACTACCACTATAATACCTATCTTTGATGGACAGATTTTTGGAAAATTGTTGCTCATCCACTGGTTTACAGTCGTCCAGCACTTCACAAAGGGATTATATGAGTGTCATCAATTCAAGAAAAGGTTCAAGAAAATTAACAATTCAGAAAAACATTGAAGACAGGCCTCTTCAGGAAGCACTAGCCCTGACCTAGCATTCTGCCCTTGACCTTCCCCTGTTGATAGTATCTTCTCGGTGGGCATGCCTCCTGTTCGGGGCTCCATCTCTTGAGCTAAATGTGTGCCATACAAATAACAACACATACATAGATCAATGATTAAAATAATATCTCAAATATATGAAGCAGCCTGACTTGTGGGGCACTAACTAAATGAAAAAAGGGGCCATATTACCGAGACCCATAACGCTGCACAATTTAAACTCTCTGAGGTTGACTAGTAGGGTTGTAATAGCACAATCTGTGTTGCCTCTTATAAAAAAAGATTTAAACCAGACTAGTTCAATATCCCTATGTCTACTCTCATGCAGTTCAAAGTTTAGGATTGTAATCCACTACACACTCAACCACAGTCAAGGTCCTCCATCACAATACATAAACCTACGGCAGTGGCGGCTGGCACTGATTTAGAGTGGCAGGGTGGGTGGAGCGGGTGTGGGGGGAGGGGAATCGGGTGAGCACGCGGGGGAGCGCGGGGTTAATAATAGAAAATGTTTTTTAAACTTATCTGATATTGCCAGCCGCCTTCCGCTACTCTGCTTCCAGCAGTCCCTGGGCCAGCATCACAGACTATCTCAGACGGCCGGCCAAACTAACATGCACACTTAAAAGTGAACATCTACACCTCGTCCTCCCCCCTACCTTAGCCCGGTCCTGCCCATCCCTGCACACGCTGGCTCAGCCAGCAGCTGAAAAATAAAGCAATACTAAAATATTGTTTTATTTTTTCAGCTGCTGGCTCTGAGCCACTAGGGCGACCCCCCTTTCGCCATTGCAGAGGAGCTGCCCGGTAGCAATTAGTGGCGACTACAAACATATGAGTGTACACACTTGAACACGCACTTACACACACAAAATCCCACAAAGCCATCCTACACTCAATAAGAAATAAGCCTGAAAAATCAAATGAACCAAAAAGCCTAAGATTAACAATGGTGCATAAGATACACATTGAAATAATCTCTGACAACTCCCCTCGCTACAAATGTCTCCTACTCACTGCAAAGTCTCCTCTGGGCATGTACATTCCTCCCAAACATGCTAAGGCACATATGCCCCTTACAAATTGTAAAAGAGCCAACACAATCTGCAAGGCACATCTTCAGCATCAGAAACAGTTTATGTGTACACTAGGAGCCCAATGTACAAAGCCATTTCGCCATCGCTAACCCTGCAATTAACAAAATCAGAGCATTTGTGACCACCAAATGGTCTTTTCTATTTAGTAAATTGTGAAAGTTGGAAAAAGCCTTTCATGAAATGTCTTTTGCCGTTCACTGCAAATTGCATTTAAAAGGGGCATAAAAGGGATTCTATGTCAGGACCGGAGGCTCCGATTATGCTTTTTTCTCTTCGCTTTATTACTGTATCCAAATTTTTAGCAGCCAGAAAAGCATCAATTTTAATAATTTGCAAAGTGAAAGTTGGAGAAAAACCATGTATGAACAAGAAAAAACAATCCATAACAGGACCACAAATCCCAGAGTCCTTAGGGAGCCATATGCCACTGAGTCCTTCGCCACTGTCTATGTCCTCTATTTAGACCCTCCATGTTGAATGTTCCGCCTCTTTCTTCGCTGCTCGCGCAGCCAGTTAAGTGCCTTATTGTTGTTTTTCCTATTATTGTAGCGTTCATTATTGATGGGCGCCGGGTGAAATTTATCTTTGTAACGTGGGCCTGTGTTGTTGTTATATCGCTTTCACAGGTTCCTTTCCGGCCGCGGGAGCGGGAGCTCCTTACGCGGCCGATGCCCAAGTTTGCTGCGGTGTGTCTAACAACCGCTAGGGGCGCTCTTCTGTCTCGTTGCTCCCGTGGCGCGGGTTTCTTCTCCTCAGAGAGGAGCCGCGCGGCGAGAGTAACGAACGCAGAGCCTTGTCCCCTCAGTTCCGCCTCACCTTAACGCCCCCCCGGGGGTCCGTATTTCCAGTACTTATCTGTCAACAACGCCCCGGCGGAGGTCCGTATTGCGGTAATTACCGCGTTGAGCGCCTGCGGGCGGGAAAATATTTTAAAGTGCATACTGTTTAGCGGAGGAGCGCGCAGGGAGGCGAGCAGGGCCCGGTCACTTAGCTGAGGGCTGCGCGCGCTAGGGGTTTGTACTGCCCTTATTTACAGTCCTTCTGGACGTGCAAAGAGCCTTGCAGTCTTGCAGTCTGCCCATATTTCTTCTGGTACTCCCAGAGTTTCCAGTCGCACTTGTTGGGGATAGTGGTGACCCCTGTGTGCGTGTCATAATGGAGCAGGAGAATGTATATTTGGAAGAAGAGGTGGAATACCTACCTCAGGATGATGCTTTCTATGAGGCTGTTGATGCCTCTATTTACCGCTGTGTGAATGAGGTTATGGGTCCTATGGAGCAAAGACTCTCTGACAGGATTGTACAGGAGTGCGCCAAGTTGGCGCAAACTCGTCTGGAAACCCGGTTTTGCCTATCGCCCCCGAGGATCAACCCCCCCCGCCAAAAAGCATTGCCCCGAAGGGGATCTTGGGGATGTACAAGGGGTGGATAAGGATGCTTTTGAGAGATTGCGCAGCGCCTTCCTAGCTAAAACGGTGGCCCCGGCCATCCCTGCGCCGCTTTCCGCCCCGGAGACAGTCCTCTCTACCGCGCCAGTTTCTCCTAATATGGACGGAGACTCGCCTGCAGACTCGGACGATGACACAGGGTCTTCGCGTTCTTGGCGCCCAGCTACGGCTTCAACCTCTCTGCCTCAGGATAGTTCAGGGATGTTGGACCCGGATGAAATTATTCATCCTCGGTCGGCGGCCTGGGCCCCTGGGGACAGGGTGGCGAAGTTTGTGGCGGGTCGCCTCCGCAAGCCCTTAGAGAAGGAGGCTAGGGGCTGTTTAAGATCTGAGTGTCCCCGCCCTTCTTTGGACGGGAAGGTGGCCTGTACTCCGGAGTTGGACTCCAAAATGGCCACCTTCTTAGCCAAATATATGAAAGACCCGCGGAAGGGCATCGACAGGTCTTGGCGGTCCTGCCAAGTCAAGTTGCTGGACGCTATAGGGCCAATGACCAAGATCCTTGACATGGCGGAGGAGGCCAAGGTGTCCGGATCAACCATCTCCCCTGAGGTTCTTTCTAACTGGGCACAACGCGCCATCATATTCTTGGGCAACGCTAATTGTGCCCTTTCGACGGAACGCCGTCGTTCGTTACTGATAAAATTAGACCCTAAGCTTGGCGACTTAGCCTCTTCAGAAGCTGGAGCAGTGGCGCAGGGAGGCCTTTTTGGGGATCCCTTCGTCAAAGAATTAGGGAAATTTGTGGGCACTTTTACTTTATTAGACAAGGCCCAGTCTAATATAAAACGGGTCTTTCATCCCCGGGTCTCTCAAGGGGCCGGTCGCGGTAGGGGCCGCGCGACCGGCCGTGGCGCACAGTACAATTCCAACAGGGGACAAGGCTCCGGGCGTGGTCAGTACAACTCCAACGCCGGATACTCAGAATTTTATCCCACCAGAGGGCAGCGGTTCCGAGGCCGTGGAAACTTCAAAAGCAACGCCGGCGGCAGAGTCTCCACCGGTAAGTTTTTTGCCAACAGACCAAGTCCTTATAGGGGGTCGTTTAGCACACTTCCAGGAAGCCTGGGCCGATATCACCGGGGACGCCTGGGTTTTGCAAACTATCCGGGGGTTTCACATAGAGTTCTACGACACACCCCACCAGCACCGTCTTCCACACCCCATTTCTTTTTCGGTCGCGGACGCGCGACTGGTCGACGAAGAGGTCTCCGCGTTGCTGCGCAAGGGGGCCATTTGTCGTTCCACTTTACATCCTCACGGTTTTCTAAGCAATATCTTCCTGGTGGACAAGGTGGACGGGGGGCGCCGTCCGGTCATCAACCTCAAGGAGTTCAACGGGTGGTTGGTGTACCGGCACTTCAAGATGGAGGGCATCCACCTCCTTCGAGACGTCCTTCTTCCATCCGATTGGATGGTGCGTCTCGATCTCAAAGATGCTTACCTAGTAGTTCCCATTCATCCGCCGCATCGCAGGTTTCTACAATTTTGCTGGCGGCACCAGATTTACGAGTTCACCGCCCTTCCGTTCGGCCTATCTTCGGCACCTTGGTGCTTCACAAAGGTGCTCCACCCGGTGGTGGAGTTCCTCAGGTCCCAGGGTATCCGGATGATCGTCTATCTGGACGACATCCTGATTATGGCTCAGTGCCCCTAGGTGTTGGGGATGCAGTTACATCAGACGGTGTCGCTTCTGCAGCGCCTGGGGTTTGTGATCAACGAAGACAAGTCCGTCCTGACCCCGGTTCAGAGTGTGGTTTTTCTCAGCTTCATAGTCGATTCTATAACAGCTTCTTTGAGCCTCCCGGCCAGGAAGATGGCCAAGATCAAACACGAACTGCGGCAGACCATCTCCAGGCCTCACACCTCCCTCCGGCGGATTGCCCGGGTGGTGGGGCTTCTGTCCTCATCCATCCAGGCAATCTTCCCGGGGCCCCTGCACTATTGAGCAATGCAGCGCCTCAAAGCTTATCACCTTCGGAAGGGGTTGTCATACGATCAGTCCGTCCTCTTGACCACAGAGGTGAAGGACGAAATGACTTGGTGGCTCAACCACATGGAGGCGTGGAACGGCCGTGCCATTTTCGGGTCAGTGCCGGATCTCATCATAGAGTCCGACGCCAGCAGGATGGGTTGGGGAGCCCGTTGCGGGGAGTTTTCCACAGGAGGCGCCAGGTCGTCCCAATAGAACAGGCATTACACATAAATTGCTTGGAACTCCTGGCGGGCTCCTTCGCGGTTCGCTGCTGGACCAGGGACCGGGTGCAGTCTTGCGTCCTCTTAAAGATGGACAATGTCTCCGCAGTCAGATATGTCAATCATTTGGGGGGACCGCGCTCCCGAGCGCTAGCAAATTTAGCGAAAGATTTCTGGGACTACTGTCTGGCCCATCATGTTTCGGTAACGGCAGAGTACCTCCCAGGGCAGGCCAACCAAGTGGCGGATTGGCATTCAAGGTATTTAACAGATTCCAGCCAGTGGATGTTGGACCCCCAGATATTTGCATGGCTGGCGACTGTGTGGGGCCCATTCACGGTGGATCTCTTTGCATCTCGCCTGGACCATCAGCTCCCGCGTTTCTTCAGCTGGAGGCCGGACCCCCTGGCTCTAGCCATGGATGCATTCCTGCAGGACTGGAGTCGGGAGAAGGGATATGCCTTTCCTCCCTTCTCCATGATTCTTCGGGCAGCGGCGCACATTCGCCGCCAAAGGGCGGAGTTGGTGATGGTGACTCCGTTGTGGAGGTCTCAAGTTTGGTTTCCGGTTCTTCTGGAACTTTCTTGGGATTTTCCAATCTTACTCCCCCGGTTTCCTCAGCTCCTTCTCAATCCGAGCAGAGAACAACATCATCTAGTCACGGGAGGGTCTCTCCACCTCATGGCATGGCGGCTTTCCGGCAACGGTGGTCGCTCCCGGGCCTTTCGGGACCAGCTGAGGAACTCTTATCTAAGGCCTGGGCTAGCAGTACCTCCAAACGCTATCGTTCCGCCTGGACTAAATGGGTACGTTGGATCCCATGGTCGCTGGTGTCGTTCATGTCTTAAATTTTCTGGCAGACTTGGCGACATCCGGGTTGGCTTACCGATCTATTAACACTATACGTTCCGCAATTTCGGCAGCACATTCCCCGGTAGAGGGGGCTCCGTTGGGAGAACACCCTTTTGTTTGTAAGCTCATGCGGGGCATTCGGCTATCTTTACCCCCGGAGCCACGCTACTCGGCTTTATGGGACGTCAATCTAGTTCTAAATCTTTTTCTGTCATGGCAGCCGAACAAATATCTTTCCTTAAAGGAGCTTTCAGCTAAACTGGCTATGCTTCTGTGCCTCGTCTCTTGTAGAAGAGTTTCGGATGTGCGCGCTTTGGACATCTCCGCGCTGGTTTTTTCCCCCGAGGGGGTCACGTTTACGGTGAGTCGCCGTACTAAGTCTTTTACGCGTTCTATTTCTTATCCTGCTTTCAACGACACTCCCAAATTATGTGTCGTGCAGTGCCTCAAAGCATATGAAGACCTTACTCTGGAATTTCGCCCTCCGGGCGAACGCCAACTTCTCATTGCTTTACGAAAGCCGCATAAGGCAGTTTCCGCCCCCACTATAGCACGGTGGGTGCGTTGGATCATGCAGGAGGCGGGCATTAATACCAAGCAGTTCGGGGCTCATTCGACCAGAGGCGCAATGGCTTCTAAAGCTTTTTCTCTGGGAGCCCGTCTGGAAGACTTGATGCCGCAGACTGGTCCTCGGATTCCACTTTTAAGAAGTTTTACTTCAAGCCGGTTTTGGAGGTCGCTCAATTGGTAGTAAGTAAGCTTTAAACTAGCATAATCGGAGCCTCCGGTCCTGACATAGAATAGAAATTTGCCTAGCAGTGTAACGGTAAGTTTCAATTCTATTAAGGACACGGAGGCGAGGATTATCCAGCCCGTGGCACAATCCTGTGCGAACCCGCCTGTATATGCGTAAGTAGAGGTTTTTCCTTGTAAATGTTGCATACTGTGCTGGTGTTCACCGGTTGTTGGTTTCAGGCTTGTGATGCTGGTTTTTTTCCATTGCAATCTGGCCAGAATGAACCTTACGTTGCCTTTGTCTCTTTTAGGAAACGATGGCGCAAAACAAGGCCAATAAGGATCTAGCGTAACTCGCACGAAGAAAGAGGAGGAACATTCAACATGGAGGGTCTAAATAGAGGACACAGACAGTGGTGAAGGACTCAGTGGCATATGGCTCCCTAAGGACTCTGGGATTTGTGGTCCTGTTATGGATTGTTCTACGTTTTTTCTTGTTCATACATGGTTTTTCTCCAATTTTCACTTTGCAAATTATTAAAATTGATGCTTTTCTGGCTGCTAAAAATTTGGATACAGTAATAAAGCGAAGAGAGAAAAGCATAATCCTCGCCTCCTTGTCCTTAATAGAATTGAAACTTACCGTTACACTGCTAGGCAAATTTCGAGTCTCCTCCTATTTGTGAGCTTCAATGGTATTTATCAATGGTTTGCCACCGCAACTGTGACACAAACCATTGTTTAGTTATCGCACCACACAGGAGGTGGTAACAGATTCACAAGAGGAAAGGTGTCTCCCTGGGAGGCCCTCTCCTTTGTGAATGTAAGATGGGAACAACTGGCCAAAAGAAAATTAGGACTCCTTCCCTGTGGAATAAACTTCCGCTGACACCCAGATGCATCAAGGCTACACATGTGTTTCGGAAGAAACTCAAGACCTGGCTCTTCTCCAGTCCCTAAGTCTTCCCCTCCTATTTCCCGCTGACCTCTCTTTCTGCATTAGCGCCAGGACACTCCTTGGAGTAACAGTTGCGCTCTATAAATACACTACATAGACATAGGGCTAGACAATTTTATTGATTGCAGGAAACCCTGTCACGGCATTGTTGTCATGGTTTTTCTTGATGCTGATGGGTATTGAAAAACAACTATATGTCCACCCAACTAAATTAGGCCGGCAGATATATAGCCAAATGTAACTCCGTCACACCGTCAGAGGAGTTTGACCATTGCGGAGATGGAGTAGTCTCCGCCGTTGTCACATTATGGTCCGTCTGAATCTAAATCGAACAGGCAGACCATAGTCTTGGCCTCTCCACCAAGATTTAAAACAGGCCCATCCTGTTCTGTTGTGAGATTGCCCTGTCCAGTTACAAGGCTATATTTCACTTTTACTGACAGACCCAGTACAGTTTCTGAGACTGACGAAGACTAAGCATTCCAAAATTCAAAATCTGCTCAGTAATTCATTCAGCATTTACCTTCCTTCCTTCCTGTTCTGATCATATATATTTTCTTCTTCGTTGTTGAGGGCCTTTGCGTATTAGGATCTAGTTAAAATCTAGTTCTGAGGTGGGGTTAGGGTGTTTGCCACTTTGTATTCTACATTTTAATGGCCTCACTCTGTCATTTCAGATATTCTATCTGCTCCCACCATATCCAGGATGTTAGTACTTTGAAACATTGCATTTTATTATTCTGCAATATTTGGACACCTGCCACAAAATTCCATAGAGTATCCTAGTGCTTATGGTCCACACCTTCTGTTACCGCAGGTTACCTACTAACGATATCCAACGTGTAGTGGCTTTGGAGGTCAGAGGGTGTTGGTTTGATCTCAGTTGTCTCCTGAAAAGGTGTAATCAGGTCTGTGATGCATGGAAACCAGAGCCTGAAGACACAGGCATACAAAAGAGTGAAAGAGATAAACGGACTGAAGCACAAAGGTAAATTTACACTTCAGTGTAAGTTTACCACTTTTAGGTATTCACAAACTCATGTGGAGTTTTACCACTCTGCACTCGCAATACTTATGTGTGCAGAGTTCTTCACATCTGGAGACTCCGCAATCAGAGAGGAGAACTCTGCGCACATAAGAATAGGGAGAACAAAGTCGTAAAACTCTGCACGTAGTTTGTGAATTGCATTTTGTAGTACGTTTTGTAGTACTGCAAAACATACTAAAAAGTGCATGTTAGAAATGGGGGTCTCTAGTTGGCAGAGGTAGGTACCTTTGACCAAGTAGGGGCCCTTGCTTCTAGTCAGGGTAAGGGGGCTAGACTCCTAAAATAACCCCTGCTCACCCCCTTGGTAGCTTGGCACGAGCAGGCAGACTTATCTCAGAGGCAGTGTGTAAAGCATTTGTGAACACATACAGTAATACAGTGAAAACACTACAAATGGACACCACACCAGTTTAGAAAAATAAGTAATCTTTATCTAGACTTAACACAAGACCAAACGACAAAAATCCACAATACAGTATTCAAAAATATGACTTTCAAATGGTAGAAATAGCTTAGTTCAATGTAGATGGTAAATGCGACACTTTACTCTCAAAGTACCTTGGATGCGTAACGCAATATAAACAAAAGGGTCGCAGGGAAGGCGATGCGTCAGTTCCTTGCTTCGGGGGAGGCGGCGCACCTGTTCCTTACTGCAGCGCAGGGAAGGCGATGCGTCTGTTCCTTACCGGAGAGGAGGCGAAGCGTCTGTTTATTACTGCGGTCCGGTTACGATGCGACAAGATGGCGCCTCAATGCGATGCGACGATCCGGTGTGATGCAACAAAATGGTGTCTTTGTTGCGATGCGGCAACTTGGATGCGATGAGTGCACGCTCGACGGCCGTGCGGTGAAATTGGTGGTTTCTTGAGCCTCGACAGGCCCTGCGACGCGCTTCTCCGGTGATGCGACGGGAACCTCTGCGGCGGCGGCACGCTTCTCCGGCGATGCGACGCGCTTCTTCGGTGATGCGACGGCAAACAGCTGCAGCGGCGGCACGCTTCTTTGGCGATGCGACGGCAACAGCTGTGGCGGCGACACGCTTCTTCCTCGTTGCGTCGCGCTTCCAGCTCCCAGCCACACGCAGTCTCTAGAGGGCCAAAAACAACAGCAGGCACCTCTCTGCAGGTAGAATTCCCAGCAAGGAAATTCAGGGGGAGATGGGGGTGAAGTCTTTGTGTCCCTGAGACTTCAGAACAGGAGGCAAGCTCAGCTTCAAGCCCTTGGAGATCTTCCTCAAGATGATTAAAGTACACACAAAGTTTCTTTCTCCTTTCCTTGGCAATAAGTAACCACTGCAGGCCAACCCCAAACAGTCACCAGCGCAGGGGCAGTCTCCTCCTTCAGCTTCCTTGGTTTCTCTCCTTGGCATAGGTTCGTCTTGATTCCAGAAGTGATCTAAAGTTCTGGGGTCTGGGCCCCAATATTTATACTCCAAAATCCTTTGTTCTCTGAAGGCAGAGTGTCTGTACCCAGCCCAAACCAGTTCTGTCCTCCCTGGTGCAGCTTCCTGGCAGGAGGTGGAGACAGCATTGTTGAAAGCAGACCTGGCCCAGGTAGCTGAAAAGAAATCTCCTCCCCCTACTCTCTATTCTATGTAGGCTCAGGCAAGTGAAAGGAAATTTCCTCCCCCTACTCTCTATTCTATGTAGGCTCAGGCAAGTGAAAGGAAATCTCCTCCCCCTACTCTGTATTCAACCCAGGTCCTATTCAGCCCAGCCCTGACTCATCAGACTGCTGGAGCCAAAGCCCTCTCCAGCCCCCTGTCACTCACAAACCAGACATGTAATACACAAACCTAGCAGAGGCATACTGGATGGTTAGGCAAGAAAATACCTACTTTCTCAAAGTGGTATTTTCAAACACAGAATGTTAAAATCACCCACACTAAAAGATGCACTTTAACATTCTGAGTTCAGGCATACTAAACTTTATTTTCCTATCTTGTTCCTTGGGTCAGTTATGCTTATAAGATGTTATAATCAAACTGCCCATTCTGGCCTATGGGAACAGATAGCCTTGCAACAGTGAAAAACGAAATTGGCAGTATTTCACTATCAGGATATGCCACACACACCAGGGCATGTCCTACCTTTCACATACAATGCACCCTTCCCATAGGGTTACCTTGGGCCTACCTTAGGGGTTACTAACATGCAGAAAAGGGACGATTTAGGGACTGGCAAGTGTGTGCACTTGCCAAGTCGACATGGCAGTCCCAGACTGCCCACAGGCTCTGCAATGGCAGGCCTGAGCCATATTTTACAAGCTGCTTCTGTGGGTGGCACAATCAGTGCTGCAAGCCCACCAGCAGCATTTGATTTACAGGCCTTGGGTACTCATGGTGCACTGTACTAGGGTCTGACAAGTAAATCAAATAAGCCAATCATGGAGTCACTAATCCATTACAACAATTTACAATAGGGAGCACTTGCACTTTGGCACTGAACCGCAGTGGCAAAGTGCACCAAAGCATCTAAACCAGCAAAAACATAGCAAAAACATAGGAGGCAACAGGGAAAAATGGAAGGGAGACCCACGCCAATGGTGCCAGGTCTAACAGTGCAGTTTGTGAATCAGGCCCAAAGGCTCTGGTTTAGAGTTTGGAACATTTCACAAACGTGACGGATATCCCGTCCACCTTACTACAAGTGCATTATATCCTATGGCACTTGTAATAAGACGGAGCGGAGATCTGTCATGTTTGTGGCAGAGTAACGGTCTTCAAAACCGTAAATCAGGCTCTAAGTCAGACAGACCAAGACAAGGTATCAGAAAAACACAGATACGGACACACATACCATTAACACTAGAAGAGTAAACACAATTCCTGTGAGAGTGAGACGTACACTGAGACAAGGAGGAACAAATACTCAATAGACAGATATGCAGAATGGGCTAAGAAGACAAGAACACCTTCTCTGGGATGGGGAGACACTAATAGGTGCTCTGAGATAGAAAAACACTGAGACACCTGGAGGAATGGAGAGTCACACACCCAACCTGCACACAAGATCCACTGAACACACTGACATATGTCTGACTTGCCTATGAAGCCACTGCCATGGAGAAATCTAACAATCAACAAATAATAGTCAGCATACTGACAGAACAAATAGGCCATGTAAATAATAAAGGATGTGCTACACAATAAACCGTCCGATATGACATCCCTGAGCATAGCTTGATATAGGCTTCACAAAACAAGGGAGTGGAAATCGTTTTATGCGTGTTGCAGGGTCTGGTGGCATATTTAGGTAACTCCTCCAGGGGTAAAGAAAGTAAAATACTCAACAAAAAGGAGGAGCATAGGCACGATGACTAGCGCAAGGTAAATCAACAGATTCATATTCCAATGTCATGTGAACTGTTTTCCTCATCTGTCCATGATTGCACAAACCACCCAATAAAATATGCATGCGAGAACAATACTGAGCAATTCAATGAGTGAGAAATCCTAGCCCTACACACTGAAATTTAACTTAACTACTAGGGCAATCACATTCGATAAATTTGTGGCTAACAAACTGAGATCGGATATGCAGCAAACAAGGCAGACCAAATCACCAGCCCAGAATACGGTTCTAGCATTCACACCCGACATTGCTACCATTACCCTCACATTTAACTGTCTGTCCCGTAAAAATCCGCACAACTTCTTACTCCAAAATAATAATGAAAGATATTAAGGGCTATTCAGAAATCACTACTCCAGACGCTGTACGTAGCATTTTATCCTATGTCATGTAATTGGGATTTCGTAAGCCCTCAGTACCATTGTAATGACATCCAGTGGCATTTTAAGCCTTTGTGGGGCCCTGGGCAAGACATATTTTGGGGCCCCCAGTTTGGATCAACTTTGAATTTATTACCACTTTTCGGCTAATTCAAGATAGTCAACCCTGTGGGATGTCAAACAATACTAAATTATATGTTAAACCTTTAGAATTGGAGGCACGCAAAAACTCATGCTGCCTGGTGTCCGCCAGCCCCATAGTACCAAAAGAAAACTTGAACAAGCATTGATAAAGTCATTTCTTTTTGAATTTGGATTTTGAGTTATTTTTACAACATTTTATGTGGAATTCAGTGTCTAACCAACTTGTTATTAACATTTTAAGAAAAATATGTTATGGGCATGAGCGTAGCTACCATTGGTGCAGTAGGTGCAGTGGCACTAGAGCCCAGAGCCATGAGGGACCTATTGTACATTGATAATTACGGGAGTTAACTGCCCCAAAAGCAGCCAAAGGGGTAATTTTCCTTGCTTACACTGAGGCCCATGGTATCACTGCTACGCTACAGGCAAAGGGTAACTTGTTAGATGTTTAACAGACTAGTGTATAGTATTAAAGTAAGACATATGCACTTTGCACTTGAAATTTTAGCTTTAGTTGCCCAATATTTGTAATCACTAACATATAACCCTCACTACTTGTATTCTTGCAGAAACAGTGAAAATCAAAGTGCTGCTCTGAAAAGTTGCACCAGTCCACTGGTTAAAATCCAGTAACTTTCTCCTAATTTCCCTTGCCTTCCCTTGTCCCTTGTCTCTCTTCTCCTCTTTATATGTGAGCACTAATGTGGTTAGAACCTGTTGAGTAAGAGAAAAGATATGTGGCAGGATAAATGAGATGAACATAGACATAAAGGGAACATTATAGTGAGAGACTTAAAGTAGAGGGAAAAGAGGGTAGAGATAGAGATGATGTAGAACGATACGTGAGGCAGGGAGAGAAGTAAAGTAAATAGAGAAAGCTAAAGTAGCCAGAAGAAAAGATGAAATGAGGCAGAAAGAGGAAGATGTGAATGTATAGACAGAGAGACTTGATGAAAAACAAAGAGATACAAGGTAGCGAAAGAGAAAAATGAGAAGATGTATAGAAAAACGGGTGAGGTGAAGACAGTAGTGGGGAAGAGAGAAACCTGAAGAGAGGAGTGAAGGGTAGAAATAAAAATATGGCGTAGAGCAAAAAGAGGACGTGGAAAGACGAGAAATAAAGAGAGATGAGGTTTATACAGAGTTAGAGTTGTGATAAAGAAAAAGAGGAAGGGATGATGAGGTAGAGAGGGGTGAGTTGAAGTGAAAAAGGAGGTCCAGAGAGAGATATGTGTGAGAGAGAGAGAGAGATATGTGTGTGAGAGAGAGAGAGATATGTGTGTGAGAGAGAGAGAGAGAGAGAGAGAGAGAGAGAGAGAGAGAGAGAGAGAGAGAGAGGTGCAGGTAAAGTCACTGAAGTAGCCGCAAAGGAGTAAGATTTTTAGAGAGGCGAAGGAAAGCGAACAGAGGTAGAACAAGAGAAAGAGGAGGTGGAGAGGTGAGGTGAGGTTGTGAACTAATGGGAAGGTAATTTGAGAGGACAGGTAACGTGAGAGAGAGCGAGCAAAAGAGAGAGCAGTGGAGTATATAGAGGTGAGGTAATGAGGGAGATGTGAAGTAGAGCGAGAAATGAGATAGAGAGGTGAAGGGGAGTGATGAGGGAGAAAAAGGGCTGAGCAAGAGGTAGAGAGAGGTGAGGTACTAGTAACATATAGAGAGAAAAGGAGGTAAGGTAAAGACAGAGATGAGGTTGTGTAAGATGTTAAATAGATGGAGGAGAGATACAGGGAGATCCGATGGAAAAAGTGCACTGAGGTACAGAGAAAGGGACGAGGTAGAGAGAGAGTTGAGGTACAGAGGATGGAGAGTGATAGCTATAGATGCTGGCATAGAGAGTATTAGATAGAGGGACAAGGACTTGAGATAGATAGACAGAGACAGATGATGTCTAGTGAGGTAAACTGTGTATATTGAGAGAGGAGAGGTAGACACAGCTGAGGTAAAGTGAGCTGAGATAGAATGGATGGAGGTACATTGAGAAGTAGAGATAGAGAGAGACATTAATAGAGAGGGTTAAGGTAGAAGGGCTGAGGTGAAGTAGGGCGAAAGATGTGACACACAAAGGTTATTTTTCTAATTTAATTGACACCAACTGGCAGAGAGTGTGAGGGTTAAGGTTAGGCAGACCAAGCATTAACACCAAGGACAGATTTATTAATTTTTGGCACAACACAGCTCAGCAACCAAAGTTGCTTTGCTGAGCTGTTCAAGGAGGAGAAAGCAGCAGAGGAGCCATTATTAACAAGCATTTGCAATGCAATCGGTCTCGCCTTTGGGACCTTATATGTATTTAGCTATGCAGCACATTAGCCTGGGTGCTGAAACATCTACTGTTCTTTAACATGGAGGGAAAGTAAGCACCAAACTGTGTGACACGCCAGGTATGGAACACATGGAGAGAAATATTACCTTTCAGCGGGAAATGGTATAGTCCAAAGCTCTGTTTTTAATATAAAATCAGGGCCTTCGGTGGTCATATCACTGAAAATACAAGATTTGTAAATATTATGTGGAAGACAATTTCTATGGACTGGAATTTAGAGAATGCTTAAGTGATTCTGCTATTTTACTGACCTCTGCTCGTCGTTTTCTATCAAGAAATTTAAATAGAGGCAGTTGCCAGAACAATAAAAAAAAAAAAAAGTCTCAGCAGAAAGCAATTCTGGTATTTTACTGACCTCTGCTGGTTGTTTTCTATCAAGACAGTTAAAAAGAGGCAGTTGAACAGAAAAAAAAAGTACCTAAGCGGAAGCAGACAAGTCCTAGGGCTGATCTCCAGAGCCCACAATGTACATACACATATAAGTATATAATAAGTATATACTAAAATATATACAAGAGGTTTCTAATGCTCGACCTAAAAAACGGGCTGTTGCTGCTCACTGCACCTGCGCTGGCACAAAAAAAGGCTGCCTAGCTTCACGTACAACCTTTGCAGAATGTGGGTGTTATCTAGCATATGATTTGTACTAGAAGTATACCCTTCCAGTAAACAATCCTATGTCAAGACAAATTCCTACACATTCCTCACACTTGATATGTTTGTACAGTGCAGCATACATGAAAGATATGGAATGTTTGGAGAAATGAAAACATTTCTCCATCAGTGTATTAGCGTCTCTTTCAAGGAGGCATTTTTTAATGTAAATCTAGGTCTGGCTATCTTAGTAGATCGTGTTATGTGGCAAAAACTATGGGTGCTTGAGCTAATTCACCCAAGTTACACCCATGTAACACTTCCTTGACGCAAAGTAAGTGTCATAACGAACCACAAAGCGCTGTTTGCATGGAGAAAAGGGAACTTTTTCAGCACAAAATTTTATTTGCGATGGGATGTTAATGCCTTTGCCTTTGCACATTTTTACTCTGCTTTGTACCACTATTGTGACTTTGCCTCAGTAAATATGCCCGTAAGTTTTTGTTAAACATGCTTAGCTGTCAAAGTAGAAAAATATATTGTTTTTTATGAGAACCCTTATAATGGCAGGAATTTCGATTGACCCACTCATTTTACCAAGATTCTCTTGGAAGGTGGGCGCCCTGGGCAACTGCCTACTTTGCCCATGCCTTAAATCGTCTCTGATGACATCATAGCTTATTCTCTCGCTTAGTGTCTTTGGTACGGATCTAAGAGTAGCAGCTAACACCTGTGGCTGCTATTTGTTGGCGTGCGGCTGGAGTTTGTTGAATGTTTAGTGCAGAAGTGGTGTGTGTATATTAATGTGAAGGTGAAAAGAGTCCAAATCTTGGAAGATTATTATAGTTTCTTATATGCTGAAGAGCACACTGAAGCAGCCACAATTCATCAAAATGACACGTAAAAAAAAATAATCCTAAAATATATAAACTAATAGGAGCAGTTGAGCTGGAGGCCAAGGTGAGAGAGGCGGGTGCTGGTGGCTGCAGCTCTCTTTCACGCCTGGGTCTTTTCGCTGACTCACTCAGCTTCTTTGTCTAAAGTTTACTTAAGAGGAACAGGCAAACCAATTATGTTGTATAAGCTCCCTTGGCACAGCCAGCCTGCCTCTCCACCCTCCTCACGCAAAGGCCCTTCTACCCATTCAGAATCCCAGTAAGGCCTCAGCTAATTTCTTACACATACTGACAGGCAGGCAGGGGACTGGAGGGGGTGGGTTGCAACTTTCAGCCAAAACAAACAATGGTTATTGTTGCAAAACCGAAGCAATGGAGAGCTCAGTGTAATCTGGGGGCAGTAGGAGGAGGGGTGAGAGGCTCAAACTCGGTCCACTGCTCCAGTAATGATGTTGCTCAGCAGCAGGTTATTGCAACTGGCTCAGTACTCACTACTGCAGCCACTTAGGGTATCTTAAAAGATACATTGCTCCCCTTCTTTTCAGGCGACATTATAAATTGGCTGACTGTATGGCACTCAAGACAGTGAATGCATTCAAGACCTTTGAAAGTAACCCACTGAATAAGGTTACAATATGATCATGTCAGCACGGACCCTGCATTGAAGTCCTTAGCTTTCCTTTTTAGAGTCACTGTTTTTAGGCTTGCTAGTCCAATTTGCTTAGCTGAAATGAGCCAAGAACAAAAACCCATAATACAATAAGTTGGGAAAAGAAAGTCCAAGACTGAAAAACAGCGCCCTTCGTGACTTCATGGGTCATCACACAACCTTATCGCTGGAGAAACTCTCACAAACTTGCAGAACCCCCATCCTGAATCCCTAGTTGGCTTTGAATCCTCTTCTGGGATCTGTCACCGACTTCCAGATGTCATTTACCGAATCCCTCACATGCACCACATTTCCGAATCCCCTTCCTGAATTTATCTAAACCATCAGAGCCCTTTCCATAATAACTGTTGCACGCTTCCAGAACAACTATTTGGAATCTCTTTCACCAGTTTTCGAATCAGTCATATCCACTTCAGGAAATCCTTCACCGAATATTATTTCTCAATTATCGAATCTCTCACCAACTACCAGAACCCTTTTCAAGAGTATCTCTCACCCATTTGGCACCTTTCCAGAATCTCTCTCGGCCACTTTCAAAACCCTTTCTGCAGTGTGCTTAGTCTGATTCCAGATCTCCTTTCCAAAACCTCTTGTCCACTTCTAAAACTACTTTTTGAAATTCCTGTCACCCTCTTCCAGAATACGTTTCCCTTACGTCTCCAACACAATTCAAGAACCTCTTTCTAAAATCACTTTAAGGGCTGTATTCAAAAATCTCTACTCAGACTCTCCTTTATGGGTTATTCTAGGCAAATTCAGGGACCCTCCAAAATAATATTCCGTCCCACTCAACTATTTTCTGGTTCTGTTTTGCTAAGTTTCTGGAGTGTTTCTGAATTCCGTCACACTAATATTGAAAACTCCCCTTAGTAATATGCAACACACACCCAGAATCCGTTTCTGCAAACTCCCTAGTCAAACCCCCGATGCAAAATGTCTTCACAGCTTTTAGAAAAACCTTTTTACACTCATGTTAACTGCAGAATGTCTTTTCAGATACTGTGATACCCACTTCTAAAGCCCCATTACCATAGTCACTTTTGCCTTTCTGAAATCTTTCTCGAATCAAATCTTCTCTCTCGCCCAAATTAAAGGAAGGTAAATGTAATGGAGATTACCAACGTTACCCTAACGCCCGCCCATATTAGCAAAACTATTGTTGTACAGTGTCCTTTTCATAAAGGGGATCAAGGGGCATCATAGAAATATTATCTAAGTGTTCAGCTACTATTGTACTTCTACGAGTTGACCTGAGATACAAATCTGTGACCTTAGGATCAAATCACAGTAGCAACTTTAAAACACAATATTTTGTATCATTTTCTTCTCAGCTTCAGTCACCTGCCGTAAACTGTCTCACTGAGTTGTGTCACTCGATGGCTCTATTGTCATTCATGCTAGACTTCTTAAAAACTGGGGTCCTACGCTTACCTTCCTCCTCACACTTCTTTCTAACTGACCCAATCACATTTTCCCCTGCTACTCTGATATTTACCACCTCAGTCAGAAAATCTGAGATTCTCTTTCGCCCGTACATGTAAATAGAATCCCATATAACCTACACAGCAGTTGCAGCAAGATACCAAGTACTGAGCATATGCAAGGCCTGCCCTGATATGCATTTCAACACAGCAAAAACACTGATTAACTCGCTAGTACTCAGCAAGCTTGACTACTGCAATAGTCTCCTTAAGAGTCTACCTCATTATTAATTTGCATTGCTCTACAAGGTCATACATTTCACCACCAGAACTTTGTTCAGTTTACCTAGATATACTCCAGGACCCACCTCATCATACTCTCTAGAGATCAACTGCCTCTCTTCCAAAAACAAGACTTACTAAAAGCTAGTGACACTTGTTTCAAGACAATAAACAGCATGGCTTCCAAATACCTCCCTGATATCCTACCTCATGACACACCCACTCGGAACCTGAACTCATCTTATAATAACTTTCTAGTCCCTTCTAAACCACTCTGCTCTGCCTTCAAGTTCTGGTCCTTCCACTTCCTTGGCCCGCACCATTAGAACTCAATAGGCATTCTTGCAATGGAATCTCTCCAAGAGTTCAAAACTGTAGTGAAATATAATGTCCTGCAATTCAAAGGGTGCAAGCGAATTGTATCCTGAACTAACATAAATAGCTATATTTCATTCCTGCATGATAAAGTAATTGCTGAAATGCTGTTAGCTTGCCTTCATCAATACTATACACATCATGACACCATTTGCCATAGTTAATTATTGCCCCTCTTATTGTATGTTAATTCACTTCACATCCACAGATGTATGTGCGTCACTGGTGTAAGATGTTTCAGATTTTTTTTTTATTACAGCTAAATATATAAGTTATACAGTTAGAGTCCCAAATAACAGATGGGTGTGATCCCTGGGGTACCTACAATCTTTAACAGTAATGAAAAGTCCTTTGTTGAAACGTGTGTGATACTTTGCAAAGATGTATGCACAATCTTAAACCAGTACAAGAACGAAAAGCAGCTGAGGTTTTTTCGGACTCTGGGGTAGTTACAATAGGTTGACTTTTTCACAAGCAATGCAGGACACATACCTTCATCTTCTGCCCAGAGTGCTCAACTCAAAGATCTTGGACAATTGTGTGGTGTGATATTGGAATGGAGAAAACATCTGGCACCTGTATCTGCCACTAGCATACAGGATGGAGGCCACCACCGTATGAGGTAGGAATTAAGAACAAGGAGGCATGTATAATCAGTTACAGCGTACCCTCACTCTAATCCCTATAGCCTCCATCAAGGCAGAGGAGCACATACTGAAACAAAAAAGGAATAGCGCATCTTCTTGTCATGTACAGTCAGTACAACATCTGGCAAGAATGGGACTTTCAAACCCATGAATGCGTAATTAAGGCCCACAAATACACATGGAAACAGAGGGGAAACACTAGGGCTGGGCAAAATATATTGGCCCTTTTCTTCTGCGTGCACTTAGGGTTCCTCTGCTGATCCATGGATGAAAGAAAAAGCCCAACATGTTGCTTTTTAGAGCACTGTGAGGGATGGGCAATGTATTCACCATAAAGATAAATGCATTAAGGTAAATATATTGCCAGTGTCCCTGACAGTACTCCTGAAAGCAATTTCCCCAGGAGGAAGCCTGGTGCAGCACATCTTACCCACCACAAAGCAAAAAATTCACATCAACAAGGAGATGAGGGAAAATAAACCATTTTACATCGAACATATTAAGTTGTCACCATGAGCCTCATAAAGATGCAGATCATAATACCAACGTTATGGTGAAGGTGAACCTTAGGCAAAGGATTGCACATGCCAAGAATATGGCAAGAAGGATCTTTTCAAATTGGCCACTACACAAAGGGGGTGGGGGGTCATCACTGAAAGGAAGACACCACATGAGTACTTTAGTCCTATTTGGTGGTAGGCTGATGACACGTCCAGCGTGGTGAACACTACTGCCCCTCTGAGCAACATCATCTTTTCTATGATATTGGGTAGCCAGTGGCGATCCACTCTTATATTGTTCTTTAAATCGCATACATTCACACACATTCTTAGTTCATCACTCGGCTTGCATTCTGAAACCAGCGCAGCCAACCAGTCAGAACTTTCAATCATCACAATGTCAAGCTTGATCAATCTTTTCGACTCTTTTCATAAATTCTCACACAAAGCTTCAGGAAACCTGCTCACGTTTTACACACACAGAGTGACTACATCCTTGAGTAGGATGCCTTTCAGTTTACCTGTTTTTTCTGAGAAAAACTTTGGGAAATCTCCACCCCATTTGACACATATATGATCTCACTAGAATATATAACTAGATCGTGGTGGTGAGGAACAAAAATGATATGTAAATTTTTCTGCTTTCACCACTCCAACAGACATTATCAATCCTTTACCACATAAACTGTAGCTTTGTCAATGCTATTACGTAAAGCTCAGCCTTCCTTGAAACTCCCAAATTACCTCAATCAACTTTTTACCATATGTAAACGTCCATACTTTGGACTTGGACAAGGTTACATCCTTGAACTTCGCAAACTATTCCTCACCAATCAAAGTGTAAGGCAATACAGATTTAGCCATTTGTCGTACTTCCACATTCTCAATTTTCTCGATGCAATACTGCAGATTCCCTTTTCTTTCCTCAATAGTCAACACATACCCTTCATTTTCCAACTATACTCCAACCCCAACAGCTGCACTGTTTCCCTCTCTCACTATTGGACTCCACCATTCCGACTGTTTTCCTTTCATTACTACCTGCCTTACACACTGGGGCATAATGTTACTTTTTATTACAATTGAAGTGAGTAACAGTCCATCTTGAGCAGTTTTTTTAATTGCATATATGGCTATTACTGCCACAACTGCAACAGTCACTATCCTTGTCTGCAATTAAAGATTTATTTTTTGTTGTTTCAGATTTAGATTTACCATACGCAAGTGTCTACTAACTCTTGATTACCCTTCCATGAAGATATGGATATTTCCTTCACGTATGTTGCACCGTTCTCAATTCTGCCTATTTTCACAGCTTCTTCTAGAGTCAGATCTTCTGTGGATGAAATACACACTTGCACCTTCTTGATGTTTGTCTTTTCTGTCAGTTCATCCCTTCTATGAACAATTATGAACATACCATCGTTCCAACAGGCTTCTAGGGATCTAATTGAAGCAATGCATTTTCTACATGTTCTCCTAGAAATTAAGCCCTTTGGAATAATGTAGTTACAATATATGGGCTCTCGTAGGAAAGGATAAGTGTACAGCACCTATTTACAATCTGCGGCACATAGAGACAAAGTAATTTGCCCAGACTCACACAGATTTTAGTCATGTGCCGAAACTAGCATTACGACTCAAGTTTCCAAGTTTTAAGTTCAGAACATTAGCCACTAGACCACATCTCCAGCTCCAAGAATGCTTAACACTAAAACACATATTGGAAATAAATAATTATCCTCGAATAATGTACACTTCGAAAACTACAAAAATTAGTTTTCTCTAAATGCAGGCACCATACTTCTTTGAAATGTTTACTTGGAATTTCTTAATTAATACTGAATATAAATGCTGTTTCATCTAAAAGATGGGACTTTATAATGCGACTACCTGGCTGATTGAAGTAATAGAGAAAAGATTGAAAGAGGATATAACGAAGTCTCAAAACAGTTAGGGCCTGATTACGGCTTAGGCGGTCTTACCGCCAGCCCATCGTGGCGGCAATCCAGAAAATCCCACCATGCTGGCAGCATCATGCCCGCAGTATTATGAGTGTCCCGCTGGGCTGGCGGTTGTCGTGACCTGGGGCAGAGGGCACTAGGACCCTGCACCCTAAGATGGGGAGGGGACAGGAACCGGACACCACTTCCGGTCAGGGAAGGCATTCTAAGAAGGCGAGGGCAAGGAAGTGGACGTGCATGTGGGCACCAAGGAGAAGAAACCAATAAAGCATACAAGCTGACCTACCTGTCTCCGCGCGTTCTTGTGTGGCGACACGACAACTGGCGACGAAGAGGTGGGATCTGGAATCGCCACCAGAAGCGCGTGTTCAAACGACCAAACGGAGCCAGGAGCCCACCCTGGTCCGCCGACTGCCGAAACAAAGATATGCGACATCGGGAGTCCACCCCGGTCGCAAGAAACGGAGCCAGGATCCTACCCTGGTCCGACGGCCCCCAGACGAGAAAACGTGAAATCGGGAGCCCACCCCGATCGCGAGTAAAGCAAAGGCAGGAGCCCACCCTGGTCCGTGTGCGGAGAATAGAGCGACATCGGGAGCCCACCCCGGCCGCATCGAGAGAAGAAGGTGAGGAGAAGGGGAGCGGTGCACCCGACCGTGACTGCAGCTGCCCGCTGACTAAAGAGATAGCCCCGAGCCTCCCGCGTAGATTTCAAGCTGAAATCTTGCGAGAACTCGGCTGCCATCTTAGAGTCAGGCGGGAGAACCAATCACAGGCTGGAAAAGGCCCGGTGGCCATCTTGGAGTCAGGCATTAGAAGAGATAGGGAATCTCACTGAGCAGAAATCTCGGTGGCCATTTTGAAGTCAGGCGGGAGAGCGACACGACAGCGGTGTGTGGGCGGAGGAGTCATGGAGGCGGCACGCTTCGGCTCTGGAAATGAGCCGGAAGCCAATGACGGCCATACTACAGTGCATCCAGCCAGTCGGGCGCACTGTTTCCTTGCATTCTGTTGTGCAAGTGAAACATTGAGCTCACCCGACCAGTAGGCATTGGAAGGCACTACATGAGCACCAGCAACATTACACATGGGCACATTTGCCATTAATTTGGATCATTACCTTCCTTTCCGCAGACTCTCCCATGGCGGTTTCCCCGCCAGGAACAGGTCGGCAGAAAGGCAGGTCCTGATTGGACTGGTGGTGAACTGCATGGGACCCCCTTCATGGGCTGCCACTGCTGCAGTGGGAGCAGAAATATCGGCGGAGGTCCTGAGGCGGTGTTCCTGCACACTTCCTGATTAGGCGGTCAGACCACCAGGGAAGCGGGTGAGAGGACCGCTGAAAACACCACGGTGGGACTCTTCCCGCCGTCATCGTAAATAGGCCCTAAGTCTTCAGCATGTCGATTTTCATTTATTGAGCCTAATGATGATCTCTGTAATGTATGTTTCCTAATTTCCAATAAAAAGAATAAAATAAAAACCGTCTTCAGCAAGCTTCTTGTTGGGATGAAAGTCCAGGACCACCTGTGTAGTAGTGCCATCCTCGCCATTTACCCTTTTTCCTGCGGTTTCACTGCATTTTTCAGCAGAGTCTGTGGGTCTACTGTTTCTACGGACATATATGGTTTCCCCACTGACAACTTTCAGTTTGTCCTCCATTGGACTCTTTACCCTATAGCAATGATTTGGTAACCCACTCAACACCCTCCAAAGGACCCTGTCAGCCATCAATTATAGGTTTTGGGATGCGGTGGCTGAACACAGAGGTGAAGCATATTCGTCTCCTTCGGCTTGGGGCACATGAGAAATGCTGCACAAACAAATGATGGACAGAATGCTGAACAAATCAAACATTCACCCCCAGTCAAGAGATATGGGTTAAATCCATTGTTCTTTCGCTCACTATGCCACACCAGCTTGGACCCAGTCTTATGCAAAACAGTCTTGACCCTGCTCCTCATGGACAACAGTCCACCTCGAACTGCCAAGCCAGGTCATCCCTGGACCGGAAACAAGCAACCTGGGAATAATTTTGGGGAACCACGCTTCATCAGCCAGGCAAGCTTAAATCCAGTGGCAGACTGAGCTAGGGACTCACGTCTGGGCATACCCATCCCACTTAGGGCGAAAAATGCTGCACAAATAAATGATGGATGGAATGCTGACCAAATCAAACATTGACCCCCAGTCAAGCGATCTGGGTTAAATCCATTATCTTTTGCTCACCATTCCACCCTAGTTTAGGCCCAGCCATATGTAAATCAGTCTTGATACTGTTCTTCATGGGACACATGAAAGGCGTGTCCTTTCATGTTTGTTTATTTTGTATGTGGATTAGAAATTTTAGACATTGGTTTGGCTACACTGATCATAACTATTTGTATGTGTGTGCACGGGAGGTGGTTTGTAATCACTTGTGATGCACTGACACAATGGTCATCATTAGCTGATCCTTATCATTGCTTTATTTGTAAGAATGCTATTTGTAAGATAGAGGACAAAGGCTTCCTTCCACCTTCGGCCCTTTCCTAACTGCATTAAAGGTGGTTTGAAATATGGTGATTGGACAAAATATCGAGTTCAAAATATTGAAATATATTAATATTGGAAAAAAAATGTGATGCAAAAATATTGTAGTCTAGAATATCGTCATATTTTGGTTGTTTATAATGTAGTTTTCAGTAGTATAGTTGTAATATAATTTCAACATTATTTCAATGTGTTTTAGTTAAGGTATTCCTTTTAAGTGCTAGTATTGTTGGTATAATTCCTAATTTTATAAAATGTGGTTAGAAATTTGAAGTGAATTAGTATATTTTTTTTAATGTTATCTGTACATAATTTACAGTGTTGTAGCGGGTTGTTAGGTTTGTAGGGGTATATAGTGTAAAGTTATTTAAATTAGAAATATTATTAATTTATTGCTACATTTTTTATTGGTAATTAGTTATTTTACTCAATTATTAATTATGTTAATTTTTAAGTGTTATATTTTGAATTTCAAATTGATATTTTCATTTTTAATGTAGTTTTATTATTAGAAATGTATATTTTAGCTGCTGGTTGCTGGGCTTGTAGGGGCACAAGGTGGGAAGTTAATTGAGCTATAAAAAATATAAAATTATTGTTAATTAGTTTTTATTGTTAATTAATTAGCCGGTGGTTGCAGGTGGGGCCTACCGGCACTCAGTTTTGGGGACCGGCACTTATTTCTCCTAAACAGACTTTGACCCAGAGCAAGAGAGAGAAAGGCAGAAAAGGGGGAAAGAAAGAGGTAGAGAAAGACAGAAAAACAATGACGAAGAGAGAAAGCAGGGATGAAAAAGAACCTGTAGGAGTGACATTAAGAAGAAAGGAGTGTCTGGTGGAGGATGAATGAAAGATGCATGAGGTGGAATCAAGATTAAACAACTTTGTATTTGGCAACACGACATTCAGCGGCACAGGCCGCGGGCTTCTGACAAACATGTTGGGCACCAGCACTTATTATTTCACAAATTAAACACTGCCTCTTATGACAGTCAGCCCCAAAGCATCACACGTAAAAAAACAACCTACTACCTTTAGTAGTAAAGTAGTAAAGCCATGTCTCAGTTCATAAAGAACTCTGGTGTTTTAATAGCTTACTATTCTAGAATCCTATATTTTTTAGCATTATCACCCTGTCTACATACACATAATACAATTTGAATAAAGTTTTCTGAACTAGGCCTATAGAAACATTAGGGGCCAGATTCACAAAGGCAATCTGAGACAAAAGTTTAACTTTACGACTTTTGGTATTCACAGAGCTCATTTACGAGTCGCATCTTTACGTCCGCAGTCGGGCCGGAATCTCCGGCTTGGGCCTTATTCTCCGCACCCGGGCAGTACTCTCTGGCTCGGGACGACTGAAGTGTAGTCAATGGCCCGGAATGCAATTTTTACAAAAAGGAACATTAGGAACGTGTGATAAATAGTAGAGGAGGTCATGAAAATCAGTTCGGGCAGGGAAAAGGGTGTGGCCGGATACTACATCATATCCCAGAAAAGTTTGCTCCTTTGCATCATGGTACATGCAATCCACAATTTACGCTCCTCTCAGTGATGACTGTAGTGTAAAACACATAGGGGGTCATTAGGATGGCGGGCGGATCGCCATCGCCAGCCAGGCAGTGGCGATCCGCCCGCCATCTCCACCCGATTCACCCCCCGCCATATTATAATGGCGAGGGGTACCGTGGTGGACGCAAAGTGCGTCCGCCGCTTTTCCGCCAGTCGGCAATCGTTCTGGGGCCTTAATATGGTGGCGGTGCACCGCCATCCATATTAGGATGCTGGGTTTCACAGGCCTTTCCATGGCGGCTTTGCCATGGAAAGGCTGGCGGTGAATTGCTTTGGGGGCCCGTTGCGGGCCCCCGGGGGTTGGAGGGGTGGGGGGCTGCACTTGGTACCCCCCTTCATTGCCATGCACATGCGGTGCATGCGGTGCCTGCGGTGCCTGCCACGTAGTGCATGGCAATGCACAACATGCCTCTTTGGCCTTGCGGCAGGTGCTGCTTACAGTCCGCCCGCCATCCTAATAACTCCCATAGTGTTTTACACTACAGTAGTGTAGTACAGTAGTGTAGTGTAGTGTAGAACACTAAGGGGCCGATTCCGATCTCGGCCGGTAGGGCTCCGAATCGGATTCGGCTTTACCGGATCCGATTCGGAGGCCTTTTTCCCGACCGATTCGTACAGTCATCCCAGCGAGCAAGTACGATGCGAGCACACGCGAAATCGCCGACCGACTCGTTCCCGGGTCCGAACCGCTTCGACCGACTCGTACGGACACGGCTCGCACCACGCAATGGAGCCGTTTCCCGACCGAGCAAGTACGATGCGCGCTTCGAACAGCCCGACCGACTCGTAGCGTCCGGCTCCAAAGAGCTGTCGGAGCCGGACTTCGGGGGTCCATGTCGGACCCCCCCTGCACGCGTAGCCGCACGAGTCGCACACAGGGGGGACCCAAAGGTCCCCCCTAAACATGCATGTACGGTGCGAGTCGCACCCGACGCGTACCCACTGTAGGGGGCCCCCCTGTTCGCGACGTACCCATTCAGTCAATGGGAGCCCGTGTACGCGTTGTACGACCGGCTCCCATTGACTTCAATGGGAGTCCGACCGAATCGAGTCGGGCAGCATACGGCCGCATCGTACTCGCTCGGTCGGACTGCGGGAGTCTGGCTCGGTCGGAAATCTCTCCGGATCCGGCTCGGTCGGAGAGATTTCCGGCCCGAATCGGAATCGGCCCCTAAGTGTTCACTAACACATAGCTTTTTTAAGGCCCATGATAACCAAGGTTCTTTAGTCTATTCGTAATTTTATCAACGTGGGCCTCCTTTTAGAGTCAGTGTTCTGAATGATGAAGGCAGTAGTGTTTTTGCGGTGTTATTTAGCTGTATTGTGAGATAGTTTTAATTCCTTTTTTGTCGGAAAGATCTTAGGGTGCAGTCATGTTTTTTGCCTGTATAGTAACATCAATGTAATTGAATATGCTTGAAACAATTGGTATCTATGGTTAGGGAGCAAGTAGCCATGTCCAGATGGATGCATGGAAATGGCTTTGGTGAGTAATGCAGCAAATTGGTCATAAATGCTTCTTCCGTGAATGACACTAATATCGATTCCAGAATATTGTGACATGAATATTTCAGTCAAAAATATAGTCACTACAAATATATCATTAAACAGAATATCAAAGGTAAGAATATTGTTTTTTTATATAATATTGTTTTTAGGACTATTGCTGTATTTAATATTGGTTACTTAAAATAGTTGTAATAAACATTGGTTTTTTAAATAAGTTAATATACATTAGCATATTAATTTTATGTATTAGTTTTATTAGCATAATTAGTATAATTATTTTAATACAGTCTGGAATCTCACATGTGAAATTTATTTTTTTGATATATTTATACATTTATAATGATGTAGTGGGCTTTTGGGTTTGTAGGGCAAGAGGGGGGGAAGTTTTTTACATCTGAGTTTATTGATCTTTAATGTTAATATTTAATTTTAAATTAAATGTATAATTGCTTATTAATCATGTAAATTGCTTCATTGTTATTTTATTTATTTAGGTTTAATTTGTTAATTTTAATGTATGTTTATCTTTTTAAAATGTAATTAGTAATTTATATTTTAGCAGTGGTTTCTTAGATTTGCAGGGAAATAAGGTGGGAGGTTAATTAAATTATAATGTTTTGGTTCTTAAATCTAAATATGTATATTCTAAATAAAATATTTAATTGTTATTAGTTATGTAAATTGTTTGATTGTTACATTATTTAAGTTTAATTTGTTAGTTATATTGTATTTTTATATTTTAATTAGTAATTTATAAATTAGTAGTGGATTTTTAAGATTTTTAGATGGTTAGGGAAGGAAGTTATTTACAACATTTTTGTAATAATGTGGTCATATTTAAATATTGAATACATAATTTATTATGTCAATTGGAAATTGAATATTTATTGTGCAATGGATTTTTTTTATAAGTGTATTAAAAATAATATTTCTAAGATGTGATGTATATTTATTGTTTTTAATTGTATTTGTTTTATGTAGATACTGTTTTAATTTTATTGTTCTTTTATTGATTATTTCAATTATTTTGGTGTTTGTGCTTTTTTGGGCAGAAGGGAGGGAAGTGCCTTTTATTTTAGATTATATTCATATTTAATTTATTTGATAGTTTATTATGTTAATGTTTATTTATTGTTTTAGTTTATAAAGTTTCTTGTTCTTTCATTTGTTTTAATAATTTTGCATTGTTTGGGTGTTGAAATGTTTTAACAAAATGATTATGAGTCGATATGGTATATGTAACCCCTCCAAAGTCAAACACTTTCCCCACTGTTGCTTAAATTGGACTGGGAATATTAATTATAACCCCTCTGAAGTCCAAAATGTTCCCTACAGTTGCTTAGACTGAAGTCGCAATAGCAAATCTAACTCCTCATATTCCAAAACGTTCCTTACTGTTGCTTAGATTGGAGGAGGAATAGTAAATCTAACCCCTCCAAGGTCCAATTCCTTCCCTAGTGTTGCTTTCATTGGAGTGGGAATAGTAAATCTATCCCCTGCAAAGCCGAACACTTTACCTACACAAATCGGCCAACACATCCTTCACAATAAAAATCACTTCATCAGGATCTATTTAACAGATCCAGTCAGCAGCCCTCTCTATTCTTTCTGTGCATGAAATAATGACAAATAATACCTGGTGGCTAGGTATTTTAAAGAGATACATGGTGGCAACAGTAATCTCTTACAGTTTTTTGCCATGGACTACATTGCAACCAACATCAACTGGGTTGCTAGAACACTGAACTTACTCATTTTACAAACAAGATACATTGTAGAGTTGGATACAATGATGTATATTGGTCTTAACTATGACAAGAAGATTGGTGTCCATTTGGGTTCAAATCTCAGAAGTAGTACTATTGTTTCAAAATGCATTTTTTTCAGCTGTTTATTGAGTACTTAGGGCCTGATTACGACATTGGCGGTCCAAACGCCGGATCACCGATGCCGCGGTCGGGAGACCACCGTGAAGCTTGCGGTACCCGACCACCATATTACAAGTGGACCGCCGGGCTGGCAGGCCGAAGTCGGTGGTCCCCAGGCGGCGGCATGGCTCGCCCACTGAGAAAGGCCGCAGCAGATGTCGCTGCCATGCAGCGCCTTCTGCATGTCCGTGCACTGTCTGCCATGCACCATGTCATGCATGGCACACAGTGCACGCACGACAGTGGATGGAGAGGGGTGGTACAACATGTTCGCCCATGCACTACCCCCCTGGGCGAAATCGCCCAGGGGCCCTGCTTGGGGCCCCTTTCTTCCCTTTCTGTCTTCCTTTTCATGGCGGGGTTCCCACCATGAAAAGGCCATGGAAAGGGGAAGTCATAATCTCACCGCCATTCAGAGCCTCATTCGCCTCCATTGCACTTTTGGGATCGAAGATCCTGGTGGTGTCGGTGGTGTTGTGTCAGAATATTTGTTCTATATTTTTCTACTATTAATCTCACACCCCACACTATCTTTTGCATATTTAGCTAGTTTATGAACAATTCAAAGCGTATAATATGTACTTAATAACAGCTAACGTTTGGAAGCAGTTTAACTTTACCATCATACAATGTACACGCAGTTTATACCTTACCATCATACAATGCACTGTGACAAGTTTACGTTTAGCAGCAGAATGATCTCTGCTTTGCTAGTGTGTTTCCACATGGATGCGAGCAATGCCGTCTGTTGAAAGACACTGCTGCAATGCGGTTTGCTTTGCAGTTCCCTGAAGCATTCATAATTTAAAAATCACAGCGAAAGGAATTCTTAAAATGGAGGAAGAGGATGTGTTCATTGAAAAGGCAGGCTTAAAATGGCATGTTGTGTCCCAGAGCTCCAGCAGTGACAGCACGGCCATTTGCATCTTATAACATTGGTGTTTTGTAGTGCTCGGACTTCCAGGCTGTTCCGTAGGCCTCTACAGAAGGGGTTCCTTGGTTGAAATAACTTTGCTACGATTTAAGTGAAAGTATTACATATGGTATTTATAGCTGATGATTGTACAGCTTTTGTCTGAAGACCACAGTGGTAGTCTTAACATTCAGGAACCACTTGAAAGGAATGTTCGAGGCATGACACTATATACTGTTATGCCTATTTGATTCGGGTTGAGTGCAATTTCTGTGACGAATGAATCACATGGAATATTATTATTCTTCATGTCGCCCTCAATTAGTATTTTTGCCTTTGATCTGGTAGGCAAAGGTAGTTCTCTTTTGTCCAGATGTATGTCTTTTAAGGCATTATGCAACTTTTCCCAGCCTCATAGAGTAACGTGTATTGTCATCACAAATTTGGAATTGGACGTGTTATTGTGGGTTCAGCTCTACAAAGAGCCAAATACATGTACTGTAGAGCACTGTGGTCAGCAAGAGACCTGGAGGCCCTGCCTGCATGGGTTATCCCGTACAGAGGATCTCGAACTTCAAATTCTGACCCAGTGGTTTCGGGTGGACATGAAGCAGAAGATCAGATGTAATGAATTATATTGTAGCATTTATATAGCGCCTCTCTGTGTGGTGCCGAAGAACATTTTGGATGGGTAGCACACTGATCCTTGGCAGAGTGCGTGGTGAACAGTTGTAAAATTATCTTTAAATTCAACATATATAGGCAGAAATTGCTAATGGTAGGTTCATTTGATAAAGGCCCCATCCACATAGTAGGTGTCCAACCTCAAGCACTGATCACTGCCTCTCACATCCAAGATCACTACATTCTCTTTTCATAGTAAGGTTCCACTCATAGACTCTACGCCATAAGCCATTGCTTGTTGACACCACCATATGGCCAATACCACAAGAATGTTGTGTTTGTTGTGATCCTTTGTGAAAAGTGTTTTGGTATTGTGTGTTTCGCGACCAGAGAGATGATCTTATCTTGTCTTGACATACAGGGCCTAGCAGTGTGATGGAGAAGGTGTAAAAGAAAGGAGCACAAAACATAATTGTAATAAACTGGCGTTTCAAAGAGGAAAATCTGATTGATAATGTTGGGGGAGATTATGAGATGCTGTGTGATTTGGAAAGTCACTGATATTTCCATTTATTTACCCTGAAAAACAGTAGGAAAGATATTGTGACTGAACACCGGATTATTGGTGGGAGGCTAGAGATTAAATGTGACTAACAAAGTTGTAGACTTATTTGGAAGAAATTAGTCTTTGGAGTAGGCTGTAAATCAAAAAAACTGAAACCCACTTTAACTGAAATATTTGCTTACAAGAGAATAAAGATTTTTTTTCAGGATTATAATTTTTCTCAGAGCAGAAATTGACTTGAAACCTTGTCTCCCTACGAGGTCCTGGAAACAAAACAAGCATTGGCAATGCCAACAGGTCTTGCATTTGTGAGAGTTAGAGCTATTGGCATTGTAAATGACAATGTCTTTCACCCATGTGTTCTGGTTTGAAGTGGAGTGGATGTATGTGGTTTGGAGTGGAAATAAGTGGGTTGGATTGGAATTGTTAGTTGTGGAATTGTGTGGTGTGGAGTGGATTTGTGTAGTGGAATTATGTAGCATTGTGCATAGATGGGGTTTGGGGGCTGTAAAGATTAATTAAGAAGACAAACGTGGGAACTGCAGCAGCAACAGAGAGTTAGGGGAACAACAGAGGAGCTGGGTGGGATGTGGGCTGTCTCTGCCAAAAACTAAACATTGGTGTTGTAAATGACAATGTCTTTTACCCATGTCCTATGGAGTGGAGAGGATGTCTGTGGTGCGGAATTGTGTTATGTGGGTTGGATTGGAATTCTTAGCTGTGGAACTGTGCGGCGTGGAATAGTGAGGTGTAGAGTTGATTTGTGGAGTGGAATTATGTGGCATGGTGTGCAGTGGAATTGTGGACAGTATTTATGTGGTATTGAGTGTGGAATGTAATTATGTGGATTGATATTGTGTGTTGTGGAGTGGTATGTAGTGGAGTTTAATTATGTTGTGTGCTGTTGAATTTTGTGGCATGATGTGGAATTTTGTGGTGCGGTTTGGATGTATGTGGTGTGATTGTGTTGTTGAGTTGAAATATGCGGTTTGTTGAATTATGTGGTGTGTAATGGAAATGTGTAGAGTTGAATTGTGTGGCGTGGAACTGTGTGGCGTTGAGTAAAATTATGCTGATTGGAATTATGTGGTATGGTGTGCAGTGTATTTTGTGGATTGTTGCTATGTGGCATAGAGTGGTTTTATGTGGCGTGTATTTATCTGGTATTGAGGTGAGTATAAATATGTGGAGTTGAATTATGTTTCGTTGAAAGGTATTATGTGGAGTGTAATTATGTTGGGTGTTGTTGAATTGTGTGGCGATGAATTGTGTGGTGAGGAATTGTGTGGTGTTGTATGTTAATAGGAATACTGTCTGAAGACCCAGGAATGCCCTCACGACCAAAAGTACTGACCCAGTCATGCCCATCTGAAAATTGCAGCCATTTACATGCAGGAGACATCTGGTGTTCTACGAAAATCAACATGTGAAGCCTACATTTCTAACTATGGCCGAGTGGAGAGCACTTGAAAAGCAAAAATTAACACCTCATGCAGTATGCTCATGGTAGGGCTATGCAATTGATTTGTTCAATAACTTGCTTATCATTTTATCATGCGACTATGAACTATGCAACTTTTACTTTACATCACAAAGCTTATTTAAGACACAAATGCACGTAACGAAAATGTTGTTTCATGAAGTGTCTAGTAAGAAACTGCAGACCTTTAGAGGAGTGTGATTTTTAATCTATCATTCGGCATTTCATTTTGAAAAAGCTGGACGTTCCTGACAACATGCTGGGTGAAAACATGGGCAAAACCCTGTACCAGAGTGTTTAAAAATATACTGAGATGTGGAGAGAAACATCAGCAGCACAAATCATTCAGCTGCACCAGACTTCCTTAAATGACTGCTCCGCGGCAACACAATCAATACAAGCCTGAGATGAAACACTGAGATTATGCAAGACAGCAGTAGGGCTGGGGCACAGCCAGTTAATTGTGTCCCCACTTAGGGCCATATGTAGGTGGGCTAATACCGGTCGGTAACGGCCGAAAATCGGTAAATTTCCCGTTACCGACCGGTATTTAGCCCTTTGCGATGTAGGAGGCCGGATTTAAGGAGTCGGTAATTTACCGATTCGTTATTTTAAGGAATCAGTAAATTACCGATTCCTTAAATCCTATGTAGGGAGCACTCAAGTGAGTGCATGTTTGGTTTAAGGATTCGTTATTTACCACCAACTACAAGTTGGTGGTAAATACCGAATACCTTTTAAAAAGCAATTTTGTGCTGTTTTAAAAGTGCCATGTGGCAGACATACATGCCCTTAGGGCATGTATGTGCGCCACATGTGCACACATGCACGATTCAGGGGTGCAACAGGGTGTCAATTTGACACCCTGCCCCCTTGAATATGCTCCCCTATTACCGATTCGGTATTTACCGAATCGGTAATAGTGAATGGCTTCCCATTCATTCCTATGGGCCTCCAGGCCCATAGGAATCAATGGGAAGGTATTCCTTATTACCGATTCGGTAAATACCGAGTAGGTAATAACGAATATTACCGAATCGGTAAAATTTACCGAATGTTTACCTACATTCTATTTACCGATTCTTAAATACCGACTCGGTAATATTCGGTATTTAGGAATCGGTAAATAGAAATTACCTACATATGGCCCTTAATGCCGCTCTCTGAAAGCTATGGGGGTAGGATTTTGGTTGGCTTAATAAGTGCCGCTCGTAGCATTCATATTTGAAAGCCTAGTGAAGATAATACTTTGCTTTAATGTAAGGAGAGAATGGCTGGCTTTGCTATTGATGGAGCTGCCTGAGTAAAGTTTAGCTTTCGTTTGGTATAAAGCCGAAGGTAAACAGGATTGCCATCTTTACCTGACAGTGAGTCTCTAATCTTTCGCACATCCCATCACAATGATTTACTCAATATAGCGCATTGCGTCTGAGTGAAATATAAGCGCCGCTTGTTAAACCGTTAGAGAGTAGCAGGGTAAAATAAATCAAATGAAGCTTTTATTTAAGACACTTCTTTTTCTCAGAATGATGACAAAAAAGTATATCATACAATTGTGAAGATAGTCCTATAATGTGTGATGCATGATGCGTGTTGCAGGTGAAAGGGTCGGTGCTGGACTCAAGGGAAGGGTGTGTGTGGGGGAAGGGAAGCCTATGGACAGACTGCAAAGAACTGAACTCCCTGAGAGGACATTTAATTTTACATAAATAAAGATTTACATTTTTTTTTTAAGAGTATAGTTTTAGATCTTGCTACACAGCTTTGCCTGTCTAGGGAAAGCAGATATTACCTTCCGGTCCCTCGAGTCCTCGTCCCATTCCTTAACAAAGTGGAGATGATCATCTCCACGACAGAAAAAAAGAGCAGGAGAATGCTGGGATACCTAAACCCACCTCCTCCCACTGGGAGTACATAAGCTGTACCATCCCAGCATTCAGCCTGTTCTTTTTTTCTGTCTTCCGACAGAATGGTTCTTGGAGTTGTGCTGGCTCATCCCTGTTTGCAGTCTTTATTGGATGTCCTCATCGGGCTGCTGGCCTGACCTCGACGTCCTTCTACGCTGTCTCCTGGCCTGCCAGGCTTCCCGGGAGCCGCGTTGGTTGGCGGCCGGCCCTTTGCGGCTGGGGCGCCGTTCCTCCCGGTCTCTTCCGGGTTCCTGGGCGCGGCTTCCTGTGGCTTGGCCGGTCTGGAAGTCGCTTTACTGCGGCTGTTCGGTGTGTCCCGGGGCCGGTCCTGGTGGTGCCCCTGGGCTTCCTGGCTGGCTGATGGGATCCTGCTGGTGTCCTTTTCCTCCCAGGCGCCCCTGCTGTTCTTCATGGTGGAGCGAGGGCGGGCCTGGCTATGGTCTCGGAGTGCCGGTTGCTGCAGTCTTCTGCCTTCTGCCCGGTGTTGTTTTGCTGGAGGGTGCCTGGGCTGGCTGCTGGGTGCAGTTGGTGAGTGTTACTATCTCCTTGCCCCTGTGGTGAGTACCGCGTAGCGGTTCCTTTGCCAGTCCTGTTTTCCCATGTATCTCTGTGGCCTCATGGTTCTGGTTTCTGGCTCTTCCTCCACAGGTTGTGTGTTCGTCTCTTGGGCCTTCAGTCATTCCTCCCTGGATGCAGCTGCTCTCGTCTGCTTCTGCTGTTGAGCGGGTCGGGCCTGGTGGTGCCTGGTTGGGTGTACGTCTGCAGGTACTGTGGGCTTTTGAGACGTGCTGATGTTCAGCACGGTCGAGCCCTGTTGGTTCCTAGTTGGGGTTCGGCCTGGGTATTCCGGGTGCTGTGGGCTTCATGGAGCTTTATTTATTTTTTGCCTGTGTCCCGGCTGCTCTCTGTTGTTCTGCTGGGTTGGCCCTGGTTGGTACCTGCCCTACAGCCATTCCTCCCTGTGAGCGCCTGCTCTCGTCTGACCTCGGTTGTTACGCAGGGTCGGGCTGGGTTAGTTCCTGGTTTGGAGACCACCTGGGAATACCAGGTGCTGTAGCCTTTAAGCTGGGTGCCTCTTGTGGGTTTCCCGGTGCTGTGTGCTTCAAAGTCTGCTCTGGTGGGGCCTGGTTGTTGCCTTGCCTGGGTGGCCGCCTGGGGGGGCCTGTCTTGTTGGCTGGCGTTTCTGTTCGCCTGCTCTGGTCTGCTCTGGCGTTGGGTGGGGTCGGCTCTGGTTCATTCCTGGAGGTCGCGGCTCCCTCACCCACCCTGTCGGCGGGTGTGGCACTGGTGTTAGCCTGGGTGCTCCCTGGTGTTGTTGCCTGTTGGCCTTTTTTGTTCCCGGCTACCTGTTGTTTGGTCAGTGTTTGTGTTCTTTTCTTGCGGGGGTGTTTCCGGTTGGCCGTCTGTCCGGCGCAGCGCTGGTTGCCGGTTCCTGGGCTGGCTGGTGGGGGCTGGCGGTGTATTCTGCTGTCTGTTTTCCCCGGTGTTGGGTGCCGCATGGCGGTTTGTCTTCCGTTCCGGCTCTCAGGCCTTTCCTTTGGGGTCTCCGGCCTCCCGGGTGCTGGGGTGTGTTTTTTTCTTCTGGTTGCCTGGCTCTGCGTTCCTCCCTGGTCGTGTCCGGTGTCGGGTCCTTGATCTCGCCTGGGGGGGGGGGTTGGTGTTGTGCCCTCTCGCTGGCCTGACTTGGCCCTTGGTGCTGGGGTTGGCTGGTGCGCTGTGCTTCTGCTGCCTCTCTCTGGTGTCCTGCGGCTGTCCGTGGTCGGCTGGTTGGTTATGGGACTGCGCTGCTGGTGTCCCTGGTGTGCCTTGTTCTTGGTCTTTGTCTTCTGCCTGGTGCTGGGTTGTGGTTCGCGCCTGGGCTGGCTGATAGAGGTTTGGTGCCATGTTGTGATTTCCTTCTCCCCTGTTGGGTTCCTTTGCGGGAGGCTTGGGCCGCTTTTGGGGGTCCTCTGTCTCTCTGCTGACGGTTCTTTTGCCGTCCTTCGCTTCGGCCTCTTGGCTCTGTTGTTTTGGCTCTCTTTTGGGGGTGTTGGTGGGCGGCCGGTTGGTCTGGTGTGTGCCTGCCCTTGGGTGTATGCCGGGTTGCGGATTTCCCTTCCGCTCCTACTTGGTGGCCCTGTGCTGTGTCTTTTTCTCTGGCCTGGCTTTGCCTCTGCCCTGGTGGGCCTTGTAGCCGTCGGCCCGCTTTTGTGGGGTGGCGATGGGTTGGTTTGGTCCTGTCTCTTTCCCCTTGGGGCTGGTCTTTTGGGCCTGGTCCGTTGGCTCTCTGGTGTGGGGGCTCCTTTTGGGCCTGTGGTGTCTCTGGTCCCTGTGCTTTTGTTGGCTCCGTGGTTGCAGGGTCTGCTGGGGTTTGGTTTCTTCATTGGCCTCTTCCGGTACCTCTCCCCTCGGTGGGTGGTGCGCCTCTGGTGGTGCCTTTCCTGCTGGGTTGTGTCCGGCTCTGGCGGTGGGGGCCTTGGTCCATTGGGGGGGGTTGCCTTTGGGTGTCTGCCTTCTACTCGCTTTGGCCTTGGCCCGCCTCTCCCTTCCGGGTTGTAGGCTGGGCCCGCTGGTGCCAGTGTGTCATCTCCTGTCCCCCCTGCGTGTACTCTGCCCTGGGGTTGCGCTGGTGTCTGCCGGTGGTTGGGCACCCGGCTCCTTGCCCTCCCTGTCTGCGGGTGCAGCGCTTTGTTTGGGTGTGGGTCTTTTGGCCCCTTGGTGGTCGGCGGTCCGGTACCTGGTGTTGAGGGGGCTCGGGCCGGCCTTCTGTTCTTTTCCTCTGGGCTCTTCTCTGTGCCTCCCTGGTGAGGGCTGGGCCTTGGCTGGCTGATGTGGGCTGCTTGGCTCCCTCCCTGTCTTCCTGTCGCTTTGGGTGTCCTGGGTGGCCTGGCTTAGCCTGGGACCTGTGTCTTTCCCTGATGCTCCTGGTGGTTTGGGGTTTCGGGGTTGGGGCGGTTGTCCCTGTGCCTCTCCTTCCAGGCCCGTGGGGGCGCCGTGTTGGTGGCCTCCTATTTGCTGGCGTGTCTGTTGTTCAGTCTGCTGGCTTCTTGGGTTTTTCTGGGACCATCTGCCGGGTTGGGCGTTGGGCCTCCCTGTTTTTCTCTCCTGTTTTGCCCATCTGCGGTGTGGAAATGTGCTTTTTAATGAGCACACCGGTGTAGGGGTCACCCTTCTCTTGTCCACGGGTCCATAGACCAACAAAATAGAGATTGGCACTGAAGCTGGAATTCAAATAACAAGTTTATTAATCACTCATGAGTGGGACTACGTCCACACAGCACTCTCAAGTGCTGCCTGAGGTAGTACCCTGAAGTCACAGACCATGGTGCTTATATACAGAGTTTGTTGCAGAATAAGCATGTAGTTACAAATAGAAGGTACAAGCATACACAGGAATAAGTACCAACAAACATGGGCAGATGGGTGATCACTTAGTCAGCAGAGTGGGAGGGGGAACAGAACTGTTTACATCAGCAGAAAACAGTTGACAGTTATATCTTTAGCCAGGTGCATTCTAGCAGCTACAGGCCTTTGCTCAGCACATTGCTTTTAGTACAGAAGGAGTTAACTAGAGTTGATGGCACAAGCAGAATAGAAGGGTAAGCAACAGTGAAGACGGAAGAATTACACAGCTGACAAAATGGATGCCACAAACAAGATGGCTTCAGCTTATGCTAACGGATATTATTTCAGATTTCCACAGATGACCCTTTTAGCATATGCTGCTGACATATTCTAGGCTTTATAAGGAGTACGGAAAATATCATGTACATCTATCTGCATTAATTCATTAATTTCTTGATCACTTGCTAATCGGGCATTTACATTCTTAACATTTTGTTTAGTCAGTATACACGAGGTGCAAGTAGAAACACAAAGGGAACATAGCATTGGGCTGCATTGAATACATAGGCAACAAGTGAAAAGAATAGCAAGAAATATACATAAGGCTGACAATAGCTTTCAGCCCCATACAGTAAACATGTTCCATAGCCATCCAGTCAAAGTCCAAGTTCCTGAATCCTGATGGATTTCAGTGGCTATTTTGTGCAACTTGGAAATTGCGTCAAAAACAGAAGGGGCATGGTCAGGGATATAGACACAGCAGCTACTCCCGATGATGCGACATGCTCCACCACGGTCGGCCAGGATGACATCAAGGACCATCCTATTTTGGAGCGCCACAATTCTCGTAATTTGTAGTTCTTCTGTGATATTTCCAACCGCCATTGCTGTCTGATTGGTTACAGCTTCTACAACACGTGTCAAGCGCCTGATCTTTCTACTGTTTAAGGCCGCACCAACAAAGAAGAATAGTCCAAAATTAAAGTCAATATACTGCTGTAGTGCAGTATCAGTTTGATCCACCTCATCATTGTTTATTGTCCTTTTGAATCTGTTCTTGGAAATGTCATTATACAGTTTATAGTCTTTATGGTAGGATGCAGGTGCCAAAAACACAGGTGGAAGCAAAAGGACACGTAGCAGCTTCCCGACCAACCAATAGGTAGATGGTAATAACCTTTACTTCCGCAAATAAAATAGGTGTTGTGTGAGGACAAAAAGCTGCTATTGTTCATTCCAGTAATGTTCAACAGTAAAGTACAGTCACTTTTTCCCACAGGAATACTGTCAATACTGTTTACACAGAGATCCGCTCGAGCTCTAGTAACAGCAATAACAGGAGGCCCATTCCCCTTAGTTGTTCGAGTGTTAGGGAAAACATAGTGTATGGAGGAATTTCCTCGGCGATTCTCCTCCATTTCCCACACAGTTCCTTTAGCTTGTGGATCTCCTTCCTCATCGGGGTAACAAACTTTATTCAACTGAGCGTTTAGTCCACCTACATCAGCATAAGTAATATTAGCAACTTCAGAAGCCCTCAACAATGCAAACCAGGCTCTGCAGGAGCCATTATGTGAAAACGGCAAGGGAATAAAAGGCGTTCCCCCCCTTTTTCTGATGAGCTGGCATCATTCCACATACCCAGCAATTGGTAACGTTCGTGGCATTGTGGGTATGATGCAACATTTGAATGAAAGTGTTATTGAGGTAGGACATTCTATGCTTTTTCTCATGATACGGTAGAGTAAAATAATGATGTTCAATTGGGACAGGAGTAGTAGTAGTCAGTAGATTTCGGACAGGAGCTACTTCCTCTACAATCCATGTTATTATAGCAACAATAACAATAGTCAAAGTAAATCCAGTAGCAATTATTGTTCTTTTGCTACAAACTCTTGCAGCAGTTGGTTTCTTCTCCTTAGACATATTCATTTTGTCGACAAACAACAAAGCAGATGGTGCCCTAAGGTCCTGGGCAGGCGTTGATTTCTTCACTAACGTTGAGACGAGTAGTCACTAAAAGACTACCCCCTTTGTAGTTAGGCTTTAACTACCCAGGACAGTGGCTCAAACAGTCTCTTTCAATGAAATGTCTTTCTTCCTGGGTCGAAGCTGATATCGAGATGTACCAGGAATCGTGTGGTCCGGGAAGACTTCCTCAGATTCTTCAGGTGTCGCAGGTCGTCCTTTCTCGGTGACCAGGATATCGCGGTGATCTGCCAACACAGCTGGGCTCACTAGGTCTTGCAACACTTTTCGGCAGTGTGTCGCATGGACCCAGTTTTTCCGGTTCGTCACTCGAACTGCAGTCTTGGTAGCCAGTAGTACCTGCTCCGGTCCTCGCCACCTCGGTGCTAGGGAGCTGGTCCTCTGGAATGACTTTACGACCACAAAGTCACCAGGCCGTAAGCAATGGCCCTCACCTTGCGACCTGTCTGGAAGAGTATCCCGAACCGGTTGATAAATAGAAGACAAACTGTCAGTCAACTGAGACAAATAGTCATTCATCAATACATAAGGTACATCATGTATAGGGTGTGGCTTAGGAATCCCCCAAATATTCATTGGCCTTCCAAAAACCACCTCATACGGTGTGAGGCCAGATCGTGTATGTGGTATCGATCTAATGGATAGCAATGCCAAAGGCAGTGCATCAGGCCATTTCAAAGATGTGGAAGCCTGTATCTTAGCCAATTTTAATTTCAGGGTAGAATTGTAACGTTCCACTAGTCCTGCTGATTGTGGGTGAAAAGCAGCATGAAACTTCTGCTTAATTCCCAACCCTTTCATGAGATACTCAACAACTTGCCCAATAAAATGGGGTCCGGTGTCACTCCACAAAACTCGGCAAATGCCGAATCGGGGAAAGAACTCCTTTAGGAGCACCTTTGCTGTCGTAAGAGCTGTATTATCCTTCGTAGCGTATGCTTCCACCCATTTACTGAAGGCACAAACCACTACTAAGACATACTTTAGGTTGTTACAGCGCTCAAGCTGGATGTAATCCATTTGCAGGACCTCAAAAGGTGCAGTTGGTATTGCAAACCCTCCTGTTGGAGTTCGTGTTCCCTTTCCAGGATTATACTGGAGACAGATCAGACAGGACTGGACTATTTTCTTAGCCGTACCGACAATCTCTGGATGATCCCAAACTTGCATAAGTTGCTTTGCTATTGAGGATGCTCCAACATGTGCCGGCCCATGTGCCATGTGAATCATAGGATGTAAATAGGCTGCGGGTAACTTCCATTTTGTCATTTCTTTATTCCTCCAACAGCCCTCGTCATCCAATGTTCCCTCCTTGGACCATTGGTCTGATTCATCAACAGAAGCAGATTGCTGCATGTCCAGCACCTCTTGCCTGGCATCATGCCAACGTTCAGCCTGTGACTTAACTACATACATAGGTGTGGTACTTCGCTGCATTGCAGTCTCACGAGCTGTGCAATCCGCAAAGGCATTGCCTGCTCCTATTTTATCAGTCACTTTCTTGTGTGCATTACATTTAACAATTGCCACTTTCTTAGGATAGGTCAAGGCAGTAAGGAGATTATGTACTAATTCCCCATGCACTATTTGTGTCCCATGTGAAGTGAGAAAGTCTCTTTCTTTCCAAAGTTGCCCGAAGTTATGAGCCACGCCGAAGGCGTATTGGCTATCAGTGTAATTGTTAACAAGCAACTCTATACTAAGCTCACATGCTCTGGTCAGTGCTATCAACTCGGCTGCTTGAGCTGACTTCTGTGGGATACGAGCTTTCTCAACTACTGTCTAAAGTGTTGTAATTGCATAAGCAGCAGATGTAGTGCCATCAGGCAATTTCAGGCAGGATCCATCAATCCACAATTCCCCATCAACACTAGAAAGAGGTGTATCTTGTAGGTCAACACGACCCTTTGTGTGTTCTTCAGTAAGGGATATACAATCATGTAACTCTTGTGACTGAGACTGAGTAGCTGGAAATGGCAATAATGTAGCAGGGTTCAGAGTCAAACATCTTTTTAACGTGATATGAGGGGCCAAAAGTGTAAATTCATATCCTGTCAAGCGAGCACTAGTCAGATGCTGTGTTTTTGTTTGATTTAACAAGGCATCAACTGAATGGGGTACTAACACAAGCAATCTATGTGACAAGACTATTCCCTCGCTCTGACGTATGGACACAGCTGTTGCCACCACCGCTCAAAAACAACCAGGCAGCGCGCGGGCAACTGGATCAAGGACAGCTGAGAAATATGCACAAGGACGTTGTTTATCACTGTGTATTTGTGTTAAAACTGAGAGAGCGCAACCTTCCCTCTCGTGTACATAGAGTGTGAAGGTCTTAGTGTAGTCTGGAGTTCCTAATACTGGTGCAGAACAAAGAGCTTGACGTAACTGTTGGAAGGCATCCTGGCACTCAGTAGTCCACGGGAGAGGCATTGGAGTGTCTTTAGTCAAAAGGGCCAACATGTTAATGTTAATGTTAATTGGAGCTTCTAAAGCGCATATCACCAACTGGTCTCTAAGCGCTGTGAGAGAAGGCACCATAGCGGCTCTACTGAGTAGTGCGCCCTAGCTTAGTCCAAAATTGTGCCCCAGGCTTCTATGAAGAGGATGGTTTTAATTTTTTTCCTAAAAGGGAGAAGTGCTGGTTCTTTGCGGAGGCCTTCTGGCAACTTATTCCAGAGCTGGGGGATCAATGTAGAGAAAGCTCTGCCCCCTTGGAGGAGCTCAGGAAGCGAGCACAGGACAAGGGTTTAATAATGTGAGAAAAGCTACAGATCCACTGCCTACAAAAAGAAGTAAGGCCAATCAGTGCACGGACATCCTTCTGAGTACGGGGCACGGGAGTGTCTAAAATAGTTTGAATGCGATCTGGTGTGAGCGCACGTCCCTCCTTAGACAGGAGGTGACCTAAATAGGTAACCTGCTGTCTACAAAATTGCAGTTTCTTCCTAGAGACTTTGTGATGATGAGAGGCAAGAAATAACAATAATGACAGTGTTCCTTCTTTACACTGTTCAGGGGTATCAGCAGCAAACAAGATGTCGTCGACATATCGAATAAGAGCCACCCCTTTCAGTACAGGAAAAGAACCAAGCTGCCTTTTCAACGCCTGACTATAAATGCTAGGACTCTCTGTATACCCTTGTGGAGCTTTACAGAACCTGAATGATCTATTATTCAAAGTGAAGCCAAACAAATAACGGCTGTCAGGGTGAATAGGTATTGAGAAAAATGCATTCTTTAAATCAATTACACTAAATGTAGTGGCAGTAGGAGGAACCATGGTGAGAAGTGTCATGATATCAGAGACTACCGGGTATTGGGGCACCACAATTTTATTAACCTCTCGTAAATCTATAATAAATCTGTAAATTTTAGTATCAGTGTCTTTTTTCAAAATAGGAAGGATAGGACTATTACAAATGTTATAAGGGACTTCTTCCACAACACCCACCTTAATCAAATCCTGAACAATGAGTGTCAATGCTTCTTCGCCTTCCCGAGATATTTTATATTGGGGCAATCGAGGCAATGAAGCACCTTCCTTCACTTGAATATGCACTGGTGGAATAACCATGTGTCCCACATCAGTATCTGATGTAGCCCACAAAGTACTAGGTAAAGATGCCAAAGCGATATCTTCTTTGATGAGACAAGACCTCTCAACCATTGGATAGTTATCATTTAAGATAACACACACACTTTCTGGGGAACAACGTATTGTAGCACGAAAATGTTTAAGCATATCAATGCTCACAATATTATCCGGCGTGTTAGGGGAAAGCAGAAATGGACATGCTGCAGTAAATTTATCAATACTAAATGCAAGTGGCTGTGACAGTGGGCTAGGTGTAGGTGTCCCATCGAATCCTATCGATGTTATCATTGCGCCAGACAGGGGAGCCCTAGGAGCCAATTTTTTAGACAGAGCACTACGAGTAGCTCCTGTATCAACCAGGAACCGATCAGTAGAACCCAAGACATTTGCATCAACATAAGGACCCTTCTGATCTACTGGGACTTCAACCGGTTCCTTACCCCATCCTAGGCATTCCTATGCATAATCAGAATCCCCAAGACCATCAGCCGAATAATCTGACATTTGATATTGATTTTGTCTATCAAAAGTATTAGAATAATTTGGCCCATGTTCAACTACCTCAAACCTGGGACGAGTTCCTATTCCTCCCCTATTTCTTGAATTCCCTGGGCGTCCTCTCATACTTCCTCTACCCCGTTGATACTGCTGACCTCGCAAAGGGGCACTCAGAACACCAATGTCCAATCTCTTTACAATAAGCACACTGATCAGAAGACAAAGTTGATCGAGAGAAAGGGGTACACCAGGTGTATATACTGCACGTCCACCTCTACCACCACCTCTGAATGGTGGACCATATACTTGAGCCAACATAACTTTTGTCTTTAGATCCTTAACCTTCTTATCCTCCTTGCCTTTTGCTTCCAATTCCTGACGCTCATAATACTGGGCCATAGTCAAAAGGGAGACTGGGGAAGACGTAGTCCGCGAACTCTCGCTGGCCTTAAGGCGACTAGCTATTTCTGTCAACATGTTAGCAACAAATTTGTCGTGTCGACGAACAGATGATTACCTGTGTCATCTGTCAAGGACTGCCCACTAAAGTCATGGAATGTCTCTTCAAATCGTGTAAAGAAATCAGAAACTGACTCATCCGCTTTCTGTTTACAAGACGCTAACGTAGTCCAATCTATTTTCTTAGGGGGTATAAGAGTTTTCAACTTAGTCACAATAGCTTTAGGAAGATCTAATTTCTCCTGTTGTGGTTTCTGTGCAGGCTCTCTAGCCGCATCTATTTCTTCTAAATGCACCCAAGTATCACCATATGCTACATTATCATCTATTTTCTGAATTGTTCTCCACATATCAGGGGGCAAAATAAGTCCAAAAAACATATCAATATCTGGCAGAGTCATAGTACAGGAGCTAATGGCTCCTTCTACTTCCTCATAGAAAGCGGCAGGATTTTTCCGCGGATCGGGCAAAGCGGCTTTAAGAGCCATAACATCTGCTCTACTCCAAGGGGTATAAACCCAATTATAAATAAAATACCCTTTCGCATCATCTGAAGTCTTATCTTCATCTTTTCCCGTACCCTTTGGAGGAACATACAAAGGCGCAGCTTCGCGCATTGGTCGTATACCAACTTCAGCACTACTAGATCCATTATTTGTCTCTGAAATTTCTACTATCTGCGCTGGGGTTTGGGCTACTTGTACAGTTTTAGTTTTACTAGCTTCTTTTTCTCCGCTTTGAAGCAAAATGTTTCATCTCGTAATTTAACCACTCGCCTAATTAAATCAGGTATGTTTGAACAAAGGAAAGTTCCATCACTCAATTGTTTATAATCAGAATTTATATCAGTGGGCTCTAAGTTTTTAGAAAGGTCTCTAAAAGTAAGTATAACTTCCCAAGCAAACTTCTCTGCAAAATATAACTGTTCTAAATCTTTCCACTGCTGAACCATTGCTACAAGATCTGAAGGAAGAGTTTTCTTACGGGCTTCTGAACGAACAGTGGATCTAATGGTGGCTTTTTCATCAGTAGTTAAAGTAGAGCGAGTCTGTCGCCCATCTTGCTTATCTATATCTTTATCGTCGGAAGAATGATGGTCTTTATCGGAAGGATCCTCCTCAGGGGCAGAGGGAAATTTATACGGGGGCGGAGATCGATCTAATAAGATGGAATCATCTTGAGGTGTATTAAGCATGGGATAAAGGGGGCGCCTAATAGGGTACTGGCCAGTTACCTCTAAACGACGCTCCCTCTCTTCTTTTTCTTTTATTTCCGTCTTCTCCTTATTTTTTAATTCTAGCGCTTTTTGATATATCGTTTTTTGTTGTTCTTTCTCTGCTATAGCTGCTTCTCTCTTCGCTCTTTCACTCACTTCTTTCTCCCACATTCGTACACAATCAAACATATCTTGTCGACTTTTTTTGTTAAACAAACACTGTTCTACATATTGAATCTTTTTAAAGTCAAATGACCCATTCACAGGCCAATTGAGATCATGATCCTTCTTTGTATATTTGTTCCACAGTGTACTATACATTATGGAAGAACTACCGTATTTAATATACATATGTCTATTAGGTGTTCCCTCTAAGGGAGCCGGCTGACTTCTTTCTAAATCCATTTTGGTACCATCAAGACAGCAACACAACCTACGGAGTGTGCTGGAAACAGGCATGCTACCAAGTTTTTGTAAAATATTACGTTTCCAAATTGTTCAAAAGTAGAGAAAAATCTCCACATTACCTGCCTTTATTTTCTTCAAAAAATAAATCAAACAAACAAAACCAGAATCTTGGCCAAGCAAACAAGAGTGCCGCTCCAGCGACCTTACCAAACAAAAGTCTCCAACTGCCAATCTCTTGATCGACCTAATGGTCACTGCAAAAATAACGCCAAAGGATACCTCAGTCAGGACCGGCCGCCACCTGGAGGGTCAATTCGAAAAACCAGAAAAGTCACTTTGGCTGCAAAGACAAGGGTCTCCTCATGCAGGACGTCTCCTCAGTAATATTCCACTCTTCCGTTAAGACCACTCCTTCAGACGTCCGCGTCCTCGATGAGGCCCCACGTATCGGGCGCCAACTGTGAAAATGTGCTTTTTAATGAGCACACCGGTGCAGGGCTCACCCTTCTCTTGTCCACGGGTCCATAGACCAACAAAATAGAGATTGGCACTGAAGCTGGAATTCAAATAACAAGTTTATTAATCACTCTTGAGTGGGACTACGTCCACACAGCACTCTCAAGTGCTGCCTGAGGTAGTACCCTGAAGTCACAGACCATGGTGCTTATATACAGAGTTTGTTGCAGAGTAAGCATGTAGTTACAAATAGAAGGTAAAAGCATACACAGGAATAACTACCAACAAACATGGGCAGGTGGGTGATCACTTAGTCAGCAGAGTGGGAGGGGGAACAGAACTGTTTACATCAACAGAAAACAGTTGACAGTTATATCTTTAGCCAGGTGCATTCTAGCAGCTACAGGCCTTTGCTCAGCACAGTGCTTTTAGCTCAGTACAGAAGGAGTTAACTAGAGTTGATGACACAAGCAGAATAGAAGGGCAAGCAACAGTGAAGACGGAAGAATTACATAGCTAACAAAATGGATGCCACAAACAAGATGGCTTCAACTTATGCTAACGGATATTATTTCAGATTTCCACAGCGGCTGCTCTTGAGTCAGCTGCTGGTTCGGTTGGGGTTTTTCCCTTCCCTGTTCCGGGTTCCTGTTCGGTGCCCGGTGGCTTTGTCTTCCCCGGTCCCGTGTTTCCCCCCTGTGGTTGGCCCCCTGCTTTATGGTTGGGGGTGTCTCCCTTGCTGGGGGTTGTTTGTGGCGTCTTCCTCCCGGTTGTCTCTGTTTGTACTTTGGGTTCCCCTGGTCTAGGAGGCCTTCGGGGTTTTGTCTCTCCCCTTTCTTTGGTTTGTGCCTGGTCTGGTTCCGGGTCCGCTGAGGTCCGTCCCTGGCTTTCCTTGGGCGGGGTCCTGTTGTTGGCCTCGTTTGGGGGGAGGGAGGTTGTGCTTCTGGCCTCCCCCTTGCCCTCTTTTGGCGGGGTGCTGGGTTTGTGTCCCGGTGTCTCCTGCTTTCGGGGTGGTTGCCTCGGGCCTGGCCTGTTGGCCTGTCCCTGTGCCCCGGGTTTGGCGGCCTTTCTGCGGCTGTTCAGTGTCTACGCTGGTGTTGGCTGCTGGACGTTCCTGCCTCGTGGCCTGTGCCACCTGTGGGGTTTCTGTGCCTCTGGGCTCTCTGTTGCCGGTACTGTCGGTGTTGCGGGGGGGGGCTTGCTCGTGGTCACTGCCCCCTCTCTTCCTGGTTTGCTCGGTTTAAGCCTGCCCTTGGTTGGTCCTCTGGGTCGGTGCTTGAGTTCTTTTCGGGCTCCGTCCTCTTCGGTCTCTGCGGTTCTGCTGGGGGTTTCCCCTGGTGTGTTGGGGTTGGTCCTGTGGTTGGTTGTGTCGTTCCTTTGTCTCCTGCTTTTGGTGAGGCTTGTTCGGTCTCTCCTTCCTTCCTCTCTGCTTTTTTTTGGTGATGTTGTTGTGGGTTCGTTCGGCGATGGTTCGCTTTCTTCCCTCGTCTGAGGGGGGTCGCTCTGTGTCGTTGCTCCTGCTGTGTTCAGGTCGACGGGTGGTGTTTCTGCCCTTGGCTGTTTTCTCGCTGGTCGGTTGCCCTTCCTGGCTTTTTTGTGCCGTGTGGGCGCTTCTGCATCTTCTCGGCCCCCTTCTGGTGGTTGTTCTGGGGGGGTGGGGCTGGCTGTTTTGGCCCCTCTGGGGGTTCACTTGGGGCTTGACTCTGGGTGCTTGGCCACCTTCTGGCCTTGCCTGGGGGTCTTCTTTCCCTCTCGTTGCGGCCCTGTCTCCTTGCTCGGTCGGGTTGCTCAGGGTCTTCTTCTGTGGTGGCCTTGTCGCTGTTCTTGCGGTCTGTTCCTTTCTTGTTGGGTTCTCCTTCTCTGTGGCTGGTTCGGAGGTTCCTGGTGTCGGTTGTCTGCCCTTTGGGTGGCGGCTCTTTGGTTGGGCTCCTTGTTTTGGGGTTTTCCTGGTCGTCCCCTGCTTGTTTTGGGGTTTTGGCTCTTTTGGTTTGGTTGGGGGCATTGCTGGTTGTGTGCTCCTGCCTGTGTTTTTTTCTTGTGGTTCTCCCTTTTGCTTCTGTTGGGTGCCACTTTCGATGTGGTGTCCCTGGTGTTGGTGGGAGTTCAGAAGGCCGGGTTGTTTGCTTTGGTATTCTCCACTTTGTTAAGGAATGGGACGAGGACTGGAGGGACCGGGAGGTAATGCCCTATTACTTACCGGTAATCTTCATTACTCCTGGTCCCGTTGTCCTCGTCCCATTCCTTAGGCCCCTCCTGGACGGCCGGCCTTCCGGTTGGTGGCTTGGTATTTCAGGCTGAATTCTGGGATGGTACAGCTTATGTACTCCCAATGGGAGGGGGTGGGTTTAGGTATCCCAGCATTCTCCTGCTCTTTTTTTCTGTCGTGGAGATGGTCATCTCCACTTTGTTAAGGAATGGGACGAGGACAACGGGACCTGGGGTAATGAAGATTACAGGTGAGTAATAGGGCATTACCAATATTTTACTTATAAGTACTGCAGAGAGGGGACTTTGGATCAGACAATTTTAGCCATTGGCTATCGACTATTTTCTATGTTTCCTTTGCGTGGATGGGCTGTCCAGCAAATTTGTGGCATTTGAGAAAGGTTACAGTGTTCCATTTGTATTCAAAGTAGTTGTGTGCTTGGAAGGCGGAGCTTGCCAAGCCTGAATATGGCCGCTCTTTGAGAGAGCTCCTTTGGCCGCAAACAAAATCCTTCAATATCCTGTGTCTGGCTGACTTTACAATAACACCACCAATTTGCCTTTGCATATTCGGAGTCAGTGTGTCGGGGGTGCCTCGAGAACATACCAGGAAGCCGGGGGAGCCTACCGCACTGTCCACGGCCGCGTCGGTGAAGCGAGGCCTAGCGAGAGAACGCAGAAGGAGCGGAGCCTTCAAAGAAATTCGGCGGCCTCCGGGCGTGACGCAGGAGCCATATCACTGAGCAAACTCCCGATACTGCCCCGGAGGTGCACACTACGTAACTCTGCCGAGTCTATAAGGCAGAGAGGATTCACCTGTCATACGGTCCAGAGCACGAGATAACGGGGGCCATGGAAGCGTGTGCACCGGTGAGATCGCACCCGACTGGGGAGTCCGCGCTCTCGGCGCGTGCCTGGAGGCGCACAGTAACGAAGTAGGAAGCAAGAACTAGTGCCAGGCACTCAAAAAGACGCCATCGACACCGCGGGAAGACTTTGCGAGCAGGGCCCACACAAGCGGGAGCAGCACAGGCCTGGTTCAATTTTGCCCAGCCGCACTAGGAAACGTGGAAGGCTGGAATCTGGTGCGCTTCTAAGACGCAGAAGCGGCGGGAGTGTATCCTGCCTCCTACAGCCACAACAGCAGCTACTGCCGATAAGAGTGGATCTGGTGAGATAGGCCCACGTGGAAGGGTGCAGCACCGGCCTGGCCTAACACAGCGCAGGTTGAGACAGGACCCGAGGAACTACCAGTAAGCGTGAAACACAGCACTGGGCCGCAGCGGACAAGCAGAGCGAGCAGTTGCCAGGATTTGCGGTGTTCTATTCTAATTGATCCAAGGCACATCGGAGGCCCCCCCCAGCCCCTTCACAAGAGTCGGGCAGGAAAGCTCCCCCACTCCAGCACAAGATCATAACGAGGAGCATATTTGGTGCTAGGGCGTGCTCGCTGAGGGAACGCTGAGAGGTGCGGGGCTTTCACGTGGAAGCTACAGGTGGGACACAGAACCCGTTGGACACTGTAGGAAAAGTCGCAGCCTACCCAATTTTGCAAGTCAAGGCCCCGGTGGTACAACGCTATTGCACGCCCCAAAAACATAACGGGGGGGGTACAAATGCAAACTGTCTCAACGTGCATAGAGTGGCGTAACCTATGAATTAGCTCTCAGTCTGGGCATGAATGGGCAAGCAGAAATTGCTGCGACGCAACCAGAAAATAGGCTCATATACATAGTCACATGCCTCCTAAGTGCTATACTACCAACTGGCTCCTTCCCACATGCTACTGCCTGGACAACAGATCTGCTCTCACTCCATCAGCTATGGGGAAGACGGACAAAATGCAGTCTAAACTACAATTCGACCAACGCAAAGCAGTGGGGTCGCACACCGACGATCAGGAGGCCTCAAATATTGCTGCACCCTCCCAGGAAACGGAGGTAGGGGGGGGACCAACGACAAATCCTAACTGCCATGCAAACCACCCTAACCAACATAGAAGGCAAACTGGATGCATTAACATATTGTGTAGACCGCATGTCGGAGCGACTGGATAAACATGCAGAACGCATAGATATGGTCGAACGTAGAGTGTCCGGCACTGAAGACACTCAGCACACGGCTATTGAAAGACAGGGGGAAATAGAGAAAACACTAGCCTTGCTCCAGGCCAAGGCGGAAGACCTGGAGGCACGCTCCCGGCAGAACAATCTTAGAATAACGGGGATTGCGGAGTCAACAAGCACCGGAAACATGGAGAAGTATGTTGAAAAACTCCTCATCGAGCTACTGGGTAGGGAGACCTTTTCGGAAATGTTTATAGTGGAGCAAGCTCATAGGTCTCTGGCACCCCCTCCACCTCCAGGAGCCAGACCACCACCTATCATAGCAAGTTTGCTCAATTATAGAGATCGAGATGCTGCACTATGCCATTCCAGGGAGTTACAGACCCTAAGACATTAAGGCGTGGAGATCTCTATATACTCGGATTTCACGGTCTAGGTCCAAGAGGCCAGAAAGAAATTTATACCGGCGAAAAGGAAGCTCCAAGATCTAAAAATACCATATGCAATGCTGTATCCGGCCCGCCTCAAAATCACTGTGGAAGGCAAGACCAAAATTTTCAGTGACCCTAAAGCTCTGCAACAATTCCTGCAACAGCGAGGGCAACCGAACACCCGAAGAAAATCACCTAGAGGCGGAGCTAACGAACAAGAACAAGCCTCAGGACTAGATGACCCTGAATAATGGCGCGATTCGGGACCCCTGCGGCACATCGAACTATGTCTGTATCAGATAAGTGGACATATAGATGTTAGCTATGGATTCTACAATCATCAAGCTCTATTAACATTATCACTAAGTCTTATCCAATAAGCAGTCGATTTTAAGGGCTTAGATGTGACCCGCACTTGATGTAGAGGCAACAAAGTTCTAGAATAACAAATGTTATCATGCTTACACATGTATATATTAGTAATACACGGCCACCCCGTGATTCCCACCAACGGGGATATCGGCTGCCCGCTCCTGCTCACATGTGTGCACCACACCAAGTTCATTTAGTAGATTGGGGAACGTTTAAGGAGGGAGGGGGTGGGGTAGGCAGGAATTTGGGATTGTCTCCGATACAATTGGGGTACCGGAGTGGGTGGGGGGAGGCTGTGGGTAAAGGGGGGAAAACATGGTCAATGGCACAGACATAGGCAGCACAATCACTGGCATATTTAGGGCAACACGGTCGAAGAATAAACACACCCTGACCACAGAAATCAGATTGCACCATGACACATACCGTTAGATCACTAACACTGCTGACATGGAATATTAGGGGATTAAACAACCCGCAGAAGACAAGACGGATGCTTGCCTACCTCGACCGGCATGGTGTGGAGGTAGCCTGCCTCCAAGAAACACACCTCACCAACTCTTCAGAACTAAAAGTGGTTGCCCGCTGGGCATCCACCCGAATTGGATCCTCCTACTCCACGTATGCCTGAGGAGTGCTAATATTAGTCAAACGAGGCATTCCATTCACCCTATTGCATACACTCACGGACAATCAAGGCCGTTACACCATAGTTTAGGGAAATTTTGGTGGCACCACATTAACTCTAGTCAATACATAACGACCGAACGTAGATGACCCAACCTTTTTCGCGCAAATATGGGTGTAGCTACAGACTCTAGGGCCAGCAGAAATAGTCTGGGGAGGAGACTTCAATACATGCTTAGATCCGGCAATGGATAGGTCAACAAGTAACTACAAATATGGTAGACAAGCAGCTAAGGTGGTCAGAGATGGAATGGAGGAGTGGGGGATGATAGATTTGTGGCGACTATGGAGTCCGGTATGCAGAGAAGAAACCTGCACCTCCGCAACATATAACACATGGTCTAGAATACACTATTGGATAGCAATGCATGCAGTTAGGACGTGGACAAGTTCAATAGACCACATGCCCAAGACACTATCTGATCATGCACCCGTCCGACTGGTACTTCCACTTCCCACACATACTCCCAGACAATTTAAGTGGCGTTTCACAACGACTGCAATGCTAGACCAAGTATTTAAAACAGATTTAAGACAAGCTATAATAGATTACTTTGTGCACAACACAGGGACAGTCACTAGCGCCCAAACACTCTGGGAGGCCTTCAAAGTAACAATCCGGGGATTCTGCATAGGTAAATACGCGGGGGTACTGAGGGACATACGGCAGCAGCTGCACAAAGTAGAAAAGGATATCCAGGCACTAGAAAACGAGTACGCGCGAACCCTGAACTCTACACTACTCGCAGAGATTAGAAATATATCAGGAGTCCGCAGATAGGGAGGTGAAATACCTATTGCGAAGTCACACGGCTCGGAACTACGGGGAGGAGGGCCGCCCGGGATGCACGCTTGATGGCAGGATCCAAGCCTCACGCACCTCATCACATATCGTACAGATTACGGATGCACAGGGCACAACACATTACAACACGCCGTCTATCATAGACAGATTCTCGGACTATTATGCACAACTATACTCTACACAACTGTCCATCTCAGATGACGATATAAATGAATATCAATCCTCTCTCCTTAGAAAGTTGCAAACGGTACAAAATGCTGCAGCAAGACTCATATTGGACATCCCCAAGTATCAGTCAGTTGGAAAAGGGATTCAGGACCTGCATTGGCTGCCAGTCGGTCAGCGGGTAAAATTTAAGGCGCTTGGTATCGCTCACAAGGCCCTTCACAAAGAAGGTCCGAAATTTTTATGGGACCTTTTCAGGTGGTATTCCCCCAATAGATCTTTACGATCGGCAAATTTAAATTTGATGCCTACTGTCAGAATTAAACAAGCATTTACAATGCAATAGGTCTCGCAATGACATTGTTTTGAGCTATTGGCATTGTAAATGTTATTGTTTTTTTCCTTTCGTGAAGCATTAATTAAATGGTGTAATGCAAAATGGCAATAACTATAGTCATGTGCCATTGTCAGATCAGAGACATGAACGTAATGCCCTCTGGTGCAGGGTATGCCACTACAATGGTATGCTCTCGTTTGTAATAATAATTATTTCATACGCTTCCTGTTAGTCAGTTGGTAAGATAGCTCAGTGGGTTAACAGGCTGACTGCAAAGATCTGTGAGTTCACGGGCAGGTCACCGATATGAATCCTTCTGGGCTGTCTCTGCATTTTGTCTTACTGCTAAGTTTGAAAAGGTGAGGATTTGAGACAGTCACAGCAGCTTTCTTTTACAGCGCTAAGAATGACCAAACGGCAGGATCAAGCGCAGCACAAGATGACAAATGCGGCCATATTAACTCATTAAAACACAAACCTTCATGACATTTGACCTTAGAGGCATTTATGAATTAAGGCCCTAGGCGTAAAGCATTAACAGTGAACCAAGCTGCACACGATGAAAAGAACAGGGTTAAGAGGCTGAAAGTGTGACATCAAACATGTTGTCATCCGCACCGTGTGCTCAGCTGTCACACTCGCTCCTGATGGTGGTAATGATGAAATTTGTGCCGCAGCGCTGTCATAGGTAAAGTCCCACCTCTGGGTTGCAGTGAAGCTTCTCACTGAGGGGTGCACTGACGTCCACGGCTGCTCCCTGGCTCCCGAGCCTCAGGGCTCCACGCCCCGGCGCTGCTCCCCAGGTATCACCGATGGACATAGAGGCAAAGGTAGGGGCAGATGAGGCCACATGGCAGGGGTGTCAGTCTAGAGATGGGGTGAACAGAAAGGAGAGATGGTCTCGGGGAGGGGGCAGAGAATGAAACGAGGAGAGAGTCAGGAGGAGGAGTAAAGGGCGAGAGACACAATGAGGGGAAAGAGAACGAAAAGCAGGGGGGTTAATGGAGGTAAGAAGTGGAAAGAAGAAGGCAGTGATGAGACGGATGGAGAGAGGCCCAAGCAGGGGAGAGAGGCTGCCGAGTGAACCCGAGTGGAGAGGCACCCGGAAGTGGTGGGAGGGTGAGAGGATGCAGACATGGAAGGCAAGGCGAGAAAGACGGAAGGTGGGGGCCGAGAGAGGGTGCTAGAAGAGTTAAAGAGAGGAGGCTGGGAGGGGTCCAGTCCATCAGTAACTTTAAAAGTTGGTAGGTAGTCATAGTTTCGAAGATGTTTTGCCAAATTTGTAGTCCCCATTCCCCTCTATGCGCCTCTCTTCACCGGTGCTGACCCTAAATATATGTCGTAAAGCGGCCAGAACACCCACTAAACGTGTCTCCGCAAAATCCCTCTCACCTTTTAATCCACTGCTTGAAGAAGTGGAGTTCAGGCCTCCTTAGCACATCCGTGTTTTGCTGGCAGAGAGTGACAAAGGCCAGCAGCTTGGGTCAGCATGCGCCTGGCTGGGGGTGCAGCCTCAAGGAGCAGCACGCGCTCACGCAAGGAAACGACGCAAGTGCAATAAAATTTTAGGATGGAGACTAGGGCTTGGGAGCGCAGTGGGGTGGTGTAAAGAGACAGTGGGTGATGGCGGGGTTTCTAGGGGGGGTTATGGTCGGAACAGCCGACCTTGGAGGGGTGGGGTGGGGTGAGTTGGGTCTCGGCGTGGTTCAGGAGTCATTGGCCCGCAGGGGTGGAATGGCGGCAACGGTTTAGGAGGGGGCAGTGTGCTTGGAGCGGCTGACTTTGAGCTCGGTGGTATTGGGTTGAGATTTGAAACTTGTTTATGATCCACAGTTAGTCTTACTTTCTTCACAGCAACTTGCATATTTTAACAAGCATTACCGAGGCTGTATTAAATAAATAAATGGCCATGGGGATCGCCGCTTGATGCAGTTTGGGAGGTGGGAGGGGTGTTCTCTGTAGGCAAGCATTACCAAGGCTGTATTATACGAGCCCTAAAAACCTGGACACAAAACACCACGATAAACCATAGGCAACAAAAAAAAAACAAGGACGGGCCGGTTTACCTCAACCCACAGCATGTCGCTGACTTGGATTCTAGCAGCGCCTCTCCAGAACTTTCCATGTTGGCAGAATGAGCCGCTCGTGCTCCTCTCGGAAGGGCGCCTCCAGCCCGTACCACGACGCTGAAGACACGCCGTGAGCGTGCGCATCGGCTGACCATAGGCAACAAAAAAAAAACAAGGACGGGCCGGTTTACCTCAACCCACAGCATGTCGCTGACTTGGATTCTAGCAGCGCCTCTCCAGAACTTTCCATGTTGGCAGAATGCGCCGCTCGTGCTCCTCTCGGAAGGGCGCCTCCAGCCCGTACCACGACGCTGAAGACACGCCGTGAGCGTGCGCATCGGCTGCCTGCACAGGAGATGTGCACGCGTATGGTGCGAGCAGGCGTTGTGATAACGCCGCGAGCCGTACGCGTGCACATCTCCTGTCTGTTTAAGTTTCGGCACAGACAGTTGATGTGCACGCGTACGGCTTGCGGCGCTATTACAACTTCTGCTCGCACCATGCGCGTGCACATCTCCTGTCCCGCATCGGAGCAAAAGTCGGCAACAATAGATCTCGCATAGCGAGCAGCGCTTGCGCTGCATCGCTAGGCGAGACCTAAAAAACGAACTGGGGTGGGAGGAGTTTTAGTTACAATACCATAAAGGAATGGAACTCCCTCCCACTTTATCTTAGGAAAATTCCCTCCCTCCTGGAGTTCAGAAAGCAACTAAAGACATGGCTCTTTTAGGATCAGTGGTTTGTAACATAATATGGAGACCGGAAGCGCCAAGACACCTAAGGGTATATGTGCGCTATACAAGTCATAATAACATAACATAACAATATCTTGATGATATAGCTTTAGCCTGGCTCTCTGATGAACATAGAGAATACTTCATGCATCCGATAACTGAAGATGAGATAAAAGAGGCCATCAGATCTCTCCCCAACAATAAAGCTCCGGGAACAGACGGCCTTCCGGGTGAATTGTATAAAGAATTCAGTGACCTGCTGACCCCCCATCTCCTAGCTATGTACTCGGAGGCGTACGAAAATGGGATTCTCCCCCATCTCTAAGAGAAGCATTACTAATCACACCACTCAAGCCAGAGAAGAATCCGGCTCATTGCGATTCTTACCGGCCTCTGTCCCTTATAAATTCAGACACCAAAATTCTCGCCAAAATAATAGCCTTGCGATTACAACCCCTAATGCAGAAGTTAGTTCTACAGACCAATCTGGATGTATCCCAACACGTTCGACGCCGCACAATTTACGTACCATATTTGCATTGTTTCACCAACTGCAACCAGACTTGCCCGCGGCTGCTGCCCTACTGGACGCAGCCAAGGCATTTGACTCAGTGGAGTGGCCGTTTATGTTTTCTCTCCTCCGTAGAATGGAATTCCCACACCCGTTCCTGCACTGGATTAAACAGCTATATACAGATCCGTGTGCAAGGCTTCGGATTAACGGTACCACTGCCGCCCCCCTACACATTCATAGAGGAACACGGCAAGGGTGTCCATTATCACCACTATTGTTCACCTTGGCACTTGAACCACTGGCATGCAAAATTAGGCAAAAACATGCAAATTCAGCACTACAGTTCCGTTTATGACCCATCAGCATATCATTATATGCAGATGATATGGTCCTATACACCCGGAAGATAATCTAAATCCACTAATAGGAGAATATACACGATTCAAACACTACTCCGGATTGAGTATAAATTGGGCTAAGTCAGTGGTAATTCCACTGACGCCGGTTACGAAACAATTCCCACTAGATTTCCCTCTGCAATGGCGAACAGAGCCGGTCAAATACTTAGGTATGTGGATATATCGAGACCCTGAATTGGTAACACGTGAAAATTATGGCACGGCCCTTACGAAACAGGAAAGTCAGGTGGCCAGATGGATCCGGTTGCCACTCTCACTAGCTGACAAAATTGCAATCCAAAATATGGTGGTATTACCACGCTTTCTTTATCAATTTACAAACATACCCATTATACTCACGCAACAGTTCTTCACAAAACTGCGCTCTTGTATGGCCACACTTACATGGGTGGGCAAACAACCCAGGGTGGGGTGGAAAGAGCTCACTCAGCCGTACACACAGGGCGGATTCGGGCCCCAGATTTACAACTTGACTATCTCTGCGCCCAAGCACAAAATGCGCATTACTGGACACACCACATGACTACCTTCCACATGTGGCCGTGGAGGCCGATAACATTCATCCAACACCTTTAGTTGCCCTCATATCGCAGCCGAAACAGTCCACCCCACGCTCCGAAATTAACCCAGTGTACAGTAAAGTCGCAGCATGGCACGCATTGACAAGACGGGCTGATAGACTCCCAGCATATGCCCCCGCCATGCCACTACGACATCATCCCCAGATAACGGTGACACAAGAGCAAAGAACGCAAAAAATACTGGGTTAAATGGGACTGCATGCAATGAGTGATATCTTTCCCAATGGCCAATTCGTAACCCAATCGGACGTCATGCCAGAAGCTAACCACACACTGCTAATGTTATTTGTATATCTTAGACTACGAGCTGCAGTAAGAGATTTTTACCCCACATTCCCTCAAGAACCTCTCACGCATAACACCCTACAAGTACTGCTCACATCACCCACGCGTCAGCGTCTCATAACTAAGCTCTTCAACACAGCCCAACAAGAACAGCACAGGCAAAATGAACGGGCTCTAGAAAAGTGGAACAATATGTTAGACACCTCGCTATCCAAAGAGAACTGGGAATAATGCTGTGCACTTATGCAGGCACTCACACCTAACTGCAACCTTCGGATTATCCATTTTAAATTCCTGCAACAGACATATTATACACCAGCACAACTACACAAATATGGCCTCAGAGAAGATGATAGATGCTTACGCTGCAAGCCATACAAGCAGACTTCATGCATGTTGCTTAGGCATGCCCCCAAATGCAAAGCTACTGGCAGTAAGTGACAAATGCCTTGGGAGTAATGCTGGCTGAGCCAATCCCTAACACGCCACGGGTCTACCTTTTAGGCCTATATAAAATAAAACAGCCCCCCAGACGTAAATTATTAGCCATAGCTTTATTGTTGGCCAAAAGACGGGTTGCCATGAGGTGGGGATGCAAGCCCGTGCCACAAATAAAACACTGGATAGCGGCCATGACATACTGCAGGCAACAGCTTGAAGTCTACGCAGAGGAGCTACCGAAGGCCTCCCGCCCAAGGGAGTTTTGGGATCCGTTTATACAATATTTACGGACTGAACATATCGTGTGATAGGTACCAATTGCAGGATAAAGGGGAATAGAAGCTAAAAATTGTTTGTGAAATATTGTGATTGAGATATTCATGACGCACTATCAGCTTTGATGTGTTATAATGAATAATGGTATAATCTCACCAACTCAAGATACCTGTCAGCAAGACTGTGTTGCTCTGTGAATTAAAGATAAGTTACATTAGTCTACTGCATTATTTATCCAAAATGTGATATGCATTGAGAATTTTGTTATGTGCCTGACCATCAATAAATAAAATTTAAAAAATGTAGTTGTGTGCGTGAAGGGTGTTGGTGTCACCTCTCCCTCTTTCGGCAACAGATCAGTGAAGCCCTGTTGTGCTAAGAACTTTTTTTACGGCTATTAATCGCATAAAATGTGGCATCATGGCAGCTGGCAGTGAAAAGGCCCCAATTTTTGCTGCTGTTACAGTAATATGGAATTATAAAACCCCCCATTTCTACACATAAACATCAGCTGCTTCGTTGCACAGGTATATTAAGTGTTATGTATCCAGCTCAATCACATCTATTTTACTGACCTCGAACGGATTACATGCTGTGTCAACCCTGCATGGATTCAGACTGTATTCTGCAAGTTCCACCATTTGCACAGCACATAAACTGAATTGCCTCTAGGAGCCTGAATATTAATTGTAACTGTGCCAATGTTTCCCTAGTTTATTTGTATAGCCAGAGATGCGCTCAATTAGCTAAAGTTATTGTATGCTGCTGTAAGAGAAGTGTTGTCATGTCAGGACTGTGCGGAGCTGATCCTAACAAGGTGCCTTCATGCAAGCAGGCTGGCACTGGGGAACAGGACATAAGCCACTGAGTATTTTAGAAGGCAATAAGTGCTGCCATGACACAACAATGGTGCTTAAACATGACAGACAGAACTCAGCCCCCTGAAATAGCAGTCGGCACGCGGACACAGGAGTGTGAGCCCGTCCGAATGTGAGGAGTTCACCCATGAGTCATCGCGCCAGTCAGACGAGCAAGATCCAAATCTTAAACTGCACATCTGTAACAGAGCACCTACACAAGATTACCTAAACTTTACAGGTGGGGATGTGCAAGGCGGCAGGTCGGAGAGGCTTGTGGCGGCCGAATCTGGAAGCGGAAGTAGAAAGCAAGGCGAGCTCCTGCTTCTTGTGCTCTGCCGCTCCGAGGCTCTGAAATTTAAAGTGAAAGTTGCCTGCAGGGGGCGGAAGCCATTTTATGCAGCCTGCTCTGTTTATGCATGGAAAAGTAATGTAAACAAAACACAAGCACTGATGGGAAGTGCTCGCAGTGGCTGTGAAGCAGGTGCCTGGCTGTAGCTGCAAGATAAAGCGCTGCGGCGCTGAGCATGAAAAGCAATTAATTCAAAACACAATCATCGCACCAGTTAGTCAAGCAAGAGACACACATTAAACTGCACAACTCTATGGAACACCTGCACAAGATTACCTAAACTTTACAGGCGGGGATGTGCGAGGAAACAGGTCAGAGAGGCTTGTAGCGGCCGAAGTTAGAAGTGGAAGTAGAAAGCAAGACGAGCTCCCGCTTCTTATGCTCTGCCGCTCCGAGGCTCTGAAATTTAAATAAAAGTTGCCGGCAGCAGATGGAAGCCATTTTAGGCAGCCTGCTCTGTTTGCACCTCAAAAGTAATGTGAACAAAACACGAGCACTGATGGAAAGTGCTTGCAGCGGCTGCGAAGTGGGCATCAAGCTGTAGCTGTAAAATAAAGCGATGTGGTGCCGTGCTGAGCATGAAAAGCAATTAATACAAACAAATAGGGCTTTGGGTCGGCGGCCGACCACGGGAGGCTTGCCCCCCCCCCCCCCCGGGGATTTTTGGGCCATGGTGCAGCCCAGAGCCCAATTGGGCTCGTTGGGCTACACATTGGGCGGGTTGGATTAAAACCGGCCATTTTAGGATGCCGTGTCACCATTTCAGTAAGGTGACACGGCGGCCGGTCTGGGCAGCAGGTTGGGTGGAAGCTTTTTCTCCCGCCCTCCCTCCCAATTTTCAGCGGGGGGGGGGGCTCCCCTCAAAATTGTGTTTTCAGGAGGCGTTTTCTTGGATACAGGTGCGCTAGGGGGTTTGTTGTACATTGGGTGTCGCTTGAAGCAGATGCTGGCGTTTTTCTTGCCAACTAGTGGTTTATATTGTTTAAAGGTTAAGTTTAGGTTTGGAAAAGTTATTCTGGTGGTAGGTAGGAAGGGGAACGTAGCATAGGAAATGTTGAGTTAGATAGTTATCTTAGGAAGTAAGAAGAGGTTACAAGGTTAATGTGACAGCATGGAATGTCCGAGGTGGGGGTTATAAAATGTTGCAAGTAAGGGGAAACTTTAGGGGTGGGGGTGGGTGGAAAGGTAGGAAGAAAATTATTTAGTGAGGTTTAGTTTTGTACGGCAAAGGCCAAGGGAAATGCTTTATTGTGAGGTGCACCTGTCTTCAATAAAGCGGCCTTTTCCACACATATAGAGCGTTTTGGTGGTCTGTGCTGCGCCCTCCCTTTGGCCCAAACGCAAGGACAGGATCAGGTCACCAAATGGCACGAAAGTCGTGTGCCGAAACTGATCAAGTATGCAGTAGCAGTCACGAGCAGGAGACACAGAGACAGGCAGGAGATGGAAACGACCTTAACAATGCGGTCAAAACACCGCAGTACATTTAGATCGCTGCTTTACAACGCAGAGTCGTTACCACGACTTGCACTGGAGGCGCTCTAGACTAAGGAATAGTGTGATTTACTATTCCAACACCTTCCCTACTGTACGTAGGCTGGAGTTGGAATAGTAAATCATACTATTCCTAAGTCCAGCGCTCTACAGCGCAAGTCGTGGTAACGACTTGCGTGTAAAACAGCTGATGTAATGTACCGCGATCTAAATGATCGCGTTGTTACATCATACAACCGGCAGGAGATGGTGGGGGGATGTCACCACGAGCCGAGGCAAAAGAAAAAGTAGTGCGCCAAACCTACATAAATGGCCAGAAGTGGACTGGTCCATGTAACAGGGTCAGTCTCCAGAGCAGGAACAAAACAGCCAAAAGGCGGGTCAAATGTAAAGCATTTACCAAAGAAACCAAAGGAATTTTGAAAGGCTGACCAAGCAACGAATGAAAGTGATGGGTGTGTGATGGGAGTGGTGAAAGCCCACAGCAGAAGATATAGCACAGCATGTGTGCGCTGCCTAGGCCCAACCTAAAAACAGGTGAGGGATAAGAAAATAAGTTATTTACATGTAACTGCATTTATCCAGTATTGGTATCTTTCATAGATTCACATGCTTAAATCATTCCCCGTCATCGAAGTGGGTGTCACCTTACTGAAATGGTGACACGGCGGCCGGTCTGGGCAACTGGGTGGGTGAAAGTTTTTTCTCTTAAGTTTCTTAGTTTCCTGTTGCAGGAAACTTGTACGGTGTTTTCTACCGTTCGGGTGGGAAGTTAGCCTATCGTACAGGATGGCGGAGGACCCGAGAGTGCTGGAGGCCATGCGGCTGCTCACGGAGGCAGGCCGCATGGACCTAGTGCGTACCGGCATTACAGCGCGGCCACCGCGGCGGGCATCTGAAAGGGTTGCCGCAGTGGTGCTGGCGTGTTCGCCGCCGCGGGCCCAGAAAGGGGGTAAAAAGAACCTGGTGAGTGCGGGCGGCAGCGCCCACTGTGCGGCCTCATGCGGGAAAAAGCAGGAAAAGGGGCGGGCGGGGCGCCACCAAGCGTCCCCCCCTCGAATTCAAGGTGGGGGCGGGCGGGGCCGTTTTACCGGCTGGGCGGGCCGCGGGTATTAATGTGAGCAGGGGAAAGGGGGGAGGGGAGAAGGAGGTTCACGGGACAGGACTGGAGCGGGTGGAGATCGGCGTTGGTTCGGGGGAGGGAGAGCACGTGGGCGCGGGGACGGAAGGGACATGAGGGCCCAGGTGCCCATGGCATGCAGGACGGATGGCGGGAGGGGGGGGAGGGGCCAGGTATCGACCTGACGGGAGGCAGGAGGGGCCAGGCCCATCATGGGGAAGCATAGCCGGAGAGGGGAGTGAGGGAGGGGCCCACAGGGGCAGGGGCAGCCGCCAGGGGGGGCTCCAGGACCTCATGAAGAAGGGGATGGGGGGAAACAGGCAGGCACGGGCAGCCTTCGGAGGGAGGGGGGCCAAGTGGGGGCGGATGCCATCATTGGAGTTGGGAGGGTGGCTAGAAAGGGCCCCAGCGGGGCTCAGGCACAGCTGGTCGGAGGAAGGGGGCTGGTCCAGAGACAAGATCCCAGCGGTGCTGGGGGGGGCGGAGGTGCGAGGGACAGTAGGTCTCTGGCCCCGGAGGGTGGGGGAGGGGTGGGCCACGCGGCAGACAGGCTGGCGGACATCTTGGAGTGGAGCGATGGGGAGGAGCAGGGGAGGGGGGACGATGGGGGTGAGGGGCGCTGGGCCCCGGATGCTCTACACGCGGGCCAGAGGGAGGGCCAAGGGGAACACCAGGCGCGGAGGGGGGACATTCGGCGGGCGGGGGCAGGAAGAGGGCATGGGGGAGGAGCAGGCGGAGGGAACAAGGGGTACGGAGGTGGAGGGGCGGGAGGGGGTAAGTTACTGACGTTGATGTGCAGGTTTGCCAGGTGCAGGTGAGGGAATTAACCCCGGCACGTCGGACCTTACTTTTCCTTTGCAGGGGCACCAGGCCAGGTCCTCGGGTGAGTCGCATGCGGCTCCGCGGCACCGAGATGATGGGTGGGCATTGTCCCGAGCGGGCAGCCAGACCCCGGCGTGGGACCGGCAGGAGACCAAGAGTTGGAGGATGGAGGCGCGGGCAGTGGTGCCCAAACCCCGGTGGGTTGATGCGGCCTCAAGGGCGGTGGAACATGGCACAGGGCAGTTTCATGTTTGAGGGTAAATCCCTAGGCAGTTAAGTGGTCAAAACAACATTTAAAGACTCATAATGACCCAAAACATAATATGAAAAAACTCAGTGTAAGAGCATAAGTTCGCTAAAACATCATTGATTTTATTCTCATTTTCTTAAAAACATATCTCTTTTATCAAAAGTGAAATAATGGACAATAAACATAAGCCATCCTAATGATGGTAAATTATAAATGACAAAATACATGAAACATGACCATCGATCAAATTAGTGGCCTATGGTTCAATTATTAAAACATGATATTTTAATCTTAGTTATGCAAGGATGGCATTATTGTGGCTATGTGATGGGTCTTCAACGCGCGTTTCGGAGCACTGTGCTCCTTCATCAGGAAAGCCACACCTTTATCCTACAAAACGAATAAAATAAACATAAAACATTGTACTAAAATACACTGAGTTTTATAATATACAATTATTGGTGATCTACTTTGTACTGCCACCAAGTATCATGCTGGACGAATGTCAGAAGAGATAGAGTTACTAGAATTCTACTATAATTAAATAACATGAAAGCCATGCTAACACCCAGAGTGTACAGAAGGTAAAGAAAAATACATGTGCCATACTAAAAACCAGTTTCATGCGCATAAGGGGAAAAGATCGAAGTCAGGCCACTGTGGCACAGGCGGGGGCCTGGACGCGTTGATACGCAGCGGAAGGGAAGCGGCCCAGTCAAGCACACGGGAGCCAGGGTTTGGGGAACAGTGGAAACTGGACTATGACGAAGATAGCATTGAGGAGGGGGAGATCCTGGAGGACGAAGGGGAGCAGGGGGGAGGCAGGGGGGTTCGAATAATGCTGTGCCTAGTTTTTTGCAGAAGGACTTTGAAGACCGGCGTGCCGGGACTCACGGCATGGTGCCACCTCCTGCACAACTGGTTAGGCGGCGGGATCCGGTGAGGACGCCGACCTTGACGCCAGGTAAGGATGTGGAGGAGGCAGACAGGGTGGGGCACAAAACAGGGACTGTATCACGGGGGATGGATGCCCGAGGGGGGGAAGATGGAGAGGTGTGCTTGCGCAAGGGGCGGTACGTCAGGGATGCAGGGGTTGGTCTGGAGGCAATCGGGGAACCCGGGGTCGAGAAGAAGGCGAACGACAGTGGACGGGTCCAAAAAGGCTACAGATTCGGAGGATAAGGGGGACCAAGGGGCACAGGCTGACGGGACAAAGGAGAGTCACGAGATCAAGCTTAAGCGCCTCCCATACATGGGAGTGACCAAGCCGCTGGGTGCGCACCTTATGTTATCAACTAAGGAAAAGATCTGGAAAGGGGAATATGTGGATATGTTTGAAGCTGCTACATAGAGAGCTGAGGCCAAGGAGGGGTCGAAGGAGGAAGAGCTAGAACTGGCCAAGAGGCCCCGGGTGCCCATGACCATTGAAAACTGGTCGGCGGCCTTTGTGATATTCGCCAGTGTCTACTGCGAGAAGTACCCGGACAGATCTGTGGCCCTGTTCAAATACATGGACGTGATCAGACGGGCGGAATTGACATACGGGGGATACGCTTGGTCGCATTATGATGAGGAGTTCAGGGCTAGGCTTGCGTGGGACACGGAGGCTAAGTGGGGGGAGATAGATACTGACCTATATCAACAGACAATGGGGGCTGTGAAGTTTGGCAAGACGACTTATACAGCCCCTTTCAGAGCCGCCCCACCCGGGATTTTAACAAGGGTACATGTGCCAGGGCATAATGCAAGTTCAGACACGAATGCTCGAAGTGCTCAGGCAAGCACCCATTGGTGCAATGCCATGGGTCAGGCTTCAGCGGACAGGGACAGCAGTTCAACCAAGGGCCTCACCAGAACACCGGTTCCGGGTGGCAGAGGAGCGCAAGGGAATATGGGCAAAGGCTCATACACCCATTAGGCAGGCATGCTTAGAGCAATTTTTGGCGGCCTACCCCCTCACGGAGGACGCAGAGTTGTTGAGAGTGGGTTTCAGGGAGGGTTTTCAAATTGGCTACGAGGGCCCTCAGACCGCCAGATGGGCTGAGAATTTGAAATTGGCTAAAACACACAGAGGGGTGGTGCGGGACAAACTGTTAAAAGAAGTAGCCGAAGGGCGCATGGCGGGACCATTTCCAGTTCCCCCCATCCCGGAATTGATCATTTCACCCATAGGGATCGTGCCAAAAAAGGAGCCAGGGCAATTCCGGCTGATACAACACCTCTCCTGGCCGGAGGGTTTGTCAGTGAACGACTTCATAGCGGACGACTTGACGTCCGTGTCGTATTCATCTGTGGATGTAGCCAGGGATTTGATGGCGACAGGCGGGAAAGGAGCCTTGATGGCGAAATGTGACATTAAGTCGGCTTTCCGCTTAATGCCTATACACCCTGACGATTTCCAGCTGCTCGGTATACAGTTTGAAGGGCTCTTTTTTGTGGACAAGGCGCTGCCAATGGGCTGCTCGATATCCTGTGTACTGTTTGAACGCTTCAGTTCATTTTTGCAATGGGTTTTCACTTGGCACACGGGCAAAGAGACGGTGACACACTACCTTGATGACTTCTTCCTGGTGGGCCAGCCTGGTTCAACGGACTGTCAGTTACAGCTGACAAATTTTCAAGAGCTCATGGGCCACTTGGGTGTGCCCCTGGCACCAGAGAAGACACAAGGTCCTGGCACGGTGTTGTCATTTCTTGGCATTGAGTTGGATTCAGAGGCGATGGAGGCACGCCTCCCGGGTGACAAAAAGCTGCACATGTTGATTTTGATTGATGACATCCTGGCAAAGAAAAAGGTGACGGTCAGGGAGGTGCAAGTACTGCTCGGACATCTGAACTTCGCATGCATGGTAGTCAGGGCAGGACGGACTTTTTGTAGGAGGTTAGGGAGGTCTCTGGCGGGCTTGACATTGCCACACCATCACATGCGTCTGTCCGCAGGGACGAAGGCAGATTTGCGCATGTGGAGAACATTCTTGGAGGAGTTTAATGGCATTCCCCTGGCAACACCAAAGGAGTGGGAGTGGGAGGTTACCATATACTCAGATGCGGCGGGGGCTCATGGTTTTGGGCTTTACTGGGATGGGAGGTGGTGCGCAGAAGAGTGGCCTCGACAATGGAAGAATGGAGGGAGGAGTATCGCCTGTTTAGAACTTTTTCCGCTAGTGGTGGCTGTGACAGTTTGGGCCCAGGAGTTGGCGCACAAGAAAGTGGTTTTCAAGGTGGATAACATGTCTGTGGTTCAAGTGGTGAATAGGCAATCAGCAAGGGATGCACAGGTACTTAAGTTAATGAGAATGTTTGTCCTTAGCTGTTTGAAACATGACATTCTGTTTCAAGCCAGACATGTGCCAGGTGTGGACAATGACATAGCGGGCACTTTGTCTCGTTCACAGTGGGAGAGGTTCCATGGGCTAGTCACGGAGGCGGAAGAAGGCAAGACGCCGGTTCCAGCGGGGATGTGGTCGGTAGGCGACAAAGGATGCTTGACCTGGTGGTAGGGTCCTTGGCACCATCGACGCGGAAGGCGTATACACAGGCATGGAGAGAGTTTCTGGAGGGGGGGGCTCAGGGACGGACAGAGAAGTGGGCAAGGGAGGAGGAGGTGGTCCAGTTCATTTTGTCACTTATTGACAGAGGTTTATCGAGGGTCACTATAGCAGGCAAACTCTCAGGCATCGCTTTTATGGGGAAATTGTGGTGGGGCTATGCTCCATCGGCGGGGGAGCTAGGCAGCCGCATACTGGAGGGTTGGGTGAGGGAAAGGGGCGTTTGGCCACGGGTGAAGAGGCCTGTGTCCAAGGTTTTGTTGATCAGGTTGCTACAGGCAGTGCCTCGGATATGCAGAAACAGCGAGGAGGCAGTGTTGTTTGCCTCTTTAATGTCATGGATGTACTTTGTGGCTTTTCGGGAGTCTGAACTGTTGGGGCGGAAGGGGGTACAAGGGGTGCAGTGGGGCGAAGTGGAGCTGGGGGAGGAGCGGGTGGTGTTGAAGATTACCCAATCCAAGACAGACCAGAGGGGAGCTGGTAGGTGGGTTTTTATGGATGCCACAGATGACAGGGATGTGTGTCCAGTTCTTTGGGGAAGGACTTTGTGTCGGGGTGGCTGCCGGGCCCTGGGGCGGTTTTCTGCAGGAGATCAGGCCTTAGAGTGACAGCGGCACAACTGCTGTGGGTCATGCGGCGAGCGCTACTGTGCATAGGCGAAGCACCGAGCGATTTTGGTACACATTCTTTCCGCATAGGGGCAACCACGGAGGCGGCTAGGCAGGGCTGGGGGAGGGACAGGATCATGAGACTGGGAGGTTGGAAGTCGGATTGCTTTAAAAGATACATTCAGTTACAGCAGTTGGGGGGGGGAGAAGCGTGAAGTGTTCCAGTTCTTTGTTTCTCACATATGTGTCTTTGCAGGTGCAGTGGCCGGGCCCACGTCCGCTGAGTTATCCATTTGGATTGTTGGCCATTCCTTCGTGAAGTGGGCCGAGCGTCACGAGTTGGATAAAGGGAAGGGTTTGAGTCTTGGCCTTGACACAGAATTGTTTAAGTGTTCTTGGTATGGGAAAGGGGGCATGAGGTGGCATGAGTTGTCAGTGGTGGCTGGTGAGATTTGAAAGTGGTGGCGCATAAAAGAAATTATTGTACTGCACTGCAGCGCGCAAGCGTAGCGAGCGCGCCTGAACAACCTACGGAGGGTTCGGGGGGGGGTTCTCCCCCCGAGAAAATTTTGAAAAAAGAGTGGACAAATGGTGCATTTTCAAGCAAATTTGAGAAAGCAGGAAGGTTAATAAAGCAATTGTTAATTGCCTTGCTATTTCCCTGTCAAGCAGCATCACACCCCTGTACATCTCCCATCTATGTTCATTGCCTTGCTATGTCCCTGTCAAACATCAGCACAACCTTGTATGTCTCTCTTCTATGTTCATCGCCTTCCAGGTGTATGCATTAATTTTATAATTTGTATATGGTTTGCTGGTGTATATGACTACTCAATAACTATTCCTGTTGTATATCTACAAGGTTATTCTCTGTGTAAGCTTTACTAGTAACTAATTATAAATCTACAATAACTATCGGTTTCTTGCACATAACTATAAGATTACATAAAGTATAAATCTTCCTGGTGTGTAGCTGTAGGATTACACTTTGTGTAACACATCTTGATGCCTAAATGTGAGACTTGACTTTGTGTATGTCTTTCTGGTGTATAATTATAATACTACAGGTTGTGTAGGAGTCTCTAATTTATCACTTTAGTATTAGACTTGATGTGCAACTTCTCGATTAAAAACGTATAGCTAAACAGTTAATAAAACAAATCTTGATTTAGTTTTTGCCAATATTATGAAAAGTAGGGTGCATGCTGTTGCATCAACTCTGTTTCTAAGAACTAAAGAAATGAGACGTGTAAACGTAGTAATATTAAATGCTTTGAGTTAACAAATTTAAGAAGCAAAGGGTTACTTCGGTTTTGACCCAGCACTGTGTAATAAGAGAGGGTAATTCAAAATCTATTCAAGGATTTTGAAGTTTCGACATATGATAACTCATCCTAGCAAGCATAGCACAGCAGAATAGCAAAACACAGCAAAGCATATCATAACTAAGGCTCCCGGTTTTATGGTATTTATTTTTTTAACATTTCCGTCTGTATTTATCCATATTTATTTTTTGGCCATTTTATCTGTATTTATCCATATTTATTTTGTGTTTTGCGTATAAATGAAGGTGTAAAACTGTACATTTCCATATTTATTTAACTGATAGACGCGCACTCATACTTTGATGTCTGACGTGTTTTAGCTATTTAAGCTGCCAAATATTACATAACAATACATCTACTGGTAAATACTAGCATTATACCACAAATGTATATTGACACAGTTATTTAAAGAAATTTCATCCTGTTTTTCAATTTCCCATGCTGTCCATCTGCTCAGCTGTCGGGCTCTAATTCATGAAGGTCAGCACGGAGAATCACTCAAAAGAGGCTCAATTTTCTGTATTTATCCACTCTTAAAAATAAATGCAGACAGAAAACACATTGTTTTCTGTCTGTATTTATCTGTAAAAATCCGTAAAAACGGAAAACAGGGAGCCTTAATCATAACATAATTCAACGAAGCCCAACAAAATAACATACCACAACCCAGGATAGCACACTGACTTAAAATAACATAGGTTAATGTGACACGTCACAACACATTAACATAACAAATTACTCAGCATAGCATAACAAAGCATGGTATAGTTTAAGTAACTTTACCTAGCACAGCATAGCATAGCTTAAAGCAGCATAACAAAATGTCACATAATATACCACCTCAACATACCGCACAACTTAACAGAACACAACCCAACATAAGAGAAGCCGGCACCGGATTCAGCTTACATTTCCTGCTGTTTTAACCACAAGTAACTGCGAGGCCGAAATGCAGGACACATCTTGCGTTTGCTCGGCGCTAAATGAATGTTGTGAAGTCAGACATGTCCACTATGGGATATCAGCGTTGACACAGTACACATCACCGTGGATGTTGGTTATAGACGATAACGTGTTTACAGCGAGTGGGGCAGCAGCAGCGGCTTTTAAAGGGAGTTTGGGGAGAGTTGGAGTATCACCATGTGGCATGTGTGTGTTAACAAATAATAAAATAACAGCGTCAACATTAAGCGGACACTCATACCAAGACCAACAACAGGATCTGAACGTGAATAACCATAGAAATGTATGAATCCAATATATTTAATGCCACCATTTTGTCCCCAAACATTAGCTTTCCAGTTTATACAAATACACATACTTTGCTATCAGAAACAGAGGAGAAGGTTCTCTTGTGGCTGTAGGGGGTCACTGATGAAAACAATATATAGCGGTACTGAGTAATACAAACATATATCTCCACCTTTATGTGTACAAATCATCATTGGCCAGTTTTAAAGCCCAATCATAAACTTTTACATCTGCCAAATTATGTGATTTACGCGGAGAAACAATAAAATGTGGCAGATCCTCCCTCTCAAGGATGCGAGACATTCCTGGCAGTAAAGTGCTAGGGTTTGCCCTCTGATTCCATTGTAAACATCAATGATCATCACAAACCATGAGCTGTTCTTGGCTAAAACTCACTGCCTGCTTCTCTTATTGACCGACTGGTGCTCTCCCACATTCCTCCTATTCGCAACACACTGGCCAGTGCTTGCCATTCTTGCTCATAAGTCACCGATTTGGGCTAATTAAATTGCATTTATAGCATGAAGTATGGCAATTAAAATATTTATGTTATGTGCATTTTTTTTACCTGTTTCTTGTTTGAGTCCTTAAGGGTTTTACTGGATATGCTAATATGATCCTTTAAAGGTACATTCACTCAAGAAATGCAGACCATAATGTAATAATTATGCAAATAGACATCATGTCTGTCCTTCGAAAACTACTACCTTCATCTTCAGCCTGGGTAAGTTCAATTTCAGATATAACTTATCTCCTATTTTGGTCTAAAAATAGACATTATTACAATTAAAAAGAACAACACACACATTCTGCAGAGATGGGAAAAGTCAGCCACCCACAGTTTTGGGAAGTTCAATGTAAACTGAAGTCTGATATGTAATTTGCGCAAGGACACTATGTGACATTCCTAAAATGGAGCTATGCGCTTTGATTCATATACCCACATTAAAGGTGCACAAGGCTGCAGGCCATAATTAGCGTTTATACCACAGGAAGATGTTAAAAACGTGTCTCTTTTATTATCAAAATAAGAGGGGTCGGTCACCTAAATGCGTGAATAAAATTGAATCCCCAGTAGCAGTAAAATTAGACACGTTCCGTTTTTGTTACAGAAACACACAAGACGTACATGCTTTCCTCTCCAACCTGCACGCACAATGAGTTTATATTTTATTGCAGACAAGCAAAAACAACGTGTGAACACACCAACCGATAGAAAAAATACATTCACAGTTTTATCTCGTCGGTCAGTGCAAATCACCTTTTTACACTTCAGGTACAAATTGTAGCAAATTGCCTAGCACGGGTGCACATTTATATAATTCATCATGTAAATGCCGTCCACTACAGGATGCCAAAGAGATAATTGCCCAATAACGTGCAAGTTCATGCCGTCGTATACTCATTCTCGCTGCTAACACCTTCCCTTTCATTTCTCGGAAAGGCCAGGTAGCCAAATGTAATTAAACTGAATCGGAAATACAGTTAAAACACTTGACTGCATCGAGAGTTAATGGATGCAATTGGTTGCTAACTACCGCAAAGTTTCCATTTTAGTTCACTGAGATTCCCTTTAATCAAACGTAAGATTAATTAAGCAGTGCCTGCCTAAACAGAACGCTCTTCAGTCCAGTGCTCACAGTAATACATTGTTTTTTGTTATTATTAATATGTCTTTTTACGTTCGCTTCGCACCGCACTTTTGAAGATTCTAAGTGGTGCAAACAAACGATGTTAATATTACTCGATGTCAGCACCTCGAAAACATGAAGGGCGGAGTCAAACTTTCACGGATTCGAAATCACAGCCTGACAATCGTGATCTATATATAATTAATGTTTCCAGATTTTGACAACAATGTGTACTGCCATCTCTCTCCTTGGTAATTACTTTACTGTCAGCCCGGCCGCGACATAGGGGACTCGCGGGTAGGGGTCACGGGGAGGGGGGGGGGAGGGGTTGTTATAATAAAAAAAAATTAAAAACGTACCTAACCGGGTCCGGAGTCCCGCGCCTCCTCAACTCCTGGCAGTGGCGGGGTCCCAACAGGAAGCAGCCACAGGCAGCCTCCCTCCCCTCCCCTAAGCCAATCACAACGCTGCAATGGCAGCGTTGTGAATGGTGAGGCGAAGCGGTGAGCGCCCCAGCCGGGCCATTTTCTCTATGTAGGCTGCATGCAGCAGCCTACATAGAGAAAAAGGGGGAGTGCGCATGACTGCTTTGTTCGGCCCTGGGGCCGACCAAACAGTCAGTACCCACAACAGTGGGCAAAGCCACTCCCCCCCTGCCCTCGAGCAGGACCGCCTACCCTCCCGCCCTCAACCAGGCACTTCTGCTTTCTCGCAGTGCGAGAAGCAGAAACATAAAATGGTAGTTTTACCATTTTATGTTTCTGCCTTCTCGCACTGCGGAATGTCCGAGGTGGGGGGTTATAAAATGTTGTACGGGGAAACTTTAGGGGTGGGGGTGGGTGGAAAGGTAGGAAGAAAATTATTTAGTGAGGTTTAGTTTTGTACGGCAAAGGCCAAGGGAAATGTTTTATTGTGAGGTGCACCTGTCTTCAATAAAGCGGCCTTTTCCACACATATAGAGCATTTTGGTGGTCTGTGCTGCGCCCTCCCTTTGGCCCAATAGGGCTTTGGGGGGGCGGCCGACCACGGGAGGCTTGCCCCCCCGGGGAATTTTGGGCCATGGTGCAGCCCAGAGCCCAATTGGGCTACACATTGGGCGGGTTGGATTAAAACCGGCCATTTTAGGATGCTGTGTCACCATTTCAGTAAGGTGACACAGCGGCCGGTCTGGGCAGCTGGGTGGGTGGAAGTTTTTTCTACCGCCCTCCCTCCCAATTTTCAGGGGGGGGGGGTTTCCCTCAAAATTGTGCTTTCAGGAGGCGTTTTCTTGGATACAGGTGCGCTAGGGGGTTTGTTGTACATTGGGTGTCGCTTGAAGCAGGTGCTGGCGTTTTTCTTGCTAACTAGTGGTTTATATTGTTTAAAGGTTAAGTTTAGGTTTGGAAAAGTTATTCCGGGAGTAGGTAGGAAGGGGAACGTAGCATAGGAAATGTTGAGTTAGATAGTTATCTTAGGAAGTAAGAAGAGGTTACAAGGTTAATGTGACAGCATGGAATGTCCGAGGTGGGGGGTTATAAAATGTTGCAAGTAAGGGGAAACTTTAGGGGTGGGGGTGGGGGTGGGTGGAAAGGTAGGAAGAAAATTATTTAGCGAGGTTTAGTTTTGTACGGCAAAGGCCAAGGGAAATGTTTTATTGTGAGGTGCACCTGTCTTCAATAAAGCGGCCTTTCCACACATATAGAGCGTTTTGGTGGTCTGTGCTGCGCCCTCCCTTTGGCCCAAACGCAAGGACAGGATCAGGTCACCAAATGGCACGAAAGTCGTGCGCCGAAACTGATCAAGTAAGCAGTAGCAGTCACGAGCAGGAGACACAGAGACAGGCAGGAGATTGTGGGGGGATGGCACCACGAGCCGAGGCAAAAGAAAAAGTAGTGCGCCAAACCTACATAAATGGCCAGAAGTGGACTGGTCCATGTGACAGGGTCAGTCTCCAGAGCAGGAACAAAACAGCCAAAAGGCGGGACAAATGTAAAACATTTACCAAAGCAACCAAAGGAATTTTGAAAGGCCGACCAAGCAACGAATGAAAGTGATGGGTGTGTGATTGGAGTGGTGAAAGCCCACAGCAGTAGATATAGCACAGCATGTGTGCGCTGCCTAGGCCCAACCTAAAAACAGGTGAGGGATAAGAAAATAAGTTACTTACATGTAACTGCAATTATCCAGTATTGGTATCTTTCATAGACTCACATGCTTAAATCATTCCCCGTCGTCGAAGTGGGAGTCCCACATTATCACAGTAAAGCAGTATGTATGACTATCATAGGCTCTAATGGCAATAGGGCATCAGTTTAATAGCCTATCTATGTCCTTTTTAAAAAAGGACGAAACTTGAACTATAACCAATCAGACTCTAGTACCCTCTAGAACAATCCCAAGAGAAGCAGAGTCCCTCAGAGTTTCAAGCACAAGTGGAAACAAATCCTTAGCTATAAGGGGAGCCTCTCCGGGGAGGAGGGTGGGTTGCATGTGTATCTATGAAAGATACCAAGACCAGATAACTGCAGTTACAGGTTAGTAACTTATTTTCTTATCTAGTATTGGATCTTTCATAGATTCACACGCTTGAATCAGAGTTGCAAGCAGTATTGTAGGTAATTTAAGTACCCTTAGTGGATGGTAGCTAAGAACGCAATACATGTTTATAATAAGCTATATGCATAAATAAATCTATATTTATTAGTTGGGTCAAGGGAGGCCCAACTCAATAAAGATTTATTTGAGGATTTTACAGACTTTGTGTGCATACCCTTGTCCTTTGTGGAAGCAGGGATGTGTTTGGAAATAAATCTATATATAAACATATATACATATATATATATATATATATATATATATGTATATATTAACACTCCAGGTGCGGTTTGTGGGCATGCGCCATATCGCAGGTGGTGCACGACAGAACGCTACCCCCGGGTGCTCGTACATAACCACTCACTAAAAAGAGTCCATGCACTCGTGGGGGGCAACTGGATTTAATAATGCAAGCAAGTGCCAAAACGCGTCTCTTGCAACAACTGCATTATTAAATCGAGTTGCCCCTCCACGCGTGCATGGACTCTTTATAGTGAAGGAGTGAGTGGTTATGTGCGAGTGCCTGGCAGTAGCACTCTGCCGTGCACCACCTGCGATATGGCGCATGCCGGCAAACTGCACCTGGAGTGTTAGTATTGCGTCCGGCATGCCCCCTGACCCAGAGGCTGCTTGTAGGAAGAGAAGAGGTGGAAGCAGTGATCGTATGGCGTGAGCGGACGTGCTCATTCAGCGGGATCGCGAGGCTCGGTTTGTATGCCCTTCTTGGATTCAGGAGCCAGGAAGAATCAGGAGCAGGGCACCGCGCATACAACTGCTAGTGGTGTGGTAAAGAAAGCAACTGAGCAACAGTAACAACTGTATGGACCCTCCACATGGATTGCAGACAATAGATTTTACATTTGAATACTTGATGTCAAATCGTGGATATTATATTTTTTACTACATTTATTATGACGGACACAGATTATGATGGACTGAGAGTATTTCCTCTATGTTCATGGAGGCAGATGGACTTTTAAATGGCAATCAAAATGGCGTGCTGCATAGGCAGGATTGAAAAAAGCAGCAAGTGCTGAAACGCGTCTCTTGCGAGAACTGCATTATTAAATCGAGTTGCCCCTCCACGAGTGCATGGACTCTTTTTAGTGAAGGAGTGAGTGGTTATATATATAGATACACATATATATATATATATATATAAATATATATATATATATTATCTACTGGCGGTCGCCAGTAGATAGTTATAGTTAAAACCTATTTTCCATAGGAAATCCGCGACATTCTATTTGAAATAACGTTGGCGCCGGTTGACGAATCTTCGCGAAAGTTTCCAACTTGTTGGGGCGCTCCGGTCCGCTCCTATCCTGAAAGTCTCGGGGTGATACGTCAAGCGGGGGCCGAGAAAAAAGGGGGGTCCCAAAACGCGTTTTCCCCATTCATTTTTCCATAGGAACCTTTAGTCGCAGCTACAGCCCGAACTGCTGAACGGAATTACACCAAATTTGGCAAAGAGGTAGCCCTTGGTTCAGTGTCGTGCCTTTTGCTAAAATGGTGTAAATCCGTTCAGTAGTTCCTGAGAAATTAACAAGTAAAATCACATATATATCTATGGCCGCGTCGGATCCGCGTACCCTCAGCGCACCCTGCGAGCACCGTCCCGATCACGAGCTGCATGCTAATTGGCTGTCAGCTGGCTGTCAACATTCCGAATCAGGAAGTGTTGGCAGCCATTTTGTGCCTCGGTAGAACCGAGGCACAAAAACAAGTGCGCAAAACGCACAAAGGGGGCAGGGTAGAAACACCCTGACCCCTAGGCCTGCTCAGGGGTCCCACAAGGACCCCTGGGCAGAAAAAGCATTTTTTTTTAAATCGGCAGGATGCGCTCAGGGTGCGCGGATCCTGCCGAAAAAAAAAAATCGAAGCGCGGTCTCCCGCGCCTCGATGGTATTTTGCCCCCGGGTGGCCCAAGTCCCGGGGGCATGCAGGGGTTATTAAGTTTTAATGTGGGGGGCCTCTAAGGCCCCCCAAGCCCCGGGGACCACCACCCCCCGGGGCTTTATTAAAAAAATGGTGCGGGAGGGCTCTTTGCCCTCCCGCTGCCCCGGGGCCCGCCACCCCCCGGGGTTTCTTTTTAAAAAAAAAATTTAACCTGTGTGGGGGGCTCCAGCCCCCCCCACACGCCCCGGGGACCGCCACCTCCCCGGGGCACTAAAGATTTAAATATGGGGGTCCGTTACGGACCCCCAGAGCCCCGGGGACCACCACCTCCCCGGGGCTTTGAACAAGTTGGGAGGGGGGCCACGCGGCCCCCCTCCTGGAGCCAGTGATGGCCCTGGGGACCACCACCCCCCAGGGCCGGCTCCTGCAGTGTCCCGGGGTGCCTACCCCCGGGACACTGTAGTTTGCTATGACAGGACGGGAGCATCGCGGCCCCGTCCTGTCATAGCAAACTTGGTTTGCATTTTGAAAGAGAGAGCAGGAAACCTGCTCTCTCTTTCAAAATGCAAACCTAATTGCTTTTCCACACTGGGAGCAGCATGTTAGCTGCTCCCCATGTGGAAAAGCAATGCCGGCTCCCGCAGGAGGCGGGGAGTCGGCTGGGACTGTGGGGGGATTGGGGACCCCCACAGTCTCCAACGAGAGGCCAGGCCCCGGGGGATGGGGTCCCCGGTGCTATAAGTGGCCCGGGAGGGGGGCCACGCAGCCCCCCTCCCCAATTAAAGAAAAATTTAAAAAAAAAAAAAAAGGGCAAGGCCGGCCCCGGGGGATGGGGTCCCCGGGGCCTTAAATGGCCTGAGGAGGGGGGCCACGCGGCCCCCTTCCCGTTTTTTTTTAAATAAAACAAAAAAAAATGCTCAGGCCCCGGGGGATGGAGTCCCCGGGGCAAAAAGAGGCAGAGGGAAGGGGGGCCACGCAGCCCCCCTCCCATAAAAAAAAAAGGAAAAAAAAAAAAAAACGGCATTGTGCTGGAGGCCCCGCCCCCCTCCCTGCAGCAGTGTGCAAACACGCTCCCTGGCGCGTTTTAAGAAGGGGAAGTAATTCCCCTTGAATACTGGGGGTCCCTGGGGACCAACTAGCCCACCAGGAACCTCCAGTATGCGCCAGGGGCTGTGTTGCAGAGAGGTGTACAGAGGCCACGCCCTTTATACACCTCTCTGCAACGCAGCTCTGTGGCGCTTTTTGGAGGTACATGGTGGGCTATTTCGACTCCAGGGACCCTCAGGATTCAAGGGGACTTAATCCCCCAACTTAAAACGCGCCACGGGACGCGTTTGCACAGTGGTGAAGGGAGGGGGCGGGGCTTCAGTTGACATGTGTGCAAACAGGTCCCGTGGCGCATTTTAAGATGGGGAATTAAATCCCCTTCAATCCTGAGGGTCCCTGGGGGCCAACTAGCCCACCAGGTACGTCCAGAAAGCGCCACAGAGCTGCATTGCAGAGGTGTAAAAAGGGGCGTGGCCTCTGAACACCTCTCTGCAACGCAGCTCCCTGGCGCATACTGGAGGTACAGGGTGGGCTTGTTGGACCTCAGGGACCCTCATGATTCAAGGAGACTTAATCCCCCAACTTAAAACTCGCCACGGGGCGTGTTTGCAGACATGTCACCTCAGGCCCCACCCCCTTCCTTCACCATTGCGCAAATAATCCTCTAAAATCAGCCAAACTACGAATTCCGATTTACTCACCTGTTATCAGGAGAGACCTCAGTGCTGCATCTTTGAGCCCAGTACTGATCCGGAAAAGTAATTCTAACCGTACTTACCAGTAACTTGAATTTCCTTCCATAGGCTAACATTGACTGGTGTCACTTGGAAATTCTTCTAAGTGTGGAGTTTTGGAACTTTATAATATTCCTCTAAAATCAGCCGAACTACGAATTCCAATTTACTCACCTGTTATCAGGAGAGACCTCAGTGCTGCTTCTTTGAGCCCAGTACTGATCCTGAAAAGTAATTTTAACCGTACTTACCAGTAACTTGAATTTCCTTCCATAGGCTAACATTGACTGGTTTCATTTGGAAATTCTTCTAAGTGTGGAGTTTTGGAACTTTAAAATATTTATCTAAAATCAGCCGAACTACGAATTCTGATTTACTCACCTGTTATCAGGAGAGACCTCAGTGCTGCATCTTTTAGCCCAGCACTGACCCTGAAAAGTAATTCTAACAGTACTTACCAGTAACTTGTATTTCCTTCCATAGGAATCCATTGTCTGGTTTTCAGCAGAAAAGTTTCAAAGTGTCGATTTTCACAAACTACAAATATTCCTTAAAAATCGCCTGTGTGACTTAAACGCATTCTTTCAACTATTTACAGGAGATGCACCAGTGCTGGATCCAGGATCCACCACTGAGTAAGAAAAAGTAACGATAACACTACTTACCTGCTAAGTGAATTTCCTCCCATAGGATAACATTGGTGATTCTATGTGAAAAAGTTTCTAAATGTCAACTTTTAAAATACAATAATGTTCCTTAAAAATCACTACTGTAACCAAAACGCTTTTACTCAACTGTTTACAGGAGATGTCCCAGGACTGAGTCTAGGATCCAGTCCTGTGGTTAGAAAAGTAATCCATAAAGTAACTAATTGCATTTAACTAGAAATTCCCATTGAGCTCAATGTTGCATTGTGTTTGAAATTGTGTTGCCCATTGCAACAACTGTAACTACTGTACTTAAAAGTCTATTGCCTATTTGCAAAGTATTTAAACTAAAGTAATTGATTGTGAGAAAGTATATTTTGTAATGTAATGTATAATGTAATTACAATGTAATTTAAAAAATAAAATATCTAAAAATAAATAGTTTAAAAAATGTAGTAAATCAGTTTCAAAAAAAATAAATATAACAATTTATACATTTAAAAATTGTCATTTACAAAACCTTTGAAATTCACTGACAAAAACCATAGGTTTCAGACATGTTATAGTTAGGAATTATATAATAAACAACCAAAGAGTGAGGCCAAGGTATCAAGGGCTATAAACCCTTGATACCTTGGCCTCACTCTTTGGTTGTTTATTATATATTCCTGGGGAATAAGAGTGGAGACAAAGAAGTTCCCTTTCTCTCTTTGTTTAGCTATAGTTAGGAATTAGCATTTAAAAAACCTTTGAAATTCACTGAAAAAACCATAGGTTTCACGCACATTATAGTTAGAAATTTGCATTTAAAAAACCTTAGAAATTCACTGAAAAAACCATAGGTTTCAGACACGTTATAGTTAGAAATTAGCATTTAAAAAACCTTTGAAATTCACTGAAAAAACCATAGGTTTCACGCACGTTATAGTTAGAAATTAGCATTTAAAAAACCTTTGAAATTCACTGAAAAAACCATAGGTTTTATGGACAGTTATAGTTAGTTGGACATTGCACTCGTACAAAACCCGTGAAATTCCCCCGTTATAGTTAGTTCAGCTAACTATAACTCGCGCCCCGCAATGCACTGCTGATGACGTCACATATTACATCACTCATGACATGGTCAGTGACATCACTGATGACATCACTGATGACATCTCAAATGACATCACTGATGACATCATCTACATGATAATCTGATGCACCTCCTCACACCTTAATATAACCTTTCATACACCCACTCTAAATTAAAGACTGCTATTCGCAAAACCATAGACACTCCAACACCAATAACTACATACTCACTCACTGATTCTTAGGTCTACACACACATCCACTCACTCACCCGTACAGTCACTCATACTTACAGTCACTCAGTACAGGATTATCATATGCACTCATACACCTATATAAACACACACACATTGCCACTCATCCATAGAGGTACTCACACACCTAGTCAGTCATGCAAAAAATTAATCACACACCCATTTACTCACCTATACAGTTATACACACACCAGCTCACTTACTCATACAAATACTAGCACATTCTTACGCTCTTATACAATAACTGATACAAGCACACATGCATCCATACAGCCACTCTCACAATCACACACTCTCACTTATAGCCATTTAAATACTCTAACACACATATATACTGCCTTTTCCATATGTAGTTACTCGCACATGTACCACTGAGATATACATTCACTCACTAACACACCCATACACACACTCACCCACCCAAGCAGTCCATCACAGATGCACTCTTGAAATCATGCACCCAGTGAATCACCCACTCACACATCTATGTACAGAGTCACACACACCCCACCCACACAAACACTCAGGCAGCCATACAGATACTCTGTGAACCAATCAATAACCCATATAGACACTCATGTAGCTATTCGCAAATCCATGCATCCACTTACACACCAACAAACAGACGGATACGGACATTCACACAGTTTAGTCACTAACCCATGCATTCAGTAAGATACGTTTAATCACTCACTTGTAGAGTCAGTCACGCACGTACTAAATCATCCATTTAGACACTTATACACCCACTCATTCTGCAATACGCCTTTCCCTATATATATTAAACATATTTAAACTTTACAGAAACACACAGTCACTGATTATGTCATCAGTGATGTCATTTGAGATGTCATCAGTGATGTCACTGACCATGTCATGAGTGATGTAATATGTGACGTCATCAGCAGTGCATTGCGGGAGCGTGAGTTATAGTTAGCTGAACTAACTATAACGGGGGAATTTCACGGGTTTTGTACGAGTGCAATGTCCAACTAACTATAACTGTCCATAAAACCTATGGTTTTTTCAGTGAATATATATATATATATATATAGGGTACGCATACATACCTATAGCAGATAGTTAAATAATCGTAAAGGAAGACGTAATAGATATTACATAACAGTATGATATGCAATGGAATTTAAATATGAATAAACACCTCTATGTGGATTGGCTCACCTTACTGAAAGAGATGGCGTAGTACCGCCTTGCCTATAGCTGCGTCGCTTCATTGCGCCGATTCCAGGCAGTAGTGCTGCGCCAACGTGTGGGTGCTCTTCCACGTAGCACCACGACATATCTTCTCTAATGGAACTCCTGCAGACAGAGCAGCCGAAGTGGACACAGCTCTCATTGAAGGTGCTTTAGCTTTTGCTGTGAGCGGTCTGCCAGCTTTGAAGTGGAAAAACTGAATTGCTGCTGAAATCCATCTTGCTATTGTGGCTTTTGTAACTGCAGTCCCTTGACAAGATTGACTATAAGACACTAGCAGTTGATCTGTTTTGCAAATGTTCTTTGTACTGTGGAGACAGAATTTAAGACCTCGCTTAATGTCCAGTGTAGGAAGCAATCGTTCGGCCGGTGATGCCGGATTAGGGAAAAAAGTCTGTAGTATGATGGGTTAATTGAGATGAAATTGAGTAGGAATCTTAGAAATACATTTTGGGTTTGTTCTGAGAAGTACGAACTCTTCAGTGAAACGCAAAAAAGGCTTTTGCATTGTAAAAGCCTGTATTTCACTGACTCTTTTTGTGGAAGTGAGAGCGAGTAATAGAGCAACCTTCCACATGAGGAATTTTAACTCAGCTTTGTGAATCGGTTCGAAAGGCTGCTTCATGAGTTGCAAGAGTACCACATTCAGGTGTCATTCTGGGGGAGGAGCTCGCACTAGTGGGAAAGCCCTGAACAGATCTTTCATAAACTATTTTATCACTCTAGTAAAATAGAGAGAGAGAGATGGTGCTGATCGTCTGTATTGTGAAATAGCCACAAGGTGAACTTTGACTTATGCGTGCACGAGACCTGATTTAGCCAGTGAGAGGAGATAAGGCAGGATCTGTTCCGGAGATGCTTCTAACAGGTGTCAGCTACTATGGTGACACCATAAGCAGAATCTTTTCCATTTCAACTTGTGTGTTTTATTGGTGTCCTCCGCTTGCACTCTGCATAATATATTTCTACATTCTTGAGTGATGTTTAAGTCTCGAAACTCATAGACCTCAGGAGCCATGCATGGATGTGGAGAGAGGCTGGCTCCGGATGTAAAATCTGACCTTGATACATTGTCAACAGTTCTCATGTTGTTGGTAGGTGGATGGGACTGGTCTATGACAGGAGGAGGAGCTCCGTAAACCAGTGCTGCCTGGGCCACTTGGGAGCGATCAAGATGAGGCGACAGTGTTCCATTTTAATTTTGCTGAGAACCTTCGGAATTAGAGGGAAGGGGGCAAAAGTGTAAGCATAAATCAAGGACAATCGCATCGAAAGGGCATTCCCCCACGACCCTGGGAGGGGATATCGACTTGCAAAGAACTGGCATTTGGTGTTGCTGTTTGTTGTGCAGAGATCCAATGCGAGTTTCCACCACAGCAAGAATATTTTGTTCAGTTGCAGTTGATCCAGCTCCCACTCGTGGCAACTGTCATTGGCTCTGCTGATCAGTGTCCACTAAGGTGTTGTGCACACCGGACACGTGCTCGGCCTACAGGAAGATCTTGTGGGTCATGAGCAAACTCCAAAGCTCTTGGGCTTCGTGAGACAGTGTGAGAGATTTGGTACCTCCTTGTTTGTTGATATAATACATGCTGGTCTTATTGTCAGTACGGACTAACACCGAGGCTCCTGTGATTCGTGAGAGAAAAGCATGCAGGGTAAGAAAGATGGCTTTCAGCTCTAGGCTGTTGAGGTGCATAGATTTCTGACGTGCTGACCACTTTCCTTGGATCTGTAGGTCCTGCAAGTGGCCGCCCCAGCCTTCTAACGAAGAGCCCATGGTGATTATAAAATCGGTTACCAATGGCAGGAATGTGAGGCCTTAATAGAGATGAGAGATCTGAGACCATCACGTTAGAGTTTTTATCATCCTTGGGGTTAGGGTTATGAAGTCTTCGAAAGAGCCTTCTGATTGAATCTATTGGAGTTGCAGCTCTTCCTGTAATGGCCTCATTTTGAGGCATGCCAGCAGAAGTCGGTTGATTGTGGAAGAAATCATTCCCAGTAACAACTTGAACAGCCCCACCCAAACATACTTTTTTCTTGAGATTTTGTGAGCCAAGTCGGTTAGCCTCCTTTGTCTTTCCTGGGAGAGAAAGGCTTTATTCTGTATAGTATCCAGGTCAGCTCCTAGAAACTGCATCGTTTGACTCAGAGTAGTTGAAGATTTTGTCGATTGGCGGTGAGACCCAGCTTGAGAAATAGTGACAGGCAGGCTTTGGTAGCTCTGGCAGCCTGCCTTGAAGTTGCAGCTTTTAGCAGCCAGTCATCTAGGTAGGGATATACCTGATGACCTTATTTCCTGAGAGCGGCTGCTACTGGGGACAAACACTTGATGAATATGCATGGGACTGACTTGAGTCCGAATGGAAGGACACAGAATTGATAATGGGTACCAGCTACAGTGAAGCAGAGATATTTGTGGTGTTTGGGATGAATGGGGATATGGAAATATGCATCTTCCAGGTCTAGAGACGTCATGAAGTCTCTGCCGTTTAGGAGGTGGAAAATGACAGAGAGAGTAAACATTCAAAAGGATTGGCTGCAGAGGAATTTGTTTACGTTTCTGAGGTCCAGAACGGGTCTCCATTCCCCTGTTTTGTTGCGTATGTGGAAAAAAGTGGAGAATCCCTTTCTTTTCTGAGCAACCAGAACCTTTTCTATTGCTCATTTGGCGAGCATTATGAGGGCCTCCTTTTTTATTAAGTGAAAACAAAGGGGGTGCGCTCCCCTTGGAGGAGTGTTTGGTGGTCTTTCTGTAAACTCCAGGGTATGGCCATATATAACTAGGTCTAATACCCATCTGTCCGACGTGATGTTTCTCCATTGATGCAGGTAGTTGGAGATGTTCGCACCTACAAGGTGTGACGGAGGTGATGTAGTTGGTACTTGGTTTAGGTCACTGCTTGCGGCCTGTATCCCGGCTCTGGGGTGGTGGCTTGTCTTGCATAACCCACTGTGGATGGTTGATGATATGCCTGTTGCTGATAGGCAGGTCGAAATTGGGGCTGGTAGGTCTGGTATGATTGGGAGCGCTGATACCCATACCTGTAGGTTGAGAAACCTCAGTCGTGAGCCCCCGGAATGGGCACCTTCCTGTACTGGAGGGTGGCGAAGGACTTGGCTGTGTCAGTATCAGTCTTGATGGCTAAGAGGGCATCAAGATAGGCTTGCTAAATAGTGTGCCCCCATCATAGGCCATATCAAGGATCTTAGACTAAACTTCAGGCCTAACTGATGTTGCCTTAAGCCATCCTTGGCATCTTAAAACTGCTGCGTCCGCCAACTGGCGGAAGCCAGTAGAGGCAATGTCCATGGCACAGTCTATTACTTCTGCAGAGGTACGTTCGCCTTCCAGTAATATTTTCTTGTCTTCAGATTTTTTATCCTCAAGTATTAGGTCAATGAGGGAACCAATATCCTACCACATTTGTCGATCATAGCAGCCGAATATACCTAGGGAGTTGGCCGCACGAACGGTGATGGCCGACATGAAGGAGAACCTTTTGCCTATTTTATCGTCCTTCTTTGTCTGGCGGTGCCAATAAAGATGCAGATGGGTTTTTCGAGGGACGCAGGGAAGATTATGGAATCTAGTTGGGGGTGTCCTGTCAGGCATGCAGGGGAATCCTCCGGAGCCCTATACTTTTTATCAATACGAGACAGGACAGCTACCACGGTGGCAGGGTTCCTCATTATTATCACACCTTCTTCCCAGATGTAGTCTATAATAGGTATAGACCGACCTGACTTCCTTGTTTGTTCCTTAAAGCAATAGAGGAAATAGTCAGATTGTTCGACAGAAATGGGGAGGTGGAATCGTGTTGCCGCCCTATCCATTAAGTTATGAAAACCTTTGACGTCTTCTAGAGACAAATCGACAGGGTGCTAAGGAGGTGGTGATGGAGTGGGAATGACATAGACATCCCAATCATCTGGTGGGGGCTGCGATTCAGGAATTTAAACTTCTTCTCTGTCGTCATCAGATGATGATGGATCATCCCTCAGTGGTAGAGCAATGCGAGAAACCGGCGTAATTCAAGGAGAGACAGGTGGAGGAATTGGTAGAGTTTGTGGAGAAGCAGGTTGCGGTGGAACAACAGGTTGTTCTGCCGGAGGATCAGAAAAAACGTTACCTATAATCCATAAACATAGCCTGCAGATTCTGAACCAAAGATCTTGACATCGTTACTTGGTCCTGTCTGAGCAGAGGATCAGAATAGTACCTGAACTCCTCATAAAGCCTCAGAGGAGGAGGACACTAGCACTGAAAGTAAAGGCTTTTGTCTTCGAAGTCGACTTCCGAAGGGGCCACCATCATCATCTGACTCCTCTAGTTCCAGTAGTTGACTTGAAAGCAGAGGTGACACCTTGATGTGTGAAGTAACCTCAGGCCGCAAAAAGGTTTTTGATATTTTAGTAATTCTAATTTTCAGTGACAGTGGTGTCGACAGCTTAGTCGTCAGCGCAATGTACGTTTCCTGCTTTGATATTGATGTGTACATTGTGCCTTTTGTAGATGGAATCGTGGTCGGCGTCATCGACGGGGACAGAGTCATCGTCAACGGAACCCCTGCCGACAGAGTCATGGTGGACGGAATCGTCTACAAAGTCGGCGACGGCGGTGATGGAGTCATGGGTGTATACACTGATGACTCCATCACCGCCGACAACGACTTTGTCAATGAGGTCTTCGTGGATCCTGCAATCCTCATCGATGGGAAGGGAGTGTCTATAGCTGCTGTCGTTGTTGTCTTTGCAGTCAATGGTCTCAACGACGAGACAGTAGTCACCATCGTCGTCGAAAAGCTTGGTGGTGGCGCTGTCGACGGGGCTGTGAGAGAGAATTTACACCTCGTCATCGACGGATCTGAGGAGGAAGAATGAAGACATTCTTTAGCCTTTGTAGAAGGCGTAGTTGGCTCAGACAATGCTGTTTCTGAGGAGAATTGTTTCTGTTTCTCCTTTTTGTGTCTTATGGGATGTTTTAAGCGACTTTTTTGTTCTCCTCAGAGGTCCCAGCCTGGGATCTTGATCTTTTGCGAGATCTTGAAGAGGCATCGCTATCCTCCTCAGAAGATGTCTGAGTTTTTTACTTTTGGAGCCATAAGAGAAGTCGTCCCTCCCAGTCCCTCAACGTCTTGAAGGAAAACGTACGACAAATTTTACATTTCTTTACCTTATGAAGAGGGTAGAGGCAACAAAGACAAGCCTTATGTGGGTCATCCACGTGTAGTCTTTTCTTCCCACATGTCTTGCAGGGTCAGAAAAGGCCTTTAGTGTCAGCCATTGTAGAAGTAGAATAGTTCTGAATAATCTTGCTTGAAGAAAAAACTGAGCAGAGCTAGGGCGACTCCCTTCACACATGACGTGCGGTGAAAATATGAGGGACTCAGTCTCTCTTGGAAGTGTTCTAGAGGGTACTAGCACCTGATTGGTTATAGTTCAAGTTGAGTCCTTTTATAAAAAAGGACATAGATAGGCTATTAAACTGATGGGCTATTGCCATTAGAGCTTATGATAGTTATACATGCTGCTTTACTATGATACCGTGGGACTCCCACTTCGACGACGGGGAATGATTCATGCATGTGAATCTATGAAAGATCCAATACTGGATAAGAACCGGGTGTGGAGCTGTCCTTTTGCTCTTTGAACAACCTTTATCCTCTGTGTATTGCCTCTGCTTTACCACCGTTACGGACCAGGTACTTTAAATGTATCAATGAATGAACATCTGTTGGATTATTGTTAATTGCCTCAGGATTGCTAGGAGGGGGTCAGAGAGTCCTCCTCTCCCCTCCAAACGGAAGTGGATCAGAGTGCTGTGGCCTGTATTCAGAAATGACTGTATTATGCACAAAGTTTACGTGAAAATGGAAAATAAAGTCACAAATTATCTATGCAAAAACTGCTAACATATTGCACCTGCCTTGAACTTGAGCTCTGGCCAAACTATATGTAAAGGTTGGAGCTATGGCACCAAGACACTTTTTAAGTTGTCTGGCACACGCACAATTTAGAACCGAGCATACAGGCCTTTATAATGGTTAGTAAACTTACACTGTTTTTTAATTCCATAACCAGGAAGAATGTCACCTATTTTAAAAGGTTTTAAACTTTCATGGTGAAACCAGAAACATCTATGCTGGACCCTTATCAATGAAACTTCTTATACCAAATTGTTCTATGTACACCTTTTGCCTTTTTGTGTAGGTGTACATTGTCCTAAGTGCTTTAAGTGTGCTGTAAAGCGGCATGTTGACACCATGCAGCACACAATAAAAAATGCATGATTCTGAGGCAGTGTTTACATGTGAAGGCCAGACAGTAAAGGAATGAACAACGTTCCCTACCATTGAAGAAGCTCTTGGCCCTCAGGTAGCTGACACTTAGGCGCAGGATGGACAGCTTATCAAGGCTGGAGGTAACCTCCTCAGGAAAGGGCAACAGACTGGCCAGCCGCTCTAGCTCCTGGTTCAACCGATCCCGGTGCCGTTTAGATGGGTTTGACTTCACTACTTCCACTGATGGAGGCTTGGCCCTGCAGCACACAGAGAGAAAGTGAAGGAACATATGAGACTTATAAGTAGAACAAAAGTGCAGAAAAAAGAGAGAACTGAAGGATTCCTGAGTATCTTAGCCCCATATGCAGACAGGAAACCATCACCCTTGTGCTTCACAGTGCCAAGCGCTGAGACACATCTGTCTACCTTAATCAATCCAGTATCAATCACTAAGTAAAAAGGCCCGCCCTCGAGCTTAACGAGACCAAGCAACAAGAAAGAACTGCCATACCAAAGCCTTTTTTTTGCTATTGAGGAAAAAACGACAACCCTGAGCTTCCCAGCACCCGGCACTGAGATGAAGCCCCGTACTCTGTGTAGCAGGCCAGGCTTGGAGAAGAAACCACAATGCGGAATAAACAAGAATTGCTGACCTTAACTGTTGGTTCTAGGCACTAGAAGGGAAGGCCACATCAGGACAGTAGATGGCACAATATTCATAGCTCAATTTTTTAATGTATGTTAAGCAAATTAAATTTAACTCCTATTTACAGTTTAGCTTTTGGGTGTTATGTGTGTATAAATTGTTTAACAACATAATTTTCTCAATAAACATACATATAAATGTTTATTGTCACCAAATCAGAGCCTCAGCCAGTGCCATTAAGGCAGTAAGAAGCATGAAATATTTTCCCAGATAAATGGAATTTTTTACATTCAGAATTATATGAAGCCCTCTCAAGTTTGCTCTAAGTATGTGTTGTGGCATAACTTTGTGATATATAGCTCTCATTGAGAACCACTATCCTGAAAAACAGATTCTAAATCTGGATATTCACTGCTATGTCAGAGCAATAGTAGGAAACAAAAGTTGTTTTCCATTGATGCTTTGTCATAAAGGAATTGCAGGCAGCCCAGACGGGGCTCTTAGAGAGCCTGTCACTTGAGCGGTGACTCTCTGCTCCAAGAGAAGGCAGAGAATACAGCTTTGGTATGAGAGGCACACCGGGTGGTGGGGGAGGTGGCAGGAGGCCAGGTATTTTTTCTTTTGTTTTAAGTTTGGGTCATGGAGTAGAAGCCATGTTGTGTATGGTTCCACTGTTACTTCTCTGGCCCTGCGTGGCAGTTGAAAGCAGTTGCAGATGATTTGGGGGCAAACCAAAAAACAAAATTAAAGAAGGGTAAATGATGAATATTCTGGATGTTTCTCACCTCAAGGTCCTGAGTGACATCGTAGAAAATGAGAGCTTTGTTGTCTATTTGAAGTTGCTCAGAAGTCTGCATGACAAACATGCCTGTTATTCACCTTTACCTGTCTATAATTCTATATATAATACATGGAATTATGTAATCCTTGCATAAACGGGAGTCTCTAATTTCTTTAAAATGGGCAACTTGTGACGCACACAGTCGCCCATTATAAAGATTATAACGAAAAGACTTCAGAACATGACTATTATAAGTTATTAAAGTCGAGTTCTGACATCACAATGCCTGTTGCGAGGGCGGCAGCCAAGGTGAAAGGCAGGTCAGGTCATGGAGTATAATTGAAGCAGTTGTTTAAAGCAAGGAAAACAGAATGTTGCTTTTCTTTCTTCTGCTCTACTTTAATAGCTTACAGAGAGAATATGTTTATTTTTTGCACTCCTTAGAAACTAAAAGCTAGATTCTCTCTGCATGTTTCTACACATTCCAGGCTACCACAGCAATTTTTTAACTGACTTTTATTGAACAGTTTCTAATATTCGTTTGCAACAAATATCTAACAGGTTTTTGCACAAGATGCTTTATTTTTATTCTTCATATTTGCAAACATGCTCACTCTTTCATATGAAAGAGCTATGCACCAAGGTTTTAAGTGGTTTGTGGGAAAGGTTATGGCGTGACCATGTATTATATAGGATAAAGTACCCCCTAGCGTACATGATGAGGATACTCCAAGTCACCTCAGAGTTCCATAAGCTTATAAATTAACTCGGCCTTCGGCCTTGTCTCTCAATATGGTTATGGAACTCCTCGGTGACTTGCAATATCCTTATAATGTATGGCAGGAGGTACTTTATCCATTATATAATCCTGGACCACTTTTACCAACATTTTATTATTATTAATCTGGTTGCATATCCTAAATTGAGATTAGATACTCCAGTTATGGATACACATGCCTCGCAGCATAAAGCTGTGGCCCTCCTCATTCCAAGCCAAACTGTATAAAGCCCATAACACCCCCATCCAGTGCCTGAGAGTATACACCTTCAGAACCTACCTACCGCGTGCCTGGTTCAACAAAGCCCCTTTACTCAATATCCCAAGTCTGGCTGTTCAAGCTGCCAGCCCCTCATTGCATATCAAATGTCCGGTTGTGTACTCATCCAATACTTTTCCATATCATACCTTGCTGTATGCAGCCCAGGCCTTACTCCTCACCACAACTCACACGTCTTGCTATAGAAAACAAAAGCCCTCCTCATCTCATGTCTGGCTGCATGCCGTACAATCACTCTCCCCACCATGTCTTTTTCTTACAGCTCGAACCATAGCATCTGGTTTTACATGCTCCAGCTCTATCTGTCACACATGTCTGGTTTTAACTAGGTACAGCATTTCCAGTCACTGCCCTCGCCATCACGTCTGGTTTTAAATAGCTCCACCTCTTTCAATTACATGTCTGGGTTTAGTCGCTTTCAGCACTTCCCATCACATCTGGTTTTATACAGCTCCAATCCTTCTCATCGTGTATGGTTCTATACAGCTCTTAAACTTCCTATCAGGTGTGTGGTTAGTCTTCGTCCTCCCTATCATATGTCTGGTTTAATTCAGTTCCAATCCTTCCCATCACGTCTGGTTTTGGCACTTCTCATCATGCTGGCTTCATACAGCTCCAGCCCCTCCCATTCCGCCTTTTCCATCACATCTGTTTTTAGGTTTCGCCTGCACAACGCTTGCGCTGTGCTCGAGAAATCTATTGTTTTTAATATAAACTTAAAAGGGACTTACATCCCGCCTCCTCTCTTTCCTGGCTTCTCATTGGTTCCTGTGCGTGCCACTTACCTTTCCTCCATTTCTATTGGCTGAGGCATATCTTCCTGCATTTACCAATGCTTGTTCCTTGTCTGATTCTCTTATCAGTTTCCCACCACCGAAATATTGTTAACATCTGCTTTGGTGGAACTATATTTTCATAAAGTTTTGACCTTTTACTATTGCAGCATATTTATATAACAATTTGTCCAGCGGAGTGAATAAGTGATTTGCATAGAATCACAGGATGTTGTGCAGCTCTGCTGAGACTCAAACCGGGATCACCAGCTCTTGAGTCAGCAGCTCTGGCCGCTGGGCCACATCCTCTCCACTCCCCTGTTATCTGTCAGGGAGCTCTTTCCTTCAACCAAACGATGATTGATTAAAATTGCTCTTTATTCATTACATACGCGAAACCGATGCATTACCAAAGCTTGTTGTCCTTCTCATCAAGTTTGGTTTTAGATAGTCCGGCCCGTCTCACCAGATCTGGTTTATACTGTTTCAGCCCATTACGTCTGCCTTTACAGAACCCTATCCTCCCAAACACCACCCTCTCCATCACACGTACGGTTGTATACAGTTCCAGCCCTTCATATCACAGCCCTGGTAGTTTTTAGGTCGAGCATTCGAGACCTCTTGTATATACTTTAGTATATACTTACTATATACTTGTATGTGTATGTACTTTGTGGGCTCTGGAGATCAGCCCTAGGACTGGTCCGCTTCCGCTTAGGGACTTTTTTTCTGTTCAACTGCCTCTATTTAACATATATGTTGATAGAAAACGACCAGCAGAGGTCAGTAAAATACCAGAATTGCTTTCTGCTGAGGGACTTTCTTTTTTTTAATTTTCTGGCAACTGCCTCTATTTAACTTTCTTGACAGAAAACGACCAGCAGAGATCAGTAAAATACCAGAATCACTTTAGCATTCTCTAGATTCCAGTCTATATAAATTGTCTTCCACGAGCACCCGTAAACAATAATATTTTTTTCAAATCTTGTATTTTCAGTGATATGACCACCGAAGGCCCTGATTTTATATTAAAAACAGAGCTTTGGACTATACCATTTCCAGCTGAAAGGCAATATTTCTCTCCATGTGTTCCCATACCTGGCGTGTCACGCAGTTTGGTGCTTACTTTCCCTCCATGCTAAAGAGCAGTAGATGTTTCAGCACCCAGGCTAATGTGCTGCATAGCTAAATACATATAAGGTCCCAAAGGCGAGACCGATTGCATTGCAAATGCTTGTTAGTCATAGCCTCCCCCCATCCCATTTGCTGTCAATACACAGCCACAACAACCAGCCCGCCTAAGACTAGTCGGATCTTGCATCTAGCTACACACAGCCCAGCCTCCCCCATCTCTTGCCTGCCTGTATGAAACTACACCTCCCATCATCACATGGTTGGCTGTATCCTATCCCGTGGGTACCTGGTCACATGCCAGGCTGCTGGCTGTGTGAAGATTCAGTCCGCTCCTCATCACTCGCATGACTGTGAAGTCCAGCCCTCCCTTTCCCTGCTTAGCTGTCACTTAGGCATGAAGCAGGGATGCAGAGATGCTGAAAGAAATGCGCTGTGACCCATGAACGGAAGGGCAGGCTAAGGATATCTCATGGCCTGGGAGAGACCCCAGCATACCATGAGCTGCCTGCAGACGAAACCTGTGTGCTGGCGAAGGAGGGAGGGCATGCCATCTCTGGATTCAGGGGGGTGGAAGCTAGGGATGGCCTTGAATAAACCACAGCGTCCCTGGGAAGAGATATCCCCATCACCCCTAAAATTGACCCTAGTTCCCCACTTTCCTCTCCATGGAGGCAGCCATCACAGTGAGTAAGATGCCTGCACTCTAAACGGCATTTGCAGCGGGCGGTCACACAAACGAACAGACTGACAAGCGTGTGGAATTCAATAACAAAAGCGGGGAAAGGTATGTGTCCAAAATACGAAAAATACCAAATAACCCAGTACTTCCCCTTTCCCATATACATATCCGGATGCTTCAGTCTTAACAAAAAACTAAAAACTGCGTACTCAATGAAACGTTCATGGCATAGGGTCGGTTTGCAGCTATCTACCGTAGCAGTCCTTGTATAAATAAGAAATGGCAAGGTAGACAAGAGAAAAGCATTAGATGAAGCGATGAAAACAAACAAATGAGCAAAGCATTCCTGTACTGGATGCAAACCCAGCTAAGGTCACATGAAACCAGCCAATTCGTTTCGAAATAGCCTAGTGCTTCAATCGGAAGCCCGCATACTCTAGGTATTGCAACAATGAAACCACATGTCTCAGAATTCGGCCATGTTGGTTAAAAAACACCGTATTGGATGAAGGGGCACTCATTCCGACCATGTACCATTTGTAAAAAGGCAATTAAACTAAAACGAACGTTCTCATGAAAAGCGGAGAAGTTGGATATTGCAAACCGTAGCATCAAAAAAATGTCCAAAATGCATTTTTAATAAATATAATGTACGCATAGCATATCAAAAAAATTCGGAACACAACTGGGATACACCCTTTTTCACTCTCTCCGTCTCATTAAAGGACATAACTCTATTTTTGTACTATTTTCGCACCCGATTTGTTTAGAGTTCCCTGTGCCGCGTCAACCGAGAGACAGTATTTCTATAGGGGCGGTGTCCGCACAACACATTGCTCTAGAGCAGCTCGGCCAACGAAAACCCTTTTCCATAATTAATACCGAGCAGGGTTCGGCAACGAAAAATAGGTCACCGTTCCTCACTACTAAAAGAAAAGAAAGAAAGAATGGCTTGGAAAGTCGACTAATAGCGTTCCACCGGAAGGATATTTTTAAATGGTCTGCGCAATTTTAGTAACGAACAATAATATCACAATATCCCGTCTTGACGCTTCTATTATTTGTGCTTTTCCTTCATGTCCTTAGTGAGTTTAAAGCTGTTTATGAGCTCTTTTTATATGGTTTGCACCTTATGCTAATATTGCATCTATGCTAATATTTACATGAAAATCGTTTATTATATTTTAAGGTTGTATCCCGTGTTGAGTACCGGACACAAATGCGTTTGCCTTTAATATTTCGCTGTAATCAGGCTCCACGAATTAAGTTCGATTGTAGAAACATTAGTATCGAATACATTGATGCTTCTATATGGAATGACCTAATTACAGTTGCTTCTGGGAGGGGGAGGGATGGGGGGGGGGGGGTGTTGCGGGGCTGATGACAACTGGGGGATAGGGGCGGGATGGGGGTGTCCAGCTACCATTGCCAGACCCTGACTGCTCCACATACAAGCAAATATTGTATTCAAACTGCTGAAGTAAAGAAACTTTCGTAACTGAAAAATATTTATGGGAACAACAAACCTTTTTAAGTCGATGGTTTTCATAAAGTTGTTTTTAAGGACCTTTTTCAAAAGTCATTACTACGTCAATCAATATTTAGTGGACATATAACATGCTTACATGCAATGTAAGTTGGTACTTCCCTATTTTTAATGCTCAAATAATATGTTAATTTTTATTACTGTAAATGTTGCTAATCCTACTCACATTAACCAGACAAAATAAATTTCTCAATAATATAATTTTGTATTTCTACTAATGATTTATTAGGTACAAAATAATCTTTATATCAAAGCAAAATCAGGATACTATTAATAGAATATAAGGTCTCTTTAATTAAAGATGTTTTGTTTGCATTTCAGTAAATCAATTCGTTTTTCTCGAATAGTCTCTTCCTATGGCAAGAACTGTGCATTAACACAAAATAATTAAGGTCGTATTTAGCCAAACAGAAACAATTTCAAGTATATTTTATAAGACAGCATTCATTCCGCATAACACTGTTATGTAGCAGTCATTGCCAAGTCTCCAGATCATGAATTGTGCAGCACGGTTAAATGAAATCTGTATTTTTTTGAAGGATGTTCAGTTGTTCACCTCTCTTTGGGTTCGGAAACATGACCAGATTCTTCTGGAATAACATTTCTAGCCCTCTGAGGCCTCACTCCCCGAGCACACAGTACCAGGCAGGAAGAGTCTGACTGGGCCTCACGGATCTTTTCTGCCTGACCAGCAGCAACCTGTATGTTCTCCTGCTCCACCTAACCTATCACCTAGCTGAGGTCTAAAAACTTCCCCCAATATTGCACCAACTACCCAGTATGCCTAAAGGGGGAAGTATATCATCAAGACAGACTGAGAATGCCAAAGAAATGCCTAAAAAAAAGAAACAATCACCAAAACACACACCCCTGGGAGGGAGGGACAGGCTCAGGAATAGAACAGGAAGACCAGGACTCCTCGGAGTAATGAAGATTACCGGTGAGCAACAGGGCATGTATGTATACAGAGATAACAAAGCAAGGCAGCACAGTACAAGTTGCGAACAGTCAACAAAGGGGAGGGTGGGTTTGCTTCTAAGAGGAGCCAGGAGCTGGAGGTTATTTCTTGATGGTAGATGAGGTGCTTCTTTAACAGGTGTGTTTGCAGCGCCTTTCTGAAACGGAGAAAGGAAACAGCAAGTCTGATAGGTGGGAACTGTTGTTCCTTTGCCTCGGTTTATATTTGCAAAGGCCTTTTCCTGGCTTTTTTTTTTTCAATTCTTGATTTCTTTGGCTTCATGAGAGGCTTATGTTTTTAGCCAGGTAGGTTGGGAAGTTGATTGTTACTGCCTTGTAGGAAACTCAGCAGGTTTTGAAGGTGATGCAAGCTTGCAGGATCCAGTGAACTTCCTTCAGCATCTGAGTGATGTGGTCATATTTCTGTAATTTAATTTTTAATGAGTGGACAGCGTCTTTATTTATTTATTTATTTGAAAAGTTTTATATAGCGCTGGCAAGACCCAGAGGTATCAGAGCGCTTTACATGAGCATTAATCAATACAGTCAGTTACAGTTGATTCAATGGGGTAAGATACACAGACAGGGCAGATTACAAGCAATTCTTAAGTAAACAAATAGGCTAAGAGTTGTTGCCATGAGGAGAAAATTGTCAGGACAAACAGTTCACATGAAAAACAGTAATAGATTGGCAAAGGAACAAAAAGAAGGGTAATTTACATGGGACAGTATACACGTTTATATATTGACAGAGACACGAAGTTCAGCTCCTTTTTAGAAGCGGGGGAGAGGGAGAATTCGGGGCTGTTAAGTGGGGAAGAGATAAGTAGAGTGATGTAGGATGGGAGGGGACAAAATTTAGGGGAAGGCAAGAAACGAATTAGAGGGAGATTAAGGAGGAGCTAGGGGTATGGGTCGGAAGTGGGGGGGAGTTGGTTAGAGTGGAGAGTAAAACAAGGAGAGAGATGGAGGGGAGGAGAGAAGAGTCGGGCAGAAAGGAAGTAGAAGAGGTGTCAGGGGGGATTGGATAAAGGGTCAGCGGCGAGGTTAAGGGCCCCAGTATTTGGTGAGAAGGTGGGATTTAAGGTCTTTTTTAAAGCTGAGGTAAGAGGGGTTGCAGCGTAGGTCTCTGGGGAGGGCATTCCAGATGATCGGGGCATTTCCGGAGAAGGAGCGAGATTGTGTGGTGTTCCTTTTTGACAGGGGGGGGGGAAGAGGAGAAGAGCATTTGAGCTTCTCATCTGACGGGAGCAGCCCACTTTTTCGAGTTTGTTGGAGAGGTATAACGGGGTTTGTTGGTGAAGGGCTTTGTGTGTTATGCAAGCAGTCTTGTATGCAGATCTTCCTTCGACCGGTAGCCAATTTAGGGCCTTGAGGGCTGGGGAGATATGGTCGAAACGTTTGCAGTCGGTGATTAGCCTGGCGGCTGAGTTGAGCACAGATCTGAGGGGGGTAAGGTGTGTTTTGGGGGTTCCGGTGAGGATAGCGTTACCCTAGTCGATTTTCGAGAGGACTAGGGATTGGACGACCCATTTAAAGTCGTCGGAAGGGATGAAGTTTTTTGAGATGGCGGAGAGTGAAGAGAGCTCCTTTTGCCGAGTTTTTGATGTGGTTATTAAGAGTGAGTTTGTTGTCGATATTGAAGCCAAGTGATTTTGCTGAGTTAGATAATGAGAGCGAGCAGTTAAGGGCATTGAGGTCAGAGAGCCATCCTTGGATGGGGAGCTTGTTGTTTTTGGGCGAGAAGAGAATGATTTCGGTTTTATTAGGGTTAAGTTTGAGGTGGTTGGAGAAGAACCATGATTGGATCTTACTCAGTGCGTTGTTTAGGTGAATAATATCAGCATGGGATTTGATCTTGTAGTACAGTTGGGTGTCGTCCGCATACAGATGGTAGTTAATTCCTGCTTGTTTCAGAATGAGGGTAAGGGGTTCCATAAAGAGGTTGAAGAGGGAGGGAGAGAGAATGGAGCCCTGGGGGACGCCTAGGGAGACCGGAGTGGGATTGGAAAGGCAGTCCTTCATTTTGATTTGTTGTGTTCTGTGTTGGAGATAGGAGGAGAGCCATTCGAGGACAAGACCGTTGATGCCAAAGCGTGCTTGGAGTGAGTTAAGTAGGGAGGAGTGGTTAACTGTATTGAAGGCAGCAGAGAGGTCGAGTAGAATGAGTAGGCAGGACTCACCATTGTCAAGGAGCCGGTGGAGGTCATCAACAATATTTAGCATGGCAGTTCCTGTGCTGCATCCTTTTCTGAAACCGGATTGTAACGGGTCAAGTAGGTTAAAATTGTAGATGTGGTTGTCAAGTTGTCGGAGAGCACATTTTTCCAGGACTTTAGATAGAAGTGGGAGGTTCGATATGGGGCGAAAGTTGTTAGGGTCGTTAGGGTCAGCAGATCGGTTTTTGAGGATGGGCGTGATTTGACCGAGCTGGAGAGAGTCGGGGACACACCCCGTAGCGAAGGAGGAGTTAATGATAGAGGTCCAGTAAGGGGCGATGATGTGTTTGAGATCTTGGACAAGGCTGGAAGGGAGAGGGTCATTGGAGTGCGAAGTTGGCTTAAGTTTGGAGATGATGTTGAGGACTTCGTGTTCCGTTACAGGATGAAAATTTTGTCAGGAGGCATTATTTTTCAAAGGTATGTTGGAGGGGTTGGATTCAGGAGAGATTGAAACGGGACGGTGAGTTGGGGGGTTGGGGTGAGAGGGCGGGGTCAGCAAGGGCGGTGGGTCTAAGAAGACATCAACGGCAGGTTGATGGGAGGGCGAGTCAAGGGTTGGAAGGAAGGATTGCTCGATTTTGGTGATTTTATCTGAGAGGAAGTTAGCAATTTCTTCACATCTCTCTGTTGAGGCAATCAGTTCAGGGGGAGAGGTTGATGTTTGTTTTCTTACGATATTGAACAGTTCTCTGGGCCTATTTTTGGCATGATCAAGTTGTGATCGAAAGAAGATGGCCTTTTCCTTGAAAATTTGTTTCTTGTATTTCGATCTAGCGGATCTGAGGAGGGCTAGATGGGAGGGAGAGGGGTGTTGTCTCCATGTTCTTTCAGTCAGTCTAAGAGATCGTATTTCATTGTTTAGGTCGGTGTTAAACCAAGATCTGGAAGGGATGTTTCTTTGTTTTTTTAGTTTAGGAGGGGCTAATTGGTCCAACACATCCTTGACGGTCTTGTTGAAATGTTCAGTGAGCTCGTTGGCGTTGTGGGAGAGAGGGGTGAGAAGGAGTTGGGCTTGGAGTTTAGATTCAAGTACATCGGTGGGGATTTGACTAAGATTTCTGGTCCATTTTGAGGGTTTGGTGCTTTTTAAAGGGGGGAGAGGGGGATTTGTTACAATCTTAAAAAGAATGAGGTGATGGTCAGACCAGTCGGTGGGGGTGATTTTGGAAAGGGAGGTGAGGTCGTTGTTAGAAATGATGGCGTCAAGAGTGGCTCCTTTGATGTGGGTTGGATGTTGACATAGTTGTTTGAGGTCGTTAACCTCTAGGAGGTTGGTAAGACGCAAGACTGTGGGATCCTCAACATTGTTCCAATGAATGTTAAAATCTCCTAGGAAGATATTTTTTGAGTCAGAAAGAGAGGATTGTGTAATGAAGTCGGATAGTTCATCGGCAAAGAGGAGAGGTTATTATTATTATTATTATTATTAGGAAGCTTATAGAGCGCAATGGTTACTCCAACCGGAGTGTCTCCCCGCTAGGACATAGTGGACCCAAGCAACCCTCCCAAGCTGCCCCCCAGTGAACGCGGACATCCACACAAGATGGCACCTTACCACTTTAGCCCTCCCGGGGGGAGACGGAAGAGCCAAGTTTTCAATTTCTTGCGGAACAGAGACTCCGACTCAACTGTCCTCAGATCCACTGGGAGCTCATTCCAAGCCTTAGCCGCCAAGAAACCAAAGGATCTTCCGCCTATCCGCGCCTTCCGCACCCTGGGCACAGTCAATCTTGCACTGCCCGATGATCTCAGATTACGAGCAGGCTGGTGGACTGTCAGGAGAGGCCGTAAGAAACGCGGCCCCCTTTCGCCAAGGATCCTGTGACTCAAACATAAAGCCTTAAAGGTAACTCTGGCCCGGATAGGGAGCCAATGCAGTTCCTTCAAAGCTTCTCCCACCGATGCCCTCCTAGGTACATTCAGGATAAGCCGGGCTGCGGCATTTTGGACCTTCTGCAAGATGTTAAGATTTTTGGCAGTCACCCCTAGATACAAGACATTGCAATAGTCAAGGCGAGACGTGACCAACGCCTGAACAATAGTTCTTTTAGCATCCAGGGGGAGAAGGTCCAAGATCTTACGTATCAACTTCAGAATGCCAAAACAAGTCCCAGCCACAGCCGATATTTGCGAGGAGAAGGAGAGATTTTCGTCGAACCACACTCCCAGATTTTTCACCTTGGCTTTCGGCACTGGACTAGTTCCTAGAGCTTCTGGCCACCAATGCTGCGACCAGAGAGAGGGCCGTTTCCCAACCACCATCACCTCTGTCTTCCCTGCATTTAACTGCAGACAGCTCAGTCTCATCCAGTCCATGAGTTCCCCAGGCAGGTTCTGAAATCGGCAGCCCTTTCAGGTTCCTTCTGTTCCAGGGTCACAACAAGCTGAGTGTCATCAGCATATGACACCAGCTGAATTCCATGTTTCAGAACAATATCTGCAAGTGGGCGCATATATATGTTAAACAGGGTTGGGCTGAGAGCCGAACCCTGCGGCACCCCTGGTTTAGAGGACAAGTTCTGGAACTGAAAGGATGTTGCAGGACCTGGAAAGATCTGTTTTCCAGAAAATTCTTCAACCAAATCCACGTGACACCTCCGACCCCGACTTCCCTTAGCCTCTCAAGTAGGAGGCCGTGGGACTCCGTGTCGAACGCGGCGCTTAGGTCCAGCAGAATCAAGGCCGCAGTCCTATCTTCATCAGCCGCAGCCCTCAAGACTTCGGCTGCCAGCAGGAGAGCGGACTCCGTACCATGCATAGGCCTAAAGCCGGACTGGGTGTCATGAAGAACCCGCCTCTCTTCCAAAAACTTTGAGAGATGGCCATTCAGATGTTTCTCCGCAATTTTAGCTACATAGGGAAGTAGAGATATTGGTCTTAAATTTTCGGGAAGAGCGGGGTCCAAAGAGGGTTTCTTCAACAGAGGGACCACCATTGCATGTTTCCAATTGCTAGGGACCTGCCCAGTTCTGAAGGACAGGTTCAATAGCGAGGTGAAAACAGGAGCAATAGTTTTTTTTCCCAGTTGCCAAAATTTTGGGGGGACCGGATCCAGAGCTGACCCAGATTTCACCACCTCCATCAGCCTGAGAGCCTCGTTTTCCACCAAAGGAGGGAGGGCAAACTTATCCTCACACCCTGGAGTATCCAGACCAGGCGCGGGAGCATACCTCCTACTACTTTCTGGAAAAGTGGCATAGATCTTAGCAATCTTATTGGTGAAATAGTCAGCGACCCTATTACAATAGTCCGTAGAGGCAGGGAGCGCCGCTGTCACTCGTTCCAGAGAGGATAGATGTTTCACTACCTGCAAGATGGCCTTCGTTGAATTTTTTGCTCGTTCAATTTGCCCAGTGTAGTATTCCCTCCGCACTCTCCTAATCTGGCGATGGTAAAGCTTCAAAGCCCCTAGATATTTCTGTCTATTCTCATCCCTATAGCTCTTCCTCCATTGGCGCTCAAGATGCTTACAGCCAGATTTCATTTGCGCCAAATCTGCCGAAAACCACTTCGCAGAGGCAGAAGTACGCCCACTTTTACATTTTTTTTAGCGGTATCAGGGAATCCACCGCCTCCAGCATCCAACTAGATATTAAATTGTCAGCACTCTCGATGTTGTCCCCCACCTCAGGAGATCTGCCGGCCAATGCTTCTTCAAAGGCATCCTGAGTTAATGCCGCCCATTTCCGGACCAATGTCGGTTTTGAGCAACTACCATGGAGGGCCTGACCTGGCACAAATAGACTAAAAGGCAGTAAATAGTGGTCAGACCAGGCTACAGGGACCGGCAGTGTGGCAGCTGTCCCTGCACAATTAGTGAAAATGTTGTCTAATGTATGACCTTTGTTATGTGTGGAAGTATGGACCAATTGGTTCAGGCCCAAAGCCTGAAGACCTACTGAAAACTCAGCCGATTCTTTACAGCCTTTATTTTCCAAATGTAAATTAAAATCCCCTAATAGGAGAAAGTTAGAGTAGCGGAGGACATATTTCCAGAAGTTCATCAATAAAGGCTTTCCCCGGACCAGGGGGTCTATACATGAGTAGCCCAGACACCGATCTAGAGCTCGTGATATTCAGACTAAAAAAAGCCGCTTCGCAGCTAAGAAGCACGAGTTTCTCCAATTTAAGCTGAAGATCTCTCCTAAAAATCGCAGCAATGCCGCCCCCCTTCTGGCCAGCCCTGTCCACCCTCAGAATCGCATAGCCTTCAGGTATAGCCTCCAAAATATCAGGGGCGGACATCTCGTTAAGCCAGGTTTCAACCAAGAATAGTATAGCTGGTTCATGGTCATTAAGAAGATCGCGGATTTCTAACCTATGTTTACTGAGCGATCTGCAATTCAAGGAGAGGCAGTATAGAGAGGTGCAGGTAGTTCTTGGCACTTCTCTTTTATCCCTTGCTTCCTCGTCCGATGTCAGGCGGAAATCACAGTGCTCACAGTCACTTTGCCCACCCAGCACCCGCAGGGTGTGTAAGCAGACAGTATCTACCACACATCTGAGGGCCAGCAATTCCTCAGCGGTAAACACTTTCCTAATCTTCATAGGAGAGGCAGGGGTCCTGGCCCCTGGTGCCATCCAGGTGCGGACGGGTGCAGACGGGCTTGCCCTAGGCGCGCCCGCTGCGCTCGTCCGCTGCGCGCCCGTTTGAGCATGCGTTTAATAGCGTGAGCGCTGGGAGCACTAGACCGCTCCACCCGTGCCACGCTCAGCCCCAGAAGTGAGGAAAGCGAGAGGAGCCAAATGGGGTACAGCGCAACGCCCTCCGCTACAATCGGCACATGCCGTGGCGGAACAGGGCGGAAGTACCTACAAAGAGAGCAACCACCCACTGCTGACTTCTCCCCCCTCCCGGCCAGCTGCACACAGAACAGGTAATACCAAGAAAATTGCACAATTTAAAAATAGAAAAAACAGAGCGACGCAACTTAAAACCTAACTCAAGTGCAATAATGAATGTCGGCAAAGTGATAGCAACAGAGCTGCATTAACGTAGCGCCAGCGAGGGCAGTCAGGACTCACCAAATGTCTGCTGGGGGGTGGTAGATGTTATGTAGTCGGATGGGGGGCGAGCCCTGTGTCGTGAGTTCGGCGCCAAGATATTCAAAGGTTAGGTGGTCAGAGTCTTTTAAAAGGGAGAGATGGAGATCATTTTTATAGGTTATAGCTAGACCGCCACCTAGTCTCTTGGGCCTGTCTTTTCTAAGGATAGAGAAGCAGGGTGGGATGAGTAGGTCCAGAAAAGCCGTCGAGTGGTCGTTGAGCCAGGTTTCTGTCAGGCAGGCGATGTCAATATCTTCGCTGAGGATGGTTTCTGCTAATTCAATTGCATGTCGGACCGCCGAGCGGCAGTTCACAAGCATGCAGGAGAGGGGATTAGGGTTGTCTAGTGTAGGATTACAGGGGTGGATGGTGGTGAGTTGAGCTGGGGGTCTAGGAGAGATGTGTGCGGGGGGATTCTGTTAACACCCACAATCACTGGGATATTGGCATGTGGGAGGGGAAGGTCAGAAACCAATGGATTAGGAAGGTAGGAATTGCAGAGGTCACTGAGGTCGGAAGAGGATAAGTCGCTCACAGTGCGGAGAGGCCTAAGAGATCGGTTGCAGAGGGGTGTAGATCTCCACATGTTGTGTCGGGGGGATGTTTCGGGCGCAGGCACAAGGGTGGTCATTGTGCTTAGGGAGGACCAGGGATTTGAGGGCGTTGTAGTCCTCTCTAATTCGTGAGAGTTCGGAGGACACGGTTGAGAGATTACGCTCAATGTTAGTAAGAGTCTGTGTTAGAAGAATAAGGTGGGGTTCAGTTGTAAGGATGTGGGGGGATGCAGTGGGTTTTGTTTTGGTCTGGGGAGGACGTCTGGAGTGTGGAGGGGGGGGAGATCAGGGGAGGCAGCCGGAAAGACATTCCGGCAGTTTTGCAGGGTGTTAGACGTGTGGAAAGATCGGTCAGTTGTAGAGTCGGTCCGGGCAGAGGTAGGTGATGAGTGGGATTTAGGGAAATCGGGATGAGCAGCTTCACTTTAAGGGGGGGGAGTGTCATTCGGAGAGGGAGAGATTGGCAGGGGGTAGGCAAAGGAAGGAAGTTCGAGTTGTAGGGGAGGGGAGAGAGGAGTGAGGCTGGAGGAAGGGAGAAGGGTAGGCGATGGTTGGTCATGGGAAGGAGGAAAGGTAGGCGTGACAGAAAGTGTAGGTTTGGCGTGAAAGGGCGGGAGGGGGAGATCAAGTGGGGAAAGAGACGGCATGAGGTCGTCGGGTAGTTGGGTCTGGGAGGGGTTTGGATCTGGCAGAGAGAGTTGGTATGTCAAGGTACTGAAGTGGTTCTCAAAGAGGGAAACCCAATCTTCCTTGGAGCAAGTGAGAAGAGGACTCCGGCCTGGACTTTAGTTCTCAACCTACTTCGTTCTAAGATAAGATGATCTCACAGAAATGAACGAAATTATGTCAATCTCTCCATGAAACAGCTAGATCACCATTAAATATTCAAGAATAAGATAAAATGGCTTCACATTTCCTTTTAATTATTATAATAGCATCAAATAGCTTTCAAAGATTCCAATGTGCTGATATATACTTAAAACGGATAGAAATGCATAAAACATCTCCAAATGAGTCCAAGTACTTCAGATCTCTCTTAAATGGATAGAATGATGTCAATTACCACTGAAAAGAGGCACAATGCCTCATCTGATAGAATAACAATTATTGCATTTGAAAATGTACATACCAAACATGCTCCAATGCAGCACGGTGTAGCAATATATACCTCAGATCACAGCTCTAGGTATAAGCTGAAACGTTTCCGTAAGTTAACAATCAAGGTAAATCCCAAATCGTATTTATTCAGCTTCGATATTTTCATTTTAGAAGGGAAAAGAAAGGAACATCTACCAAGATCAAAAAAGTAATAGCCAGTAAACATTTAGAGGCCACACTGCTTCATCCCTAATGAAATAAGCATGCATCTGGTTTATCATCAGAAACTTTAACAAATTCCAGCTATAGTATGTCCAAGGTTGCTGATATATTATGACCACCTGACCAAGCAAGATTCAGCCTCAATATTGTGCTTCCACCCCAGTACAGCAGGACCCAGTCAGAAATCTTGGGAGCCATTTCTTACCTACAGTGCATTGCGATTCTGTTATGTCGATTTGTATAGTGCAACTTATGATCCATGAGCGTATCCAGGCTCCAGAGCACGAAAGCAGGCCAGGCGAAGCTCCTAGCTGTACAGCCAGGTCTTCAGTTTCTTCTGCAGTTTGAGAAGTGAAGGAGCTTTTCCTGACACGATGAGAAAGTTTATTCCCGTTCTTGGCAGCGATGAAGGAGAAGGAGTGTCCTCCTGACTTGCGTCTGCGGATGCCGGGGACTCGTGCAATGGTGAGAAAGGTAGATTGTAGCTGTCTGGATGGTTAGTAGAGTTGAAGTCGGTCATTGAGGTATGCTAGTCCGGTGTTGTAGAGAGCTCTGTAGGCGTGGAGGAACAGCTTGAATTGGCAAAGTTTCTGGATAGGTAGCCAGGGTAGTTCAGTGAGGTAGGGAGTGATGGGAGCACTCCTGGGGACGGCTAGGATGAGTCTGGCGGCAGTGTTTTGGATGGTCTGGAGTCTTTGCGCGACCTGGTTGGAGATGCCGACATAGGGCTCGTTGCTGTAGTCAAGTATGCTGGTTAGGAGAACCTGAGGGATCATGCCTCTTGTGTGGATGGGGAGCTATTTAAAAATCTTGCGAAGCATTCTGAGGATGAAGCAGTAGGATGCAGTCACAGCGTTAACCTGTTTATTCATCATGAGTTTTCCGTAGAGGGTGATGCTGAGGTTTTTGGTGTGGTCTGTTTGGATGGGCATGGGACCTAGTTCAGATGGCCACCAGGAGGAGTTCCGTGGAGAGCTCTTGTTTCCGAATATCAGGATCTCCGTTTTGTCTTTGTTGAGTTTAAGGCAGTTTTCTCTCATCCAGTTGGCCATGTTGGTCATACAGGAGATGAAGTTAGCACTGGCGGTGGTATTTGCATCGGTGAGGGAGAGTACGAGCTGTATGTCATCACCGTAGGAGACAATGTTGATGTAGTAGGCTCTTATGATGCGGGCAAGAGGTGCCATGTACATGTTGAACAGGTTTGGGCTGAGGGGGGAACCATGGAGTACTCCACAGATAAGCTTCTTTGGTTCAGAGGTGTATGGGCAGAGTCTGACTCATTGGGTTCTATTGGAGAGAAAGGAGGTGATCCATCTCAGGGCAGGCCCTTGAATTCCTGAGTCCCTGAATCTGGTGATAAGGGTGCTATGGGAGCCCATGTCAAAGGCTGCAGAGAGGTCGAGTAGGATGAGAGAAGCAGTTTCACCTCTGTCCATGATGGACCAGTCGTCGTCTGTTGCTGCTAGGGGGGCAGTTTTCATGTTGTGGTTGCTGTGGAAACCTGTTTGTGTGGGATCCAGGAGGTTGTGCTGTTCAAGATGTGCAGAGAGTTGCCTGTTAATTTCTTTCTCCGGGACTTTGGATGGGAGTGGAATGAGCAAGATGAGTCTGTAGCTGCTAAGTTCTTTCGGGTTCGACAAGGGTTTCTTCAGGAGAGCTGTGACTCCTGCGTGTTTCCAGCTATCTGCGAAGGTTTAGCTAAGGTTAGAGGAGTTGGTGATGATGGTGAGGTTGGCTCTGATCAGTGTTCTTCCCATGTTGTAAATGTGGTGAAGGCAGTGGTCTGTGGGGTACCCTGAATGGATGGTCTACATAATTCTGGCAGTAAACCAATGTGGGATCACACTGCTTCACCCCCCAGCAGGTTCGCCCCTAAGCATTATGGTGAATGCAGTTCGCCAAGCGTGTGTACTTGCAAAAGTCTTTCGAGTATTTCACCAGGTTGGTGCAGATTAGTACTGGCCATCTCTATACACGTGTTTCTGGATTCTTATCCGTCGTCAGTAGAGATTAGGCGTTCAAGTATTTGGGGTTGCTGAGCAGGCTGCCAAAGTGTTCTCGGGTCACAGTACCTCTCAAGGCGCGCAGGTGCCTCTCCACGAGCTCGTCAGCTCAAGCGGCTCGAGGGAGCCTTTTAAACAGGAAACCAATGTGGGATCACACTGCTTCACCCCCCAGCAGGTTCGCCCCTAAGCATTATGGTGAGTGCAGCTCGCCAAGCGTGTGTACTTGCAAAAGTCTTTCGAGTATTTCACCAGTTTGGTGCAGATTAGTACTGGCCATCTCTATACACGTGTTTCTGGATTCTTATCCGTCGTCAGTAGAGATTAGGCGTTCAAGTATTTGGGGTTGCTGAGCAGGCTGCCAAAATGTTCTCGGGTCACAGTACCTCTCAAGGCGCGCAGGTGCCTCTCCACGAGCTCGTCAGCTCAAGCGGCTCGAGGGAGCCTTTTAAACAGGAAACCAATGTGGGATCACACTGCTTCACCCCCCAGCAGGTTCGCCCCTAAGCATTATGGTGAATGCAGTTCGCCAAACGTGTGTACTTGCAAAAGTCTTTCGAGTATTTCACCAGGTTGGTGCAGATTAGTACTGGCCATCTCTATACACGTGTTTCTGGATTCTTATCCGTCGTCAGTAGAGATTAGGCGTTCAAGTATTTGGGGTTGCTGAGCAGGCTACCAAAGTGTTCTCGGGTCACAGTACCTCTCAAGGCGCGCAGGTGCCTCTCCACGAGATTGTCAGCTCAAGCGGCTCGAGGGAGCCTTTTAAACAGGAAACCAATATGGGATCACACTGCTTCACCCCCCAGCAGGTTCGCCCCTAAGCATTATGGTGAATGCAGTTCGCCAAGCGTGTGTACTTGCAAAAGTCTTTCGAGTATTTCACCAGGTTGGTGCAGATTAGTACTGGCCATCTCTATACACGTGTTTCTGGATTCTTATCCGTCGTCAGTAGAGATTAGGCGTTCAAGTATTTGGGGTTGCTGAGCAGGCTGCCAAAGTGTTCTCGGGTCACAGTACCTCTCAAGGCGCGCAGGTGCCTCTCCACGAGCTCGTCAGCTCAAGCGGCTCGAGGGAGCCTTTTAAACAGGAAACCAATGTGGGATCACACTGCTTCACCCCCCAGCAGGTTCGCCCCTAAGCATTATGGTGAATGCAGCTCGCCAAGCGTGTGTACTTGCAAAAGTCTTTCGAGTATTTCACCAGGTTGGTGCAAATTAGTACTGGCCATCTCTATACACGTGTTTCTGGATTCTTATCCGTCGTCAGTAGAGATTAGGCGTTCAAGTATAATTCTGGCAGTGTCTTCTCTAGTGAGTGGGCTCCAGTTTGTTATACAGTGGTCATTCCTGGTGGTGGTGGGTGGTTGTGTGATGATGTCTTCTGTGGTCGTTGAGGGGCGAAGTTAGTATATTTGCGAGTATTTTGTTGTAGAATAAGTCAGAGAGGTTGTCGCAGAGGTACTGTGAGGGTGGCAATGGTGTTGGTAGCTGCCGTTGGATTGGTGAATTATCTGACAATGTTGAAAAGTTCTTTTTGCTGGAGTTGGAGGAGGATTCTAGTCTTAGTATAAGGTCAGCTTTCCTGGCTTCTGTAATCTAGGCGTGGTACCTTCTAAGGGCAGATTTATAGACGTCTCTAGAGGTGTTATCTCAGCTGATTCTCCATCTTCTTTCTAGTTGTTTGCAATAGCGCTTGGAGTCTCTTAGGTCTTCCGTGAACCAGCATGCTTGGGCATGAGTTATAGTTTGCCTGAATTTCTTTAGAAGAGCCAAGGAATCAGTGCAATCTGAGATCAAGTTGTTGAATGTGGTTAGGTTGTTCAGTAGGTCACCTGTGAGGATTGGCTGATTGGTTATAAGGGTGTGGGTCCAGTCTGCCTCAGCTATGTCATTCCAGTTGCGGCTGATGTTGATGGCTTTCTTTGGTTTGCTGGAGTGGGGAGTGTTGATGTGGAAGTGTATGATGGAGTGGTCTGTCCATGTGAGCGGGGTGAGGTGGCTGAAAGTGATCTTGTTGCTGGCTGTGAAGATGTGATAGGGGTGCGCCCAGCGATGTGAGTTGGGCCTTGGGCGAGCTGTGTGAGTCCGATGTTATCGAGGATCTCTAGGAGGGCAGTGGCATTGTGGTCTGTTGGATCATCAAGATGTAGGTTGAGATCACCAAGCTGTAAGAAATCACTGGATCTGATGGGAGTAATGAAGTTGGCGAGGAGGTTACTGTAGGTGATGCGTAGTCCTGGAGGTCGGTTAGCAAGGGTGCCTGAGATGGTTGGGGTGTGGCAGATTTGTAGTCGGAAGTGCATGTGTTCCATGAACGCGGTAGGTTTGTCCGTTGAAGTTCTGCAGGTGATGGTGTCTTTGTATATGATCGCGAGACCTCCTCTGGGTTTGTGCTCCCTGTCTCACGGACAATCTTGTAGTCAAGAGGGATGGTCTCGGCAATAGCAGGAGTTGAAGATGGGTTGAGCCAGGTTTCAGTGAGAAATAGGATGTCCGGGGAGTGCTTGTTGATGAGATCCCAGACCTCGGAGGCATGTTTGCAGAGAGATCTGGTATTGAGGAACATACATGCGATGCATGGTGAGGTGTGTGCGGTAAGTGGTGTACGAGTGACACTGCAAAATAAGCATCAGTGACAGCATAAGAAAGGTCCAACCATGCGTTGAGGTGTGGCGTGGGGGCAGTAGTAATGCCAGCATCTGGTGATGAGTGCAAGCAAGTTGGAGGAAGTGTAGCGGTAGCAGTGGCGGTTAGACGGACTTGGGTCCATGGTGCTGCGTGAAGTCTAGGTGCGAACGGACTTGCCTTTGGCGTGCCAGCAGCACGCCCACTGCGAAGTGGCCACCATTAAGTAGGTCCTAGCAGGGGGAGGAGCGTGGGGGGGCTAGGTTAGGGAGAGGTGGGAATCCGCAGGCAGGAAAATGCACAAATATGAGGCGGGAGAAACAGGTAAGGAGAGGGAGGATGCGAGTTGCAGGAAATCGAAGGAGAGAGGAGGCAGGGGGAGTCTCTGGAGTGAGGAGAGTATTGGGGAGAAAGGAGAAAAGGAGAAAAAGCAGTCACAGAAACGAGACAAGGCAACAAAATGGACACTAATACAAGGCAACAAAATGGGCACAAATATGGGACAGAGATACAAGATGAGCACAAAAAACTAGAAAGAGCACCAAAACAGACACAAAAGATGGGACAGAGCAACAAAACGGGCACAAACACAAAACACAGATCAAAGCACAGAACGGGCGCAATGATGAGCATGCAAGTTCTGTATTTTTCCTTTAGAAAGGCAATGCCTGCAAATCTACATTCACGTGGCTTCCGCTTTGGGTGGAGTCTAACCCCCAGTAAAAACATTTACTATCACTGCATGTCATTTTTCGTCAATAATTGACAAACCCTTTCCACCACTTTCGACTAGTAATGGTGGGAAGCACAGCATATGGTAATAAGCAACATTGCTACAGCTACAATTGGGGCAACCACCAAATTGTTGGTTATATGGTATACAGAGGCATTTAGTATGATTGGGTACACTTCATGAAGCTAATGGAAGTGAATCAGCAACATTATTGCTTGACATCCCAAATGCAGACCAGAAGCTATTTTCATCCTTCCTCGGTAAAGTCTATATCCATTTCTGTGGTCTAGGCATCTCGAATGCCAGTTAACGAAGTACTCTTTTCTGACAGCGATGTTATACAGCAGTGTATGATTGGGCATCATATGGAAACAATGACGGTCCGAGCGAAAAGACTGAGATTTCGTACATGGAGATTGTGGAGGACCGGACTGTGGCGGCCGGGGGCTGAGACACAAGGGGAGAGTCTTTCAACGCAGGCAGCAACGGGGCGTGGCTTAGCCGAGCAGCACGATGGCCGCTTGTTGAGCGAGCTCCGCCGGCTGGGCTCTCTATCCTACAACATCCTAATGTATACGGATCTTTGGCGATCCTGAAGACTGCACCTACACTCGCCGGATTACGCCGCACCGCTCACGCCTGCTCCGATGCTGCAGGGGAGCCTGCGGAGCGAGTTGTATCCGCGGCCGCACTGCATCAAGAGTCAACATGGCGGACAGCGACCCATGAACAGGCCAAGAACCCCGCGAACCGTGACTGCTACTGCCTCATCCCTGGGACTGAGAACACCGCCGCTGAGGAGAGCGGGAATATAGAGGCTGCGGGACCGCTCCGTGGGAAATCGGAGGACCGGATGTGCGGCAGAGGCGCCGCGAGCACGAACGGCTAGCCCCACACAACACCCAGAACAGACCCAGCAGGCTCGTGACGCCAACTCCGCCAGACACAGGAACCTGAGACCTGACTCGGACCGCGCTGACACCGAAACGGGGTCCCCAACCCTGACTGCCATATTTGCCACAAACACGGCACGGGGGCCGCTGTGGCGGTGATCCGGCCCCGAAGGTCCTAACTGCCACTACCGTTGTACAGAGCCTAAATGCAACATAAGCCTGCACGACCTCAGAACACAGCTGCTGAGTGCTGACGCCTGAAGACCAAGAGGGGCACACAGATCGATACCGGCCCGTGGCCGCTCCCTCGTATTTGAACCAAGGGGGAGACAAACTGCTGCATCAATATTAAACCCCCTGAGCGAACACCATCAACTCCACCTGCCTCTCGGACGGCGCTGACGCCGACATAGGGCGGTCCAAGGTCACACGGAACACTATTATCCTGTGAAAGAGGCGGCGATACTTGAGTCCTCACCTCCTTTGAGATCTTCAGCGGCGCCGAGGCGGAATCACTGGGGCCCGTGTGGTGTATAACTCTGGTGCTGCCTCTGTGCCTGGGGTGTAGCGGGGACTGAGACAACCGGCAGGACACTAACCAACACTGGCGGCCATAGACCAGCAACAGGAAATCAACAGTAGACCACAGACGCTGATGCGAATCGGAGCCACGACGACGACACACCCGGCCAAAACAGTGAGTACCCGCATGAGTTTGTAAGGGTTCGTAGCCTGGTGCCGGTGCGTGCTTGCCCGGCAACCCCCTCTGGGTCTAGCGCTAAACCCAGTGCGGAAGGGTGGGTGGGGCGTGAGGCACGTTAGGTGGCGGGGCCTGCATACTTGGGGGCACTCCGAAACCTAGGTGGGTGAAGGGTGGTGCTGGCTCGAGGTGCGGGGTGGACATCGTAGCACAACCCAGCGTATCCCCACCCTTTTACCAAGCAGGGTTTGTGCTCGATCACACATCGCGCTACCCCTGGGCTGGTGCTCACACTCGCCATACCTGGGGACCCACTAGGAAGGCCGCCGCATTAACTCGAAGAATACCAGATATCCGTGACAATCCTATGACTCATCATACTATAGCAGGAAACACTTCAGGTGGACACTATGGGGAAAAACGACCCAAAACAGCCCAAACTCACTTTCGAAGGCAAGCGACACACCCGCAACATGGACCCCACTTTGGAACTGGATTTAGAATCCCAATCACAGGGAGACCCACAAGAAGAGGACCTACGTTCCATTATGCTAGATGTACGATCTAACCTCAAATCCATTTATACAAAATTAGACGCTCTCACGTCTGGATTAGACTCCGTGAAACGACAGGTAGACGTACATGAGACCAGACTGGACTCCCTAGATAATCGCGCGACAGAAGCGAACGAATTTCAAATCGAATCCAAACAACATCTCTTCAGCATGGAGAAAATCCTATCAGTTATACAGGCCAAGAATGACGATTTGGAGGCGCGCTCTCGGCGCAATAACCTCCGCATTGCTGGGATACCGGAAACTACTGCCATCCCCAAAATGGAGCCCTGTATTGAGACATTGATACGTGACCTCTTGCCCCTGGCCTTATCACCTGTCTTCGTGGTAGAGAGAGCCCACTGATCACTGGGCCCCAGGCCTCCAGTTGGGGGGACGCCACGACCCATTATCGCACGTATCTTGAATTATCAAGACAGAGACTCCATACTGAAAGTGGCTAGAGAGCATGGCCCCATTAACCATCAGGGTAACAACATCTCCATCTTTCCCGACTTTACCCCCTTGGTGCAGGCCGCACGTAAGGAATTCCTCCCCACCAAACGCCTATTACAGAAAGCAGAGATTCCCTACGCAATGTTCTACCCGGCCAAACTCAAGATCTCTTACGATGGCCAAGCCCACTTTTTTACTGACGCCAAAGCAGCCCATAAATATGCCAAGCACATTTGCACCGGACAAAGATCGCCTCGCTCGTCGCAGGTCGCCGAGAAAGACACTAACCTAAGCGACAATGACTGAACCCATGGTGCAAACTTGGTGCAGTGCGGCACACCACTTATGCGCTTGCTGACAATATTTGAGTTACAATCTCTATTTGCACTAGTACTACTGATGGTTCATCCCTGTCTGCAGTTTTCTACATACCTTATATATGCTATCCGAATATATTGTAGCCCAGCCACACTGCCACTTGGACAGGGGTGGACGCCGGCAACCCATGCCTCCACTGGGAGAGCTCCCATGGTTTGATTTGTTTGTCTTAGTTGTTGGATTGTTTGGGTGGAGGGTGGGGGAGTTATCACAACCTGATTGGGGGGTTGGTGTGGGAGGAGGGAGGATAATTGGGGTTTGTTATTGTTTTGTTTTCCCAGAGGCACGCACACAACAACTGGCACATTGCAGAAACCACCGCTGCTACGTCTACTTGCACACACTGAGGACACTTAATCACTGCATCCAGGAACTGTTCATAATTTTACACATCCCACACATACCGGAGGACATTAAGAACACACGAAACCTAGTATACACATGCCACTAGCTTCCACGTCAGCTCCCCACCACTTTTTAACTTGGAACATCCGTGGCTTGAATAATCACAGGAAAGCTAGACTAGTGCACTCGTACTTAGTCCGCCAGCAAGTAGACATTTGTTTCCTCCAGGAAACCCACCTCCTGCCAACAGACAGCAACCGACTAGTACACAAACACTGGGGGGCAACGTACTCCTCCACCTATTCTAGTTACTCTAGAGGTGTAGCCATACTCATACGGTGTGGTATGGACTGGACGCTAATACATTCACATATTGACCCTGAGGGCAGGTACGTAGTTTTGAAGGGATCCCTAAGCGGGACCACGCTGGTACTATCCGCCATTTACGGACCCAACACTGACAGTCCTGACTTTTTCTATGAGGTAGGGGCTGCGGTTGCGGCCATGGGCTGCGATACCGTTATTTGGAGAGGGGATTTCAATGCTATCCTATGCGAAGAACTCGACCGAAAGTGGTCCTCCCGAGCACTACACCCTAGATCAAGCCAGGCACTCAACTCGATTATGTCAGATTCCCAATTAGTAGATTTATGGAGGCTTTTCAACCCACAGAAACGCGAAGGCACGTATATTTCCACTCAACACAGCTCCTGGTCTCGACTAGATTGGTGGCTGTTGTCTGGGGATATGGCGACATGGACAACAGACACACAAATCCTCCCAAGAACGCTGTCTGATCATTCCCCTTGCTCGTGCAGAGTCACCTTTCCGACTTCTTTACGACGAGAATTCACATGGAGGATCCCCCCACATGCTCTTCTAGATTCGGCCTTTCAGGCCGAAATAAAACAAGATATTATCGAATACTTCACTTTAAACACTGGATCCGTCTCCTCTCCATCGACACTATGGGAAGCTTTCAAAGTTGTCATTAGGGGGCAGTGCATCACACGCCAATCAGGCGTATTGAGGTCACTAAGAGGCACGTTGAATAAACTAGAGGTCGAACTCAAGGCTCTGGAGTCGCAATACTTCAAACATAACGACCCCTCTATATTAGCTGAAACCCACGAGAAACTCTCAGACTTTAATGAAGAAGCCGCCAGAGAACTTAAATTCCTTGGGAAGCACGCCACTGCCAGGAGATACGGAGAGGGAGATCGCCCCGGGAAAACGCTTGCGAACCTGCTTAAATCATCTCGCTGTTCCCCATATGTCACGGAGCTTTTAGATGAGAACGATGCACTAATTAGGGGTCCCAAAGAGGTCCATGGTCACCTAACCGAATTCTACTCTACATTATATAGCTCCTCCACGCCGCAAGCAGAGCACGACCTCACTACTTATTTAGACTCGCTAGAACTCCTATGGCTCGGGAATGCACATAGGGAATACTTAGACGAACCCTTTACTGAGGAAGATATTGAACGGGTCATTAAGAGTCTTCCATTAGACAAAGCACCAGGCCTGGACGGCCTTACCACCGCGTTCTATAAAACCTACGCCACGATACTAGCGCCGCATCTTGCGTAGATGTACTCCGATTCCTTAGAGAATGATACACTTCCCCCAACGACGAGAGAGGCTGTTATCTCCGCTCTCCTTAAGCCTGGCAAACCCCCAAACAAATGTGACTCGTACCGACCTCTTTCCCTCCTCAACATAGACAACTAAATCTATGCTAAACTCCCTGCAAATCGGCTTCAACCCCTGCTACCTCTGATTGCCCGGTCAGATCAATCCGGCTTCATACCAGGGCGTTCCACTTCCCACAAGCTGCAAACCTTCTTCTCTCTCCTACATCATCTAGACCCACATACCCCTGCTCTTGCCGCCTTCTTAGATGCCACCAAGGCATTCGATTCACTCGAATGGCCCTATCTCTTTACCGTTTTGACCAGGCTAGGTCTAAGTCCTCTCTTCATCAAACAGATCAAACTGTTGTATTCACAACCGACTGTGAGACTCCGCGCCAATGGATTGATCTCAGCTCCATTCGAAATTACACGCGGCACTAGACAGGGGTGCCCTCTGTCGCCCCTGCTATTCGCCATCGCCATGGAACCCTTGGCGGCCAGAATCAGACAGCATCATAAAACACGAGGTCTCGATTTCCCCATGAGAGATATTATATTATCGCAATGTGCCGATGAGCTCACCCTGTATATTCGAGACCCAATAGATAATCTCAACCCAGTTCTTCGCGTACTCACCAAATTTGGGGGACTTTCAGGGGTGAATATAAACTGGTCCAAGTCCACCCTGCTGCCACTCACTCCCAACTTCCCTACTTTTGAACCTGATTATCCCATCCAATGGGCGGACGGCCCCGTTAGATTTTTGGGGATCTGGCTCAGTACTGACATACAGGAACTTTGGGATATGAACTTCGGCCGTGTGATGACCTGGCTAGAGGGGAAGATAGAGGTCTGGTCTAAGCTCCCCATTTCCCTGGCCGGACGCATACCTATAGCCAAAATGATTGTGCTTCCTAAATTCTTATATCTTTTTATTAATCTTCCCTTGCAGCTCACACAATCATTCTTGAAAACTTTAAGATCCTCAATGATCTCTCTAGTCTGGGCCGGAAAACAGCCACGCATAACATGGGAGGTCCTCACGCTACCACTAGTGCAGGGCGGACTCGGAGCTCCAGATCTGGCACTATATGCTTATTGTGCACAAGCGCAATTCCTACACTATTGATATTTCCCACCCCTTTTCAACCCCACGTCGCAGTAGAGACTGAGATTGTTGCCCCACTACCGCTGACGGTGGCCCTGTATCAATCTTTCAAACGACATCAAACCATGATACACACACCAGACACACTGCGATGGGCCTGGGATCAACTCCGAAATCGAGCACAGCAGTCAGTTCTATATGCCCCATCAATCACACTTGCACATAACCCACAGGTCCCTGCGCTGGAGGATGGGGGCAGCTCTGCACGTGCTCATGCTTTAGGATGGGAGACACTCGCAGACCTCTACCCCGGCGAATCTTTCTTGACCCTGCCTATACCTTCGCCAGGCAACACTACTAACTTCTCCAACTTACTATTATATTATTCGCTCAGGGGAACGTCGCGCCCTACACAACACATTTCCAACACCTCCTCCCCCTCGCCCAGCTCTGGAATTGATATTGACAACTTCATCCCCCGACAAGCTGATTACCAAAATCTACAGAAGCATGCAGCGCACCTTCCCAGTCACACATCCACAGGCCTTTGCCAAATGGAATGAAGATCTTGCCGACCCACTGACAGAAGCCCAATGGCAGTTCTGCTGCGGACAATTGGAGATGTTATCTCCTAATTATAGGCTATGCCTTATACACTTTAAATATCTACATCGCATCTACAGAACTCCTGTACAACTCAGGCGAATGGGTCTGCATCCAGAGGCGACACTGGAGGTGTGCGGCGCCAGATGCCTCCTTTTTACACATGGCCTGGGGCTGCCCTGGGATAGAACGATTCTGGTATGAAATCCTTAAGTTCATCAACAAGATTTTAGAAACAATTATCCCCTTCCCCCAAACTATGCCTTTTGGGTCATGTTGGGGAGGTGGTGCCAGGGCGCCGCAGGCTTCTGGCCATGCTGCTCCTCCTAGCTAAGCGCTGTGTCGCAATCCACTGGGGTAAACGTAATCCGCCTACCACCAAACTTTGGGTACTAGATGTCACATTCTGTCAAGAACAGCTAAATACATACTGGGAACTCATGCCCCAGGCATCTCGGCCTAAAGATATCTGGAGTCCCTTCCTTGCCTGGTTATCTTCTCACAATGCGGATAATACACAAACCCCAGAAGTCTCTACCACAACACACTGAATGCCTTCCCTCGCATATTATTCTGTTCGTCCTATACCAACAATTGTCCAAAGATGTACTATTGTTCCATAACTTGGTTTCCTGGACGCAGACCTTTGCCATGTATACAACCGATAACTGTCCTGATGTTTTGTGCTCCTTTGTTCCTAGCATTTATACACTTGATAAGATGCCTCTGTTTTGGATAGTTGGTTTTATTTCAATGCAAGTATCTATATTATACTATTATGCAAATTCTGATATACACTGTATACTGCATGTTTCAAATACCAATAAATAAATTTAAAAAAAATAAAAAAGACAGGCAGCAACAATATACCAATCAGGATAATGGAAAGGGTGCTTTCAAAGTGAATTTAAAAAGCAGAGGAGTGTGAACAAATTGCCTCACAACTGCTTAGTTGCATGTTTCCTGTTCGATCGGTTCATACAACATTTTACGACTCCTGCACCTTTCTTTTGTACTACCTTCTCCTCTCATGTTTCTTCCTCTCATTAGTATTTACCTAGATGATGGCTCTTGTGTCAGCATCGGGACGTCTTTTCTGGATTCTTTAGCCGACAGCAACACTTCTATCAACAGCTCCCAATCTCAGGAAAAATCTCTGGGTACATTCTCTGTTCGTTGATGGCACTTCCAATCAGAGCATCACGTGAGTTCTTTTGTGCCAACATTCCTCCTCAGTATCAATAATAAGAAATACATATATACATGTAATCTCTCTTTCTCTCTGAGCTTGCATGACTAGACACGTGCTGTTCTACCGGAGTGAGCATTACCACATCTGCTGGATTTTCCTGTGAGTGGTTTCATTCTCAAGATACTAGAGACGAAGTCAGGCCCTCCTGTGTTTTTTCTGTCTCATCTCCCAAACCCCGCTTGAATCTCACAAGATCGCATAGGTTCGAGTTTGTTCTTTTCTTGGGCTACACATCGCTCTTGGTGGAGATTGGTGAATTTGCATTAGAGGCCATACCTAAAACCTTCAGACATTGTTTTTTTTCACTTTGAGTGATGGAATTTTTTCTGTGCACATCCACCAAAAAATTAATCCACTTCAGTGGCAAGGCTGATAAGTCAATCTATGCTTTCATTAATTTTTTGTACTTATTTTTGAATTGGGTAATGTAAAAAAAAAACAATTGCAAACATATACATGCAACCACTTTAGATAGTAACATTTTTGCTTTTACATTTTTAAAACCTATTACGTATATTTGAAAAAAAATCACAAACTTGCCAAGGCAATACTTAATATATTTCCCAATACTTGTGTTGCTTTGTAATCCAGATGCACTTAATCCATCATAACATAGGGCCTCATTATGATGGTGGTGGGACCGCCACCGAGACCCCGTCGGTGGTGGTCCCACCACCATCTGTGACTGCGTTACTGCCCGTCTCATTATGATGGTGGGCGGTTCTTTGGTGGTCGGAGAGACTGACCGCCATGGATCCGAGGGGCTCAAGGAGCATCGGAGGAGCAGTAATACCTACAATGGTGGCAGTGCCTGCCAGGCACCGCCGTAGGTATTACAATGTTCCTTTCTGCCAGCCCATTCATGGCGGTGAACCCGCCATAAAAAGGCTGGCGGAAAGGGACATTGGGGGCCCGTAGCCCCTCTTTGCCACTGGGCCTAAGCTTTGGGTCTTGGGGGGACATCTCCCTGCATCATGTGGCAGGCACCGCATGGTGCCTGCCACGTAGTGCAGGGAGATGTGTAATGTCCATTTTTTGTACTGCAGCGTGTGTTGCAGCCCGTAGCACCCGCCGCAATACAAAATATAGATATTGCGACCGCCGTGGTGGCGGTTGCATCCTAATTTGGCTGGCGGGACCGCCAACTTGTAATCGGGTGGTCCCATTTCCGAATGGATGGCGGTCGGACGTAAGTCTGACCGCCATCCTAATGAGGCCCATAGTTACATCATTTAATGCTTTGATTAAAACATTACATTATATGTCTTGATGGTTGTATGAAAGAATATTGAGAACAAGAATATCGAGTTACCACAATCTTGTTTAAAAAATATTGTCTACAAAAATATAGAGTTTACACACTATGGCCCTCATAGAAATGAAAGTCGGAAAGCCTCCGACAACAGGTCGGAGGCTTTCCAAGCCTCATCACGGGTTTAGTTTCTACTGCCGCATTACGATGCAGGTGGTCAAAAGTGAAACCCTCCGGAGCCCGTTGGTCAGTCGGAGACCAGCACATAATCCCTATGGATGGCGTTTCCGCCGTAGGCATTGCGATGTCGGTTTCTGACAGGCTTTCCATGTTGGGCGTTTTGACATGGAAAGCCTGTGGGAAAGCGACATTGGGAGCCCGTAGCTGGGCCCCCTTCACCCTGCGGCCTCCGGTTGGGGGTCGAGGGGGCACCTATGATGCCAACCTGTTGATCCCTGCACCATGTGGCAGGCACCCTGAGGTGCCTGCCACACGGTGCAGGGATGAACAGATTCTCCCATTTGTCTATGGGAGCTTGTGCTACGGCCGGTTTACGGCCGCAGCCCAAGCTCACATAGACAAATGGTAGTATGCTACTGCACCATGTGCGGTCGCATTGTAATCGCGGTGTCGGGACCGCCGACAGGAGGTCAGTCGGACCCGAGACCGCAACATTACGTCCGCCCGACATCGTAATTAGGCCTATTATATGTAAACTACTAAAATATTGTATCAAAAATATTGTGGAACAGAATATTGTCAAAAAAGGTAAGTCCATCGAAATGAAATAGTAATATAATTAAAAATAAAGAGTTTCAGCGAGTAATGAAAATGTTGCGTATATATATATCGTATTTCCACGGTTTTAGGACTCATGATTCCTTATCGCGAATGCAGTGGCGCCACAAAACACATAGTTAGGCAACCTCTGCAACATGCACAGCCGTTCTAACGCTCATACCTTCCCACACACACAAGCGTTACAGATGTCTCCTATCTCCATGTATATATACTGCACTGTGCCTGGTTAACTGCTGACTCACCTCCAGCAGTAAACTATCACTACAGTAAAGCAGTTTACTGTAGTAAAATTGCCAACTCATGTTAAACACTGTAAAAAGACTACTACTCACCACCTATGTATATAAAGCACCCTTTCACATGCAGTGCACTATGTGAACAAGGCCGCATGTCTGGCGGCCGAAACGCGTCATTTTGGACAGTGATACTTAAATAAAGACACTTTGCCATCATCACTGCCTTGGAGTCTGTGCCCTCGTGTTGCGCCGCTGTGGCTGGATACTTTGGGATTCACATGCTGATTTCTATGCAGAATCAGGCTAACTCTGCCACACAGACCCCCTCTTCTGACATTTCTTTGGGCCAAAAGGAATCCTCCACAGCCACCTTATCGTATGAACTCTGGGAGGAGATACACAGGATCACGGCCCCCTGATTGCTAGATTTTTGCACGCCAGGAAAACCATCGTGCCTGAGGTTGAAGTTGAGTCGGAGGACCTAGCTGCACATCAAGCACCGAGTGGTGAGTAAGAGCTGCATGTAGCAACTGATCAGGTTTAAGAGGAGCACTGTTGGCGCCTGCACAAGCACACCGCATTTGCGAATCAGTTTTTGCTTGTTGGCGACCAGGCATATACATTTACAGCTAATCATCATGTCCAACGAAGCGCTGCGTGAAAGGGAAGCAGCGTTAGAAGCATTATTTGACAATTTGCCCACTGTCCACAATCAGCGACAAACGGCTAATGCGCAATACGACACAGCCAATGAAAATTACAAAAGCAAACTCAAAGTACTGGAAAAGTTGTTACGAACTGAAATCACCAAATGGTGGGAGTCAAAATCACTGCAAAAATACAGAGATGCGGGCTGAGTCCCCCGTGGACTTAGAATAATGTTGGCGCCAAGCTTTGACAACCCTAATCCTGACATGCTCAAAGAATGGGCGGAGAGCAACTTGGAGGCATCTATGAGGTTGGTCAACATCCTGATCAAATACGCCGAAATCGATCGCTCAAAAACACTTACAGAGATTGATCGCATCAACGCTGAGCTCAGCAGCTGTGAACAACAGGAAGCAATAACAAAAGGCAGAAAGGAGATTGCTTCCCGCCTCAAAAAACACGAGGAAACCATTAAAACACGAAAGGTATTTAAATTTGCCCGCGATAAAGCGGACTATGAATGCGGGCAAATATTCACCTTTGCCAAACGCTACGACAACATCAGGCAACAAAGACTTAATAAATTGCCCCAGCAAAATGCGCAAATAACAACTCTTTCTATAGTTGAAGGCACAGACTCTGCATCGATGTCAGATCTGAGCTCAGCATTGGGAAGTGGCTCAGAATCAGATGACGGAGGATTCAGGGGCACCGCGACTGATGGAACGGGTGCTAGCTTGGCTCAAGAACTTGATTTTTTAGTCCTGGACCGAAGGCAAACACTCAGACCAAGGGCATCAAAGAATCAAAGCGCAGACGCAACCGCAGGAGGCGCGAAAGGAGAAAAATCAGAAAAACCCAAGCAAGGAAACAAGAGGAGAGGAAACTGGAGGCGTTAGGCAGCACAGACACCAAGACAATTATCAACCTGAGCAACATCAATCTCACGGAGGCGGAAAAACAACTTCTCTCACTTGGTCTCACTTTTTGTCCGGAAAGTAGCTTTGATTATTGCAGCACCCGCATTGATGTATATAAATTCATAAGAAAACTCAAGCTCATAAAATTCTTCAAACAAAAAAGTAGCGGCAACGTCCAGAATACACCTAGTAATCCGTTACCCTCTGATACAATCCTCACAGTCTCTGACATTCCAATCATACGTACTCTAATTGAGCTAGAGTCCGCTGAAGGAACAACTGCCACGCAACAAAGCTCCAGCAATGTAAGCATCACTGATACCGTGAGAGTACCAAGTCCTTTAAAACCGCACTCTACCTTTACACCAATGATGCCAAGAGATGCGATTGACATTTTCAGCGACGTCATCACTGATGAATTAAAATCCCTGCATCTCAGGAAGAAAGGCAAGCGACACAGAAACACCCGCCCAGAGATTAATCAAGGTTATCACAACCTAATGAGAAAACTGCAAAAAGAGAATGAAGTGATCATCAATAAAGCGGACAAGGGGGTAATATTGTCCTGTGGCCACGACATTTGTACCTCGCAGAAGCTGACAGGCATCTTACAGACCAACAGTGTTACAAAACTTCAAGCCATAAAGAAATAGCCACAAGCAATAAAGATCTAAGAAAGCACCTCAACTCCTACAGAGCGCAAGGGATTATCAGTAAAGATTAATTTTCTTTCCTAAACACAGATTCCCCGGTGCTCCCGATCCTGTACTTCTTACCCAAAGTACACAAGAACTCAGATCCCATACCTGGGCGTCCCATCATATCGGCCAAAAAGAATATGTGCGAAAACATCTCCAGATATGTTGACTACTTCCTACAAGATATGGTCTCAAGCCTACCAGCATACCTTAGAGACACGAGTGACTTTTTATTGAAAATTAAAGATATCCCATGGTGCAATGACTATCTGCTCATGTCGCTCGACATCACCTCGCTTTATACAAGCATCAGACACAGTGATGGTATCGCAGCATGCAAGCACTTTTTGGATAAAAAAACGATAAACTGCTATAAACACAATGAATTCTTGCTTTTCCTCATTGAATGGTGTTTGTTCCACAACTACTTCCTATTCAACAAAAAAGTGTACCATCAATTAAGGGGAGTGGCCATGGGAGCATGCTTTTCACCGAGCTACGCTTGTCTACATGTAGGAGCTTGGGAGGAGCAGACTCTGAGGGGACACCTGCACGAAACCTGGAATAACAATGTAATCACCTGGTTAAGGTTTATAGATGATGTCTTCGTTATTTGGAAGGGGGACACCATCAGTGCAAAAGCGTTTATTGAAACAATCAATTCAAACACCCTTAACCTTGAATTCAATGCCAACATCAGTAAAACATCTATTGAATTCCTTAATGTAGAGTTATTTGTGGGAGGTGGCAAACTGAACTCTAAACTACATAGGAAGCCTACGGCAGGGAACTCAACACTTCATGCCGCCAGTTTTCACCCCTAAACACCTGATTGCGAGCATCCCCTACGGAGAAATGCTACGCCTGCGTAGGATCTGTAGCTCACCCACTGATCTAACACATTGTCAGGAAGATGCATTCCAACGCTTTAGAGCTAGAGGTTACTCCATAGCCAACATCAGAAAAGCCATGAACAGAGCCAACTTAATTCCTAGGGAAGACCTCCTTACTGTAGGTCGCGAAGTTGACACTAACATCCCCATTCTAGAGCAGAAACAAAGTATCACTACCAGGCTCATCACAACATTCAACACAGAAGCCCGCAATATCAGATCAGTCATTAACAAACACTGGGGCATCATTAGATCAGATCCCATTCTAGGCCCAATAGTAACACACCAGCCTGATATTACTTACAAGCGTGCATTTTCAATGCACAATGCCCTGGTGAGAAATAGTCCAGAGGTCATTTCGAAAGGTAACTGGCTGACAGACACCAAAGGATTTGTTAAATGCAATAGCTGCAGGGCTTGAAAATTTGGTAAAAACATTACCCAAGTTGTTTCAGCTTTCAGACAGAATCCCCTGATCATTAAACATCGCCTCACATGTAAGACTGAGTTTGCTATCTATTTGCTTGTCTGTTCATGCAACCTTTGGTACATTGGCAGCACTAAGCTACCAGTACACCAACGCATCCTACAACATCTCAGGGCCATAGTCAATAATGACTCAGCATACCCGGTAGCAAGACATTTCAAGGAAAAGCACAATAACAACCTTAACCATCTACATTACTCAGTGATTGATTACATACCAGCACTTATGAGGGGTGGTAACCGGGAGAAGCTCCTGCGACAACTAGAGAGCAAATACATCATTGAATTTAATACTAAGTGCCCCGCAGGACTGAACATCAGTGAGGATATGCACAACTTCCTATAAAATGGAGTCACACATGATGTTTAAATTAAAACATTCCATATCATCTAATAGCATTCAGGCCTATGGTGTCCACTTCAACCAACCAAATTCATGAACCCATTTTAAACATCTCAGTTAAATCGGAACTACATCTGTCTGTAACCTTGGCTCCCTTCTCTGAAACCGTATACTATTTGTGCATTTGTGCCATGAATTCTGTATAACCTGACTTCTTTTTCAGTACACTGATTAACTTATGTTTTGTATGCATATGACTGAATATATTTTATTTGAGCATGTCATTTGTAACCTACTACATTGAAAACCCACGCGGGATTGTGTCAAGTGGACTTTGTTAATAATTGAAACAATTTTAGTTTCTTGATTACACATATACCCTGTGTGTGAATATCCATTTTACATATTGGACCATACTGTTCCGTCCAATTTTGCCAACTAGTATTCACTCATAGTCTCACTCTTTTAACCCAGCACTCCCCTCCCTTTCACATTACACATTATTAGCACCCACGTATGAGTAGTACCAGTTGACTTTTTAACATCTTTTTCCCACACCTGGCACCAAGCGGTAAATAAACATACTATGGCTGGCATATATACATATATCTTTTTGTGGCGCTTTTTATATTTAATTTATATTAAATATACCACAAACGGCACAACTCACTGAGGTAGAACAGATCACCTGGCATTAGATATACTCCAATACAGGAGTGTACACTTGGCAATAGTTAGCCCGCCTAATTATACTCAGCCTCTTTGAGTTAGATCACGCCCGACCATTGTGACACTCCATTCACACACGGGTTACTTACCGTGATCTCCGCATTTGCCTCGTATTTCCACGGTTTTAGGACTCATGATTCCTTATGGCGAATGCAGTGGCGCCACAAAACACATAGTTAGGCAACCTCTGCAACATGCACAGCCGTTCTAATGCTCATACCTTCCCACACACACAAGCGTTACAGATGTCTTCTATCTCCATGTATATATACTGCACTGTGCCTGGTTAACTGCTGACTCGCCTCCAGCAGTAAACTATCACTACAGTAAAGCAGTTTACTGTAGTAAAATTGCCAACTCATGTGGTAAAATGTTAAACACTGTAAAAAGACTACTACTCACCACCTATGTATATAAAGCACCCTTTCACATGCAGTGCACTATGTGAACAAGGCCGCATGTCTGGCGGCCGAAACGCGTCATTTTGGACATTGATACTTAAATAAAGACACTTTGCCATCATCACTGCCTTGGAGTCTGTGCCCTCATGTTGCGCCGCTGTGGCTGGATACTTTGGGATTCACATGCTGATATATATATATATATATATATTCACTGAAAAAACCACAGGTTTCAGGGACCTTATAGTTAGTTGGACATTTCACTCGTACAAAACCAGAGAAATTCGGCCGTTATAGTTAGTTCAGCTAACTATAACTCGCGCCCCCGCAATGCACTGCTGATGACGTCACATATTACATCATTCATGACATGGTCAGTGACATCACTGATGACATCACTGATGACATCTCAAATGACATCACTGATGATATCATCCAGTGACTTGGGGGCCGATTCGGGCCGGAAATCTCTCCGACCAAGCCGGACCCGGAGAGATTTCCGACCGAATCGGACCCGTGCAGATCGACCGAACGAGTACGATGCGTCCGTATGCTATCGTACTCGAGTCGGTCGGACTCCCATTGAAGTCAATGGGAGCCGGTCGTACAACGTGTACGCGGGCTCCCATTGCCTCAATGGGTGCGAGGCGAACAAGGGCGCCCCCTACAGCGGGTACGCGGCAAAGCGACTCGCGCTGTACATGCACAGGTAGGGGTCACCCATGGGTCCCCCCTGTGTGCGACTCGCGCGGCTATGCGTACAGGGGGGTCCGACACGGACCCCCGAAGTACGGCTCCGACTGCTCTTTCGAGCCAGACGGCGCGTGTCGATCGGACTGCTCGCGGCGCGCATCGTACTTACCCGGCCGGGGAACGTCTCCATTGCGCGGTGCGAGTCGTGTCCGAGCGAGTCGGTCGGTGCGGTTCGACCCGGGAACGAGTCGGTCGGAGCGGTTGGGACGCCCGAACGAGTCGGTCGGCGATTTCGCATCGTACTCGCTCGTCCGGACGCACGTACGAATCGGTCGGGAAATAGGGCTCCGAATCGGATCCGGTTAAGCCGAATCCGATTCGGAGCCCTACCGGCCGAGATCGGAATCGGCCCCTATGTGTTTCTGTAAAGTTTAAATATGTTTTATATATATATTTGCCAAGGTGTATTGAAAAATGAGTGGGTGTATAAGTGTCTAGATGGATGATTTAGTAGGTGGGTGACTGACTGTATAAGTGAGTGATTAAATGTGTCTTACTGAATGCATGGGTTAGTGACTGATAGAGACATTCACACAGTTTAGTTTGTCAGTTGGTGTGTAAGCGGTTGCATGGGTTGGTGAGTAGCTAAATGAGGATCTATATGGGTTATTGATTGGTTGTCTGAGTATCTGTATGGGTGCCTGAGTGTCTGTGTGGGTGGGTGGGGAGGTGTGACTCTGTACATAGATGTGTGAGTGGATGATTCACTGGGTGTACGGGTTCAAGAGTGCATCTGTGAAGGGCTGTATGGGTGGGTGAGTGTGTGTATGGGTGTGTTGGTGAGTGAATGGATGCCTCAGTGGTACATGTGTGAGTAACTGCATATGTGAAAGGCAGTATATCTGAGTGTTGGAGTGTATAAATGACTATATGTGAGAGTGAGTGATTGTGAGAGTAGCTGTATGGATCAGTGTGTGCTTGTATTAGTTATCGTATAAGAGTGTAAGTATGTGTTAGTATATATTTGAATAAGTGAGGTGCTGTGTGTATAACTGTATAGGTGAGTAAATGGGAGTGTGATTGATTCTTTGCATGACTGACTAGGTGTGTGAGTAACTCTATGGATGAGTGGCGGTGTGTGAGTGTCTGTATAGATATGTGAGTGTATATGATAATGCCGTATTGATGGTTGACTGCATGTATGAGTGACTGTATGGGTGAATGAGTGGATGTGTGTGTAGACCTAGGAATTAGTGAGTGGGTATGTACTAACTGGTATTGGTGTGTCTATGGTTTCGAAAATGGTAGTCTGTATTTCAGAGTGGGTGTATCAAAGGTTATATTAGGGTATGAGGAGGTGCATCAGATTATCACGTGGATGATGTCATCAGTGATGTCATTTGAGATGTCATCAGTGATGTCATCAGTGATGTCACTGACCATGTCATGAATGATGTAATATGTGACGTCATCAGCAGTGCATTGCGGGGGCGTGAGTTTAGTTAGCTGAACGAACTATAACGGCCGAATTTCTCTGGTTTTGTACGAGTGAAATGTCCAACTAACTATAACGTCCCTGAAACCTGTGGTTTTTTCAGTGAATTTCTAAGGTTTTTTAAATGCTAATTTCTAACTATAACGTCCCTGAAACCTATGGTTTTTTCAGTGAATTTCAAAGGTTTTTTAAATGCTAATTTCTAACTATGACTACAAAGGTAAGAAATGTGAAGAAAGAGGAAGAAAAGCGCAGAAAGAAGCAAGACAAATGCAGAAAGATGCAACAGAAGTCTAGAAAGACAACGAAAAGTGCAGGAAGAAGCAAGAGATGTGCAGAAAGAACCAACAGAGGAGCAGAAAGTCCTCCTGTGCCCCCAACCTTTTGCTGACGGGTACTGGTGGTAACTGACTCTGACTAACCAGGACTAGAGCCAGTGCTATGCTAAAAGACACTTAGAATACAGTGGTGAAAACACCTACATACACTAGGGAACACTATGCGTTGGGGTACCCCTGTGATTAGCATGACCTCCTCTGTATTTGCAATGAGTTAGTGCCTGGGTCATTGCATGAGTACATGGGTAGTGACTGGATGATTAGAGTGCTGCAAGGACAGTGTATGGTGATTTCATAACTGCTTGGGTTTTGGCGAAGTGATTGGATAAGTACATGATGCTGGATGGGTGATTGGAGGAGTGCATGGGTAGTGACAGGGGGATTGCTGGAGTGCATGGGTACTACCTGGGTAATTGCAGGAGTGAATCAGTACTGTGTAGGTGGTTAGAGGTCTGCATGGGTAGTGTATATGGGATTGTAGCAGTGATCAGTTAGTGCCTGGATCATTGCATGAGTACATAGCTACTGACTGAAACATTAGAATACTGCAAGGAGAGTGCCTGAGTGAATTTATAAGTGCTTGGGTATTGGCAGAGTGTTTGGATTAGTACATACTAGTGGCTGACTGACTGGAGGAGTGCACGGGAGTGACTGGGTCATTGCATGAGTACATGGGTACTGATTGGATGATTAGAGTACTGCAAGGAGAGTGCATGGTGAAATTATAAGTGCTTGGGTTTTGGCGGAGTGATTGGATAAGTACATGGTGCTCGCTGGGTGATTGCAGGAGTGCATGGGTAGTGACAGCGCGATGGCTGGACTGCATGGGTAGTGCTCATGGTATTGTAGCAGTGCATGAGTTAGTGCATGGGTCATTGCAGGAGTGCATGGGTAGTGACTGGATGATTAGAGTGCTGCAAGGAGAGTGCATGGTGAATTTATAAGTGCTTGGGTTTTGGCGGAGTGATTGGATAAGTACACACATGTCACATCAGGCCCGCCCCCTCCCTTCACCACAGTGCAAACGCGCCTCCTGGCGGGTTTTAAGTTGGGGGATTAATTCCCCTTGAATCCTGAGGGTCCCTGGGGGCCAACTAGCCCACCAGGTACCTCCAGTAAGCGCCACAGAGCTGCGTTGCAGAGAGGTGGTCCAAGGCCACGCCCCTTTTTACACCTCTCTGCAACGCAACTCTGTGGCGCTTACTGGACGTACCGTGGCACATTTTAAGTTGGGGGATTCAGTCCCCTTGAATCCTGAGGGTCCCTGAGGTCCAACTAGCCCACCAGGTACCTCCAGTAAGCGCCACAGAGCTGCGTTACAGAGAGGTGTAAAAAGGGGCACCCTGGGACACTGCTGGAGCCGGCCCTGGGCCATCGAGGGCCATTGAGGGCTCCTGGAGGGGGGCTGCATGGCCCCCCTCCCTTCGTGAAAATAGCCCCGGGGAGATGGTGGTCCCCGGGGCTCGGGGGTCCATAACGGAGCCCCCATTTTACATTATTAGTGCCCCGGGGAGATGGCGGTCCCCGGGGTGTGTGGGGGGCTCGAGCCTCCCCACACAGGTTTAATGATGTTTAAAAATAGAAGCCCCGGGGGTGGCGGTCCCTGGGGCAGCAGGGGGGCCGTGTGCCCCCATGAATATTTAAGAAAAGCCCCGGAGGGTGGCAGTCCCCGGGGCTTGGGGGGGCCTTGGTGGCCCCCCCACACATTAATGAAAAAGATGCCCCGGGGAGGTGGCGGGCCCCCACAATTATAAATTATATATTGCGCAATGCCCCCGAGACCTGGCCCACCCGGGGGCCTCATTTAAATGAAGCGCGGGATTTACAATTTCGGCGGGATTCACGACCGCAGCGCGAATTCCGCCGAAATTATTTAAAAAAATGCTTTTTTGGGCCCTGGGGGTCCTTGTGGGACCCCCTGAGAAGGCCTAGGCGGTCAGGGTGTTTCTACCCTCCCCCTTTGTCTTGTTTTTTAACGTTTTTTTCTACTGTTTTCTTGTGACTCGGTTCTACCGAGTCACAAGATGGCTGCCAACACTTCCTGGTTTGGAGTGTTGGCAGCCAATCACAGTGAAGCTCGTGGTCGGGAGGGTTTGCGAATCCACCGCTGCCCTAGATATCGAAACTTTTATTTTTTGAATTTCTCAGCAACTACTGAACGGATTTACACCATTTTAAAAAAACGTTGCTTTCTGAACCAAGCACTACATTTTTGCCAAATTTGGTGTAATTCCGTTCAGCAGTTCGGGCTGTAGCCTTGGCTAAAGTTTCCTATGGAAAATTGATTATCCACCTTTTATTTTTTGAATTTCTCAGGAACTACTGAACGGATTTACACCATTTAACAAAAAGGACTCTTTCTGAACCAAGGGCTACCTTTTTGCCAAATTTGGTGTAATTCCGTTCAGCAGTTCGGGCTGTAGCCGTGTCTAAAGTTTCCTATAGAAAATAACACGGGGAAAATGCGTTTTGGGACCCCCCTTTTTTCTCGGCCCCCGCTTGACAAATCACCCCGAAACTTTCAAGACAGGAGCTGACCGGAGCGCCCCACTAGTTTTGAAAATGTCGCGAAGATTCGTCAACCAGCGCCAAAGTTATTGGGAAAAGAAAAATGTTTTTCCTATGGAAACTAGGTCCTCACTATAACTACCTACTGGCGACCGCCAGTAATATATATATATATATATATATATATATATATATATATATATATATATGCGGTGTCTCACGTGTCAGTGAGGCACAAAAGAGATTGCACTCAGCGTAGATGGCTGTGACAAAGACCTGTTGAGGTTGAAACGCGTTGCAGAAAATAAATTAATCTGAAAGCATTACGCTGAGTGCAATCTCTTTTGTGCCTCACTGACACGTAAGGCAACGCTTCTACATTGTTTACTGGACCCGTACTCGCTGCATTACACCAACCCTGTCAGGTGGACGTGGCTGGGCCTCTAAGGGATACACACTTTTATATTTATATATTATCTTTGAAAAATATAAAAACAATGAGTCAATTTTTTTAAATATATTAAATAAAAATTATTAACAATAACTTAAAATTAGAATTTAACAAACATGTTAATTTGCAACCAAGAGTATATGTAAGCTAATTTAAATATGAAAATTAACATGAAAAATTGGTTATTATATTACTACTAACTAAATATATAAATAATAAAAATGGATATTTAAGAATATAAAAAATTTACATAAATGACATTAATAACTTAAAAATTTTAATTAACATATATAACAAACACATATATCACTTAATGAAAGTCAAATTACAATAAACGTATATTTTTTTAAATAATATAAACATTAACGAAAAATAGAAAATATAAAAAAATAACAACAATCAAAAATAAACACTAGCAAAAGGGTTGGACTTCAAAGGAGTCAGATTCGCTAATCTAACTCCAATCTAAACAAAAGTTGTAACATTACTGGGCTTTGGAGAAGTAATATTTACTATTCCGACCCCAACGCAAGCAAAAGCAGGGAAAGTGCTTCACATTGAAGGGGTTAGATTCACTATTCCCCGTCCAACATAAAAGAAAATTCAGGGAAAGTGTTGGACTTTGGAGGATTTTGGTTTACTGTCCCCACTCCAATGTATGCAAAAGCCGGGAAAGTGTTTGACTTTGGAGGTTTTAGGTTTACTATTCACACTCTAAAGTAAGCAAAAGCTGGGAAAGTGCTGGACTTTGGAGGGGCCAGATGTACTATCCCTACTCCAACCTATGTGAAAACATGGAAAGTGTTGCACTTAGTAAGATTAACATATATAATTCGAATTCCTATTCATTAAAAAAAAAAAATGTAAATACTTAGGGGCCCATTACGATGGCGGGCGGAAGCACAACCGCCGTGCTGGCGGATGCAAAAACCACCAGTTACCGCCGGCACGCAGCAGTCCACACGCCCGCCCAATTACGATGCGAAAAGCAGGCCAAACACTGCCGGCAAGCCAGCAACACCGTCCGCCATCAAAGTGCGCCCGTACACGTAGCGGCGCAGCCCAACTGACACACACCGTCCGACGAAACACGTCCCGCCCGGCGCATAAATTACGATGCCGCAAACAAACGGCTCCCACGGCTAAGAGACACCGCACGTGAAAGAGAGGCGGTAACACGGACGCAGAGCACGGACAACGAAGAAGCGGCACCCCGGGCATGAATCCAGCACTGCAGGCCCTTCCCATGCTTCTGCTGATGCACCACCAAGGACGCAACGTACCGCGGAGACGCAGGTAGGCACACACACAACAAGTGCACGCAAACAGCGCACACAGTGCAAGGGCGGAAAAGCGGACAACCCCCCACCAGCGCGTGTACACTACACATCCACCATTGCATCCACATATGACACACAGGCCAAATCCTAACATCGCGGAACACATGTGTACACACCACCTGGGACTAGGAACCAACCACCCCGTCACGGCCACAAAGCGCCGATGACGCCGCCACACATGCGCACAACGCAGAGGCCAACCGCAGCGCCATGCATGCGTCGCACACAGACACAGGGACACAACCAAGCAGCACACACATCAGCCCCACCCCGAACGCACATGACACGTGACAGGCCTGCCACAGACATGTCCCCAACGCCCAATTCACGGACAACACCCAACGCCACACAACCGACGCACACATGTCAGTGAAGTCACGCAACAGCAGGACACACCCCAGTGTAACAAACATGGCGTAGCACACAGCGGCGGCAACACCAACTAGGAGAAGCAGGGCCCCTTCGGGAAGAGGAACGCCAGTACCACACTGAAAAACCCATACCACCCTGCACATATGAACAAGACATATGAAACGGAACACCAAAGAGCCCGGGGACCGACAACAGGTGGCCCAAGAATAACATCCACACACAAGGCCCAACGCAGAGCGGAAAGGCAGCCTGCCGCCCACACAAGGGAGAGCAGACAGCACTGAATGACCTTCCATTCCAACTCCAAAACCACAGCCCTACGACAGAAGCCGGTGAATACAGCCATTGTCCAAGAATAGACCAACACAGGCATGCCGAGGAGACCGACCACAGGGCAGATAGCGCATATCACAGAAGCACACAACGGACGGGGAAGAAAGAAGAAAACACTCCCCCATGTCGGCCACATGCAAGTTAATTGGAAGGAGTCACACAGCACTGACCTTGAACTGTCTGAGAAGCATGTGGGAAGAGGGCCCGTGTCCTCCAAACAAGCCAACAGAACACAAGTCCTGTCTCCCTACGACTACACAGAGCTCACAGCAACCCCGGAGCGTGCACATTGCAGACTGCACACACAGCCGGAGCACGCCATCTCAACGAACCGCTGCGAAATGGCAACCGCAACACACCTACCCAACTACGCCGAACAGCTCAAGCTGTACAAAACCAACACGATACATACATTGGGATGCGATCTCCTGTCCCTGCTGAACGTAAGTTACCGACTGACTTACCGCATCACATTGTTCAGCTGCGTCATGCCCGTCTTCTACTGTCGGAGGTGTCCCTACCAGCATCCCGTCGAGATATGCCTCTCCAACCCGGCATGTCTGAAGGCGGACCTGCTACCACTACTCCTCCCTCTGGACGCACACGACAGGGCCTGCTCTGCCTATGGGGGCATGGCGTATGTGGCCAACATCGCACCCGCACTGAAATGGGACCACTGTGCCTCCACACGACGGATCATCGAGAACAGCTACATCGAATGTCACCCAGCATGCCCCATCATGGTCCTCCAAGGGACAACCTACGAACAACACCTTGACAGCCACCATCCGCTTCATTGGCTGGCAAACATGTACACCACCAATGACATGGAAGCCCTGCTGGACGGCATCGCATACCTGACAACCTGTAAATACGTCGGACCACAACGCAGGTTCCCCGAGTGACCTATGAAGTCCAACCCCGCACCCATGCTCAGCTTCCGCACGGACTGGCCAGTCACCACCACAACAGCCATACCAAATGACCGGCAACTGTAACCACACCATCAACGACATCGCCATGACATCGGATATGACCGGGACATGCACACTGTTCCCCATCACATCCAGGAACACCGCATGCATCGTGGGAGGCAGTGGCATGGGCTCTGTGTATCGCACCCACATGGACGGAACTGCACGAACAACCAGGACACGACATGGATCCAGCGCACATGGACACACACACCGCTCAGTGGACATGAATAGGTCGCCTGGAGTCTGTGGGTGCTGCACCCCTCCCACCCCCGCCCCGGGAATCCCATACCAGGACCTTTGCATGGACGACAAGTGCATACAACAACAACACGACCCCAGTGACTGTGACATGTCCAGTAACCACCACAGTGCAACAACAAGTGGCACGCCGCTGCATGCACGCAAGCACATGCCCTGATGTCATCTCACATGCACGCGTGCATGAGGAACAACCGCAGCAAACCTGTCACATGGAACTGAGATGGACTGTGCCCATGATGCCGAGCGGTCTGGTAGGCTACATGTATACCGTCTGTGTCAAAGTCCGCAGCTCCGCAGCTATACGTAAATGTACATTAGCACAGCCTTGGCCAAGCAGATGTAACTCTGAAGCCCACATCCCACATGCAACAGCCAATCACATGTAACCCCACACCCTATCCAATTTGTAATCATGCTCAGTATATCCTCAACATGTATTCCGCTGCCAGTAGTGTCCACTATACTGCATCACAGAGGACAGAAGACTCAATATAATGTTTGAAACCAAAACTGTCTCCGCTGACTCATTTCACAAGTACGAATGAGAGAGGATGAGAGTATGTGAAGTACACGGCAGTCGTGACATGACCATGTAGTCCACTGGTATTGGATGTCAACGCAAATGAGTAGCACTACTGTGGAAGACACACATGTGTCGTGTGAAGTCGTATGGACGCAGTGCTCAGGTGGGTGGGTGCGACGGGTAGATGCGCACATGCCAAGTTGGAGCACGCCGTGTTGGGAGGGGTCATGAACAGTACACCACCGCTTCCCTGGGCATTGTGAGAGGACACCTGTCGGGGGAGTGAACACGTGTGTGCACAGCAGCCGGGCACACGTACAAAGCGGTACCAGGCGCACCTCAGCCCACCCTCTGTGGACAAGCTGGATCCTGTTGTGCGCCCGCCATGCCCCTTGACAAGGCACACACAGCCCCAGTCGACCAGGTGTAACCCCAACATAGTCAATCCGCACAGGCGATACAGGGCACGGGATGGCAGTGGAGCATGGTGTGTGAGAGGTCTCCTCGCGCTCCTCCTGGTCATATCACGCAGGCAATAGAACCTCAACGTCCAGCATGGCAAAAAGTCAAATGGAAGTGTAGGGGGACGCACCACAGCACGAGCAGCACTGACGTCACGGGAGGTGGCTCGCACCATCCCATCCATTGCCCATCATACCAACCACGCCACATGCCATTGCGACTAAGTGCAAGCGCGTGCGCCACCACCCCTGAGCCCTCCCCAGAGAGGCCAAAGAGTGAATGTGTGGGCCATCAGCCACAGACGGACGCGGCCTGGCCGCAAGGGCAGCCACAGCCACTGGGTGTCGCAGGTGGCGGATCCGGAAGGCGAAGACTGTGATGCATAGTCCATGCAGGCCGGGTCTCCATTTGGGGCACCACGCAGGTGGACAGCGTCCCGCCACACATCATACCCTGAGACAGCCCACTCGTGCAACTGGACCCACACATACACTCCTTGCCCTCTCTGGTGCGAGCTTGGGGCTGCCTGTGCAAGCGCTAGCCTCGCAGGTGAGCATGCATATTGGGGGGCGAGGGGAGGACATGAGGGCTGGGGCGAAGATGACTGTATCACTGTCAGTTAGTACAAGGGATGACCCAGATGTGGAAAGGAAGAGACGTGTCCCGTGTGTACTGCAACTAGTCGCCAATCCAACTACCCCCCATGTCCGGAATGTAAGCCCGCACCTAGGCCCGCCCATCCGCCACATCGAACATACCACCAGCACGACAACCTTCCCATTCGAAACACTGACTGGGGGTGGCGACCAGTGAACAATCATGTGTAGCCTACCCACGCGTACATGTGGGCCCTCCATGATCCATGTCACCTGCGGCAAAGACATGACATGCGCAATGAGGGAAGTGAGGAGAGCTGTCCGCCCCACGCGCAGAAGGTGCATCAGCTCCACAGACCCAGCAGCGAGTCCAGCAGGGGTCACATGTGCAGGGGCAGCTGTGCCTGGTGTGAAGGCACATGCATATAGACAGCACATCGACCAATGTGTAGTCTGCCCACATCCACAGTCCATCATCATGCGGACATAGGAATTGAACACAGGGCAACACATCTTAGTTGGTGCACCCACCGTGACCAACAATGCGCAATCATCGACGTACCCGCCCTGTGCATGGCCCCCCACCCAACGGAGGCACATCCAGTGCCACCATCCCACACACACAAGCCTTCCACGGAACATGCTGTGTCCAATGGTCAGTACAGAGTCAGCGCCCATCTGGTGGATCCTGAACAGGAGACACATGCACACACATGCCAGCTCCCACTATGTACGTCTGCCACCTGGCACGTGCAATGTAACCTCTCACCTGTGACGTGTGACTGCAAGCACACAGCCGTCTTGGCATGGGGCTGTCAATGTGGACACCAGTCAATGTTTCGGGAGCTGTGATCCGTACAGTGCTGTACATAGGGTGCAGTGCTGACACCTACTACTGTCTCATATCCCCTCGTGCCACAGGTCCCACTTGTATTGGCCGCTCAGCCCGTGCCCACATCGTCGTCGTCGTGTGCCATACTCATCCAGCCTCGGAAGCAGTTCCATGCTCAGCAGACACTCATGTTGCCGTGGCGTTGCCGCTTGACGAATATGCAGTCAGTCCCCATCAGCACGCCCCGCAAGTCATTGGGGCCTAGATCCCCATGTGCATGCACATGGCAGTGGTATGTCTCACTTGCCATTGCCATTGTTGGGAGACCTGTGTAAGTGTATTGTGGCCGTGCCGTCCCAGCTTGACAGCTGGGCTGTGGCTCATGTGCTTGCTCAGTCATGTCAGTGATGTGTATGCGAAATTGCTATGTGCCGTGTTGCTTTGACATGTGTCCTCTGCCATTTACCCCAGGCGGAGACCGAACATTGACCGCCCATACCAATTGCTGGCGGACATGGACGATACAGAGGTTATCAGGAAGTTTCGGCTGGACAGGCCAACCCTGCATCGACTGTGTGCCATGTTAGAGCCCCATCTCCGTCCCCGCAGGGTGTATCCGACTGCTGTCACCCCCACGGCTAAGGTGATGGCCGCCATGCATTTCTTCGCCACTGGGTCATTCCAGCACACAGTGGGCAGTGGAGGAGGGATGTCCCAGCCCATGTTCAGCAAGGTGCTGAGGGATGTACTGGCAGCCATGATGCTGTACCGAAACAGGTACATCCGCTTCCCCAGGGCTTGTGAATTGGCGGCAGTGAAGGGTGCATTCTATGCCCTTGGCAGAATCCCACACGTCGTGGGAGCCATTGACTGCACACATGTTGGCCTTGTTCCACCACAGGCCACTGAGCACCTGTACCGCAACAGGAAGCACACGCACTCCCTGAATGTGCAAGTGGTGTGCCTTGCGGACATGGTGATCACCCACGTGTGTGCCAAGTTTCCAGGCTCGGCACATGACGCACACATAATGCGCAACAGCATCTTGCCACGACTGATGTCCAATATGCAACAGGATCGTGCCTGTATTGTCGGTGAGTATGTGGAGTGGTGTAGCGTGCTGGCTGTGCGATGCTGTCCCCTGTCCAGTTGGATTAGCAACGGTTCTCTGTGTCCCTCACACCCAGGTGACTCTGCGTATCCGAATGGGGCATGGCTGCTCAGTCCATTGAGGAATCCTCGCACCCCAGCAGACGATCGATACAATGAGGCACATGGGAGGACCAGACGTGTGGTCGAGCGTACCTTTGGCCTCCTCAAGTCCAGGTTCAGGTGCCTGGACCGCACCGAGGGTGCACTGGCGTACTCCCCACAGAAGGTGTGCCAGATAGTGGTGGCGTGCTGCATGCTGCACAATCTGGCCATTCGGAAGCAGATCCCCCTCATTGTGGATGACGGAGATCAACCAGGGCCCCAGCCCGCAGACCAGGACAGCTCGAGTGAGGTGGACAGCGGAGAGGAGGAAGCTGGGAATGTGCGCCAGCAGCTCATCGCCCGCTACTTCACTTGACGGTGAGTGTCCATGTACGACGGATGATGTGTCTGTATCTGTGCAGGTGTGTGTGTGCTGTGTCAGGGTGGCCGTATGTTCACTGCGTGCAGTGTGTCAACGCTCCATGGCCAGGGTAGTATGCCACTGTTGGTGACTGTGGCATTGTGCCCTATTGCTCTGTGCGATGTGTGTACATTGCTTGTAGTTGTTGACATGTACTGTGTGATGGGTGTGTGACACACTCATTGAATGTGCTCCTGTTCTGTCTCCCACCCCTAGGTCCCTACAGGCCCTCCGGATTCCATTGCCATGCCACGCATCAGGTGCCTTTCCGCCCAAGGTGGCCGTTGTATTCCGTACAAATAAAACACAGGGCACAAACAGCAGTTAGTGAAAAAGGTGCATTTATTCCAAACTGTGACATGTGATTGTGTGTAAGGTGATGACAAAAGTGGTGCGTGCAGTGACAATGAGCTGTCGGTCATGGCTGCGTGAAGCTCAGGGTGTACCCACTGGTTCTATGTCCATAGTCCAACACACACATGCCATCCAGCTGGCTGTGTGGAGTGGGATCGTAGAGCAAGTCAATGCAGTGGCTGGTCAAGGAAGGCTGGCGGAAGGCTGGCTGGCTGCCTCACTTGCGACTGGAGCGTGCGAAGTCCTCCCGGGAGATCTGTTTCCTCTTCGGACGGCCCCTTCCACGTTTGGGAGGGGGGGTATGTGGTGGCGACCTGCTGGTGGTGGGTGAGGTGTGCTCACTGGCTGTGGACGCAGGGGAAGTGGACACTGCTGCCCGACCCTGCGCCCTAGCAGGTGGTGGCGGAGGTGGTGTTGCTGGCCTTGCCTGTGACCCCACCGCCACCACCAGCTGGCCCATGAGGTCCACGAGTTGGTCCATACGGGACACGAATTGGCCCATATGGGCGTCCATGGACCTCAGCACCCCCAGCACCTCCCGCGTGTCTGTAGCAGACCTGACCCATTGTTCTTGGGCCTCCTCATAGGCCCCAAGGACTCTGGCCATTTGAGGTAGGGCATGGCTCCCAGGGGAGGCTGGCGTTTCCCTGACCCTGCTCCTCCTACCAGTCCTGCTGCCACCGGCCTGCCCACTAGCCACATTGCACACCACGGTCCTCGCTGTGGCTCCCAGGGTGGATCCAGTCGGCCGGGCCACCACCTGCGCTGGGGCTGGTGCCAGCGAAGACGTGGTGGTGGTGGTGGCGGTGGTGGTCGGTGCGGCGATGGTGGCGGTTGCGGCAGTGGTAGTGGCCGCAATGACCGTGGGTGTGGCCGCAACGACAGTGGCAGCAGGGGGCTGGGACTGTTCAGCATCCCTGGATGATGGGTTGGTGGGTAGGAGGGGTCCTGGGGAGCGGCTGGGCCCTGCCACACCAGATGGGCCTGCTTGGTGGTCCGTGTCCGAAGAGGAGGACAGATCCTCCAGATCCGTGTGTCCTCGTTGGGGGCTTGTGGGCTGGCTGTGCTGGCTGCTGTCTCCATCCCCAGCATCCGGCAGTTCGTCACCTGTGGAGAGAATGAGATTTGTTATTGTGTTGCACCTGGCGAAGTATGTATTTGTCGTCTGACATTGGCAGTTCGTGCAATCTCGTACATGGGTTTCCCGGAGGCGAGTGTGTGGCTGTGGCATCTGTAGTTGTGTGTGCTAGGCAATGGGACTGTGTGCTGTGTACATGTGGCATGGGACGGATTGGCCATGCCGATGGCTGTGTTGCTGTGCCCCTACTCATTGTGACTCTGGTGTATGCGGGCTCCTGGCCCATCCTGGGTCTGGTTTGTACTTTGCTTTTGGGGTTCATATGGAACGCTTAGGCACCCATATGGCAACATGGGGGCCATGCCCCAGATTCACATTTGGGAGGGGATATGCTTTTGGGGTACATGCTGTAAGCCATGGGTGCCGAACGTGACATGTGTTGTGGCAGCATGACAGTGCATGGTTTGAGGTGTGTGCATGCTTGACATGGCCTGCATATTTGCTGTCTGTTGTGATTACTGGACATGGCATTGGACGCATCGTTATGAGTGAGTGTTGGTTGTGTGCCAGCCAACGTATTGCAGTTGTCCCATCTCCTTGGTGTGCGTGCTGCCCTGTGCCATGTGCATCACTGCAGTGCTCGGGGGGGCCCATGTTGTGTGTTGTTGCTCACAGTGTGTCGTGCGCTTCATTGACTTCTGGCACATGGTTGGTCATGGGCATGTGTCTTAGCGTGACTGCTGTATATGTGGCAGCTGTGCGGATGACATGCCTTTCATGAGACTGGGGCTGACGGATGGGATGGATGGTATGTTGTATGTGCATGGTGTGTCTGTGTGTTTGATGGGTTCAGTGGTGTTCGTGTGCATTTATGTAGTTCCGCTCTGTTGCGTCTAGTGTTGTTTGTCTTACATAGGCGTAGTTGTGGGGTGTGTGGTTGACAGGCAGTAGGGGCTACATGGACTGGACTTCAATGGTGTTTCGGTTGTGTGTGATGAGTTGCACAGTGGCTGCCGTGTGGTACTATGTTCAGTGTGGCTTGTGCATGCAGACGTGGCTCCTTGGGTGTTGCTGTGTTTGTGATGGGTCATGTGGGGTGTGAGTCTGTTGTTCATGTCCGTGTGCACATTGTTCACTTGTTCGTGACGGTGGGCGGTGCTGCGTGTTCGTCTGCTACGTTACATGTCCCATGTGTTGGTCGTGTTACGGCCCTCATGCCTCCAGTAATCCAGCCCTGTCCAGTTTCCCACCTGCAGGTTGTTCGTGCATGCACTGTACTGGATGCCACATGGTTCTAAGCGGGGGTGCTCCATGTTGCAGGTCTGTGGGGGTGGGGGGTGTTGTGGGTCGTGGGGGTGGCTGGACACCCACTGACGCCGATTGCTGTGGACCGTGATGTCTGCCTTTCGGCTGTCGTTGTGCACTGCGGTGGCTGACACGTGGCTGTGGGGGATGCTCCTCCTTGCTGTGCTGTGGGACTGGGGCCTGGTGTGTGTTGTACTTGGGCTGTCCACCCTCCCACCCACTGCACTTTGTGTTCCTGCCACTTACCTGTTACTTGTCGGTTAGTGCAGCTGTGGCGGACACATGGGTGTGGTGGGTGCTCGTTGTGGCGCTTCTGGCATATTTGTGGACCTGTTGGTGGTTACGTGGCTGGCTTAGTGTACACATGTCCCCACGCATTTTACAGTTGTTCGGTTTGGGCTGTGTGTGGTAGTGTCTGTTGCATGTGTGTGTGATGTGTTGTGTATTGTGTGCTGGACATGGGGGTGTTTGTCCCTGGGAGCTGTGGCATGGTAGTAGTGCATGTGAGTACATAGCGGTGTGCTGGTATACATTAGTTTGTACTTACCAGCCTCCACTCCCCCTGCTAATCCGGCGAGGATCTCCGGATGGATTACGACTCGCACCTTCTCCTCCCACGCTTTGAAGGTCTTAAAGAGCGCGGGATTCCCTCCGCCAGTGACGGCAGCCAGCTCTCTGTTTTTGCCCTCCTTCTTCTTGACCAGGCTCTTGACGTCATTCCAACGTTTGTTAATCTCGACTCTGTTCCTGGGCAGGGTCCCGACTGCATTGACCTGGTCTACGATCCGGTTCCACATTCTGTTTCTGGTGGCTAGTGGTGTGTGCTGGACCATGTTCCCATAGATTTGTGGGTACACCTTGATGATCTCGTCGACCATGACCGTCAGCTCCATGGGCGTGAACTTGGGCATTCTTTGTGGTGCCATGATGTTTGTGGTGCTGGTGCGGTGTGTGTTGTGTAATGTGCAGGGGGTTTGTGGTGCCGGTGTTTGGTGGTGGTGGTGGTGTTTGGTGGTGGTGGTGTTTGGTGGTGGTGGTGGTGGTGGTGGTAGTGATGTGTGCGTTTCTGTGGTGTGCTGCTGTCCTTGCTGTGTCACTGTGTCCTCTCCTCTCCTCTCTGGTTTGCAATGTAGCAAGGGGTTGTGGTCTGTGGGAGTGCTGCTTTTGTACTCACCTATGTGGGTGTGTCCTAATGGTCTGTTGTTTTCAGGTGTGTTGTGTCTGGGGTTCTGGCCTTTGTATTTTTTTTTGTCCGGGGGTGTTTTCGGGATGTGTACTGTGCTTGTGTATTTGTGCGTGCCTTGCTGTGTGGACTTGTTGGCCATGTTGTGTGCTATTGGTTTTGTGTGCGGATGGTTTCTGTGCAGGTACGTTGGTGCCATGGCTTCTGCCGTGTCGATTCTCATCGGCGTTGTTTGCGCTGGCGGGCGGTATATTTGTGGTTTTTCCGCGCTCATGTCGGTGCGATCGTAATTTCACGTGCGGTGTGTCGGCCGTGAGGGCGGGCGGTTTTGTGTTGTCGTGCGTGTTTCCGTCCGTGGCGGGCGGTTTGACTCCGACTCGGACGTTGGCGGGCGGTATTTTGTGTGCTTTTTCCGCCGATGGCGGTATTCGGTTTGTGTAATCGTAATGGCGTGGTCGGTGTTCAGGCGGTGTGTGCGGGCGGATTTTTGCCGCTTCCATGCCTGGCGGCTTTATTTACGCCGGGTATCGTAATGGGCCCCTTAACAACTTAAAATTATTCAAACATATGGAAAATATACTATATATATACTATATAAATAAATCAATTAAATGTAAATAAAAAGTAATTTTACAAACATAATTTAACAAATAAAAAACAAAATAAATATTTAAAATAAATACACTTCCTTTCATATTAGCCAAAAAAGCACAAACCTCAAAATAAAATTTAAATAAATTATGGATAAAACAATAATAAATTAAAATAGTAATTAAATAAAATTGATGACATTAAACAGATTAAATATAAAATACATTTTACAAAGTTTATTACTGAATACACTTATACATTAGATATCAATTAATTCAAATATAACACTATTACGTAATAAATAATCAATGGCATAATTTACATAATTAATGAACAACAAAATATTAGTTTAACATTAAAAGCACATAGTATGGTGTTTATTGCAGTGAATGGTGCCTGTGTTCTTCTTTTTAATAACATTTGGTGCATTTTTTCTCGAATGGCAGCATATTGTTCCCATTTTTGGATCCCATACTACTAATGACATCTTATGTTTGAGCCTTGGGCTTATTTATCCTTGATTCATTGGAACACCAGTTTTGGCTGTCTTTTTTGCATTTTCTCATATGTGAGATGCCTGGTCAGCTTTTCCTCACTGGCATTTCATCTGACTTTCATAGCATTCTATATGGACCCTATGGGGCATATTAGCAAGGCGATTATCGCCACTTTAGCGGGACTTTTTCCCGCTAAAGCGGCGATAATATTATCGCCTTATCAACAAGCTGTCGCTAACTGCTGTTAGCGACAGCTTGTAGGCGATAGCGACCGGGTTGGGTGCCGCTTTGCATGCCAGCGATATTTATCGCTAATGGCATGCAAAGTAGGCGTTCCCACCTAACAGCGACTGGAAACAGTCGCTGAGATCGCTAACGCCTATCAGCGAGGCAGGGGCGGTGATTAGCGAACCAGCGCTAAACACGTTTAGCGCTGGTTTGCTAACACCTGGTCCCACCCTGACTTAGCCATGTAATCCAATGAGAGGTGGATTACATGGCTAAGTCCCCTCGCACTATCAGCAAGCAGAACTGGGAACAGTGTGAATATCGCCTGTTTTCAGGCGATATTCACACTAGTTCTCCAAGGTTTCTATCGCTTTGGAGATTAGCATTGCTGATTGCACGCTAACTCCGCGATAGAAACCGGCGATGCCTGGCGATAATTATCCAAGCGCTAATTGCGCTTTGCGATAATTATCGCCAGGCATTGCTAATATGCCCCTATGTTTTATGAAGTGCTGGATCTCGTTGTCATTCTTTAACATTGCTTCTCCTCACATTGCTTTTTGCCTCTCAGTCACGTGTCCTTACTCAATGGTATTGAGAGGTTTGGAGCTATTTGGAGCTACTCTGTGGTCCTTGCTCCACATAGTTTTGTTTTTTTTGGCTATTGAAACTTGCCTATTATCAATGCATTTCCTTCAACACACAAGACCTGAGGGCCGATTCCGATCTCGGCCGGTAGGGCTCTGAATCGGATTCGGCTTTACCGGATCCGATTCAGAGGCCTTGTTTCCAACTGATTCGTACTGTCGTCCTAGCAAGCAAGTTCGATGCGAGCGTACGCGAAATCGCCGACCGACTCGTTCCCGGGTCCGAACCGCTCCGACCGACTCGTACGGACACGAATCGCACCACGCAATGGAGATGTTTTCCGACCGAGCGAGTACGATGGATGCGTCGGACGGCCGGATCGAGTCGGAGCGTCCGGCTCGCAAAAGCACCCGGAGCCGGACTTGGGGGGTCCGTGTGGGACCCCCCTGCACACGAGTCGAACACAGGGGGGACCCAAGGGTCCCCCCTACACATGCATGTACGGTGCGAGTCACACCGACGCGTACCCACTGTAGGGGGGCCGTCCTGTTCGCGACGTGCCCATTCAGTCAATGGGAGCCCATGTACGCGTTGTACGACCGGCTCCCATTGACTTCAATGGGAGTCCGACCGAATCGAGTCGGGCAGCATACGGCCGCATCGTACTCGCTCGGTTGGACTGCGGGAGTCCGGCTCGGTCGGAAATCTCTCCGGATCCGGCTCGGTCGGAGAGCTTTCCGACCCAGATCGGAATCGGCCCCCTTGTTGTTGATTTGGGTTTACAGGGAAAACTTCCCCTACACCCTCATCTTTGTTGGATTATAACCCTTTCGCTATCCTTACGGAGAACATGGAGGATTCAGAACCTGGTGCATTACCTCTTCCATCAGGAGTAGCAGCATCATCATCAAATATTCCGCTCCCAACCACTAAGCATGCATCTAAATTGGTTGCCTCCTCCATGCTTTTATCTGGCAAACGGATTAAAAAAGACCCACCATCGCCTGCTACATTTCCTCCACCACTATCCATAGAGTTACTCCTTGAGGAGATACGGGCTCTTAGACCATTAATGGAAGAAACAAATAAATGTCTTCAAACTCTTGATGACAAATGGTCTAGCACTGATAATAAAGTTGCTCAAATGGAACACTGTGTAGACTCTTTTTAAACTGTGGTGAGTCAGGTTTCCTCCATGCAAACGAAAATCTCTCATCTTAAAAAACAAGTTGAAAACCTTGAAAATCTAAACAGGTGAAACAATTTGCGCATTTATGGATTGGCAGAGGGACTAGAAGGCTCTGATCCTATCTCATTTTTTCAATCCTTTCATCCAAAGGTTCTTGGTCTTCCTGCAACTCCAATACTAAATATTCAAAGAGCGCATAGCCTGGGCCATAGTCCACGTACTGCGTCATTGTCTACCAAACCAAGAGTAATTATCATTTACTTTCTAGAAGACACTGATCTATTGGAAGTTCTGCAAGCTGCTAATCTCAAAGGGCGAAACTCATGGCAAGTATCTACTCTTTTGTTTGCTCAGGACTATGCTAAAGGGTAAATACTCTTAATATCGAATTTTTAATATCGATATACAATAATATCGAGTTTTGTATATTGATGATACAAAAATATCGATGTTAAATATATCGATGGTAAAAATATTGTTTTTTAAAAAAATTTAGTAAATATCGATGTGAAAATATCATTTGTAAAAAATATAGTTTATAAGTATTGTTAAAAATGTCGAAATTAAAAATATTGTATGTTTAAAATATCAATGTTGAAAATATCGTTATTTATTTTATTTAATTATTAAAAATAGTTGTTGATAATATAATAGTAGTAGTAAATATGTAAGGAAAAAATTGTAATATAATTTTTAGGAGCGGGATGTTGGGTTATTAGGGGATAAGGCTGGGGAGTGTTTTAAAAAATTATAAATAAATTGTAAATATTGTAGAATTTTATAAAATTTTACTAAGAAATTTTGTTTTAGGAGCGGGATGTTGGGTTATTAGGGGATAAGGGTGGGGAGTGTTTTAAAAATATTTATTTTAAATTTTAAATATTGTAGATTTTTTTCTAATTTAATTGTGAAATTTTGTTTTTGTAGCGGGATGTTAGGTTAATAGGGGATAAGTTTGGGAAGAGTTTTAGAAATTTTGATTTTAAATTGTACATATTTTAGATTTTTTTTAATTTAAATATTCAATTTTGATTTAGGAGCGGGATGTTGGGTTATTAGGGGATAAGGGTGGGGAGTTTTTAAAAATTTGAATTTAATTTGTAAAGTTTTTATAAATATATTAAATTTCTTTATGAAATTTAGAATTATGAGCGGGAATTTTGTTTTGTAGGGGATAATGTTGGGAGGTGTTTAAAAAATTATTTAGAATTTAAAAAAAAAAAATAATTTATTTATGAGAATTTTATTTTATGAGTGGTGTGTTGTGTTTTGAGGGGATGAGGGTGGGAAGTGTTTTAATAATACGTTTTTGAAAATTATTTTTTTAAAAATCTGTTACATTTTGTACATTTTTAGTGGGATATTCAGTTTTTAGGGTATATGGGTAGGTAGTTTATTTTTAAATTTTTAAATAATCATTACTAAAATTTGAAAAATTAAAATATTGTTATTAAATGTTGTTTTAGCAGTGTGATGTAGGACTTTTGGGGATAAGGGTGGGGAGTATTTTAAAAATTAAATTTAAAATTTGTTAAAAATTTGTAAATAATTTTTTAGAAAAATTAAATATTATTTATGAGTAAATTGTTCATTATTTAGGCTAAAATTGGTAGGTATTGGTTTTAATTTTTTTTTATTTTTAAAATAAATTTGAACCTTTGATTATTTGTAAATGATTTTTTTATAAAGGTGTGTGAGGGAGGATTTGTAGGGGATAAGAGTTGGTTATTTTTTAAGAAATATTTGAAGTATTAATTTTAAAACTAAATGATTTAATGGAAATAATTAATATATATTGTAGTAAGAAATTTGTTAATTTTGGGTTTAATGATGTGGAGTTAAAATAGAGCACTAATTTTATAATTTCTGTGTCCAGCACCTTCCCTGATTTAACACTAACTGGAGTGAGAATAGTAAATGTTATAAGTTTAGTGTCCAGCACCTTCCTGAATTAAAACTAACTGGAGTGGGAATAGTAAATTATATAACATGTGTGTCCAGCACCTTCCCTGACTTAATAGTAACTGGAGTGGGAATAGTAAATTATATAGTTTTACTGTCCAGCACCTTCCCTGAATTAACACTAACTGGAGTGGGAATAGTAATTGGTATAGCTTCAGTGTCCAGCACCTTTCTTGACTTTACATTAACTGGAGTGTGAATAGTAAATTATATAATTTCTGTGTTCAGCACCTTCCCTGACTTAACAGTAACTGGAGTGGAAATAGTAATTTTATAAGTTTAGTGTCCAGCACCTTCCCTGACATAACAGTAACTGGAGTGGGAATAGTAATTTTTATAAGTTTAGTGTCCAGCACCTTCCTGACTTTAAACTAACTGGAATGGGAATAGTAAATTATATAACTTATGTGTTCAGCATCTTCCCTGACTTAGGGGCACATTACGATACCCGGCGTAAAAAAATCCGCCAGGCATGGAAGCGGCAAAATTCCGCCCGCACACACCGCCTGAACACCGACCACGCCATTATGAGTACACAAACTGAAAACCGCCATCGGCGAAAAATCATACAAAATACCGCCCGCCATCGTCCGAGTCGGAGTCAAACCGCCCGCCACGGACGGAAACTCACTACGACAACACAAAACCGCCCGCCCACACGGCCGACACACCGCACGTGAAATTACGATCGCACCGCCATGAGCGCGGAAAAACAACAAATATACCGCCCGCCAGCGCAAACAACGCCGATGAGAATCGACACGGCAGAAGCCATGGCGCCCACGTACCTGCACAGAAACCATCCGCACACAAAACCAATAGCACACAACATGGCCAACAAGTCCACACAGCAAGGCACGCACAAATACACAAGCACAGTACACATCCCGAAAACACCCCCGGACAAACAAAAAATACAAAGGCCAGAACCCCAGACACAACACACCTGAAAACAACAGACCATGAGGACACACCCACATAGGTGAGTACAAAAGCAGCACTCCCACAGACCACAACCCCTTGCTACATTGCAAACCAGAGAGGAGAGGAGAGGACACAGTGACACAGCAAGGACAGCAGCACACCACAGAAACGCACACATCACAACCACCACCACCACCACCACCAAACACCGGCACCACAAACCCCCTGCACATTACACAACACACACCGCACCAGCACCACAAACACCATGGCACCACAAAGGATGCCCAAGTTCACGCCCATGGAGCTGACGGTCATGGTCGGCGAGATCATCAAGGTGTACCCACAAATCTATGGGAACATGGTCCAGCACACACCACTAGCCACCAGAAACAGAATGTGGACCCGGATCGTAGACCAGGTCAATGCAGTCGGGACCCTGCCCAGGAACAGAACCGAGATAAACAAACGTTGGAATGACGTAAAGAGCCTGGTCAAGAAGAAGGAGGGCAAAAACAGAGAGCTGGCTGCCGTCACTGGCGGAGGGAATCCCGCGCTCTTTAAGACCTTCAAAGCGTGGGAGGAGAAGGTGCGAGTCGTAATCCATCCGGAGATCCTCGCCGGATTAGCAGGGGAGTGGAGGCTGGTAAGTACAAACTAATGTATACCAGCACACCGCTATGTACACACATGCGCAACCACCATGCCACAGCTCCCAGGGACAAACACCCCCATGTCCAGCACACAATACACAACACATCACACGCACATGCAACAGACACTACCACACACAGGCCAAACCGAACAACTGTAAGATGCGTGGGGACATGTGTACACTAAGCCAGCCACGTAACCACCAACAGGTCCCCAAATATGCCAGAAGCGCCACAACGAGCACCCACCACACCCATGTGTCCGCCACAGCTGCACCAACTGACAAGTAACAGGTAAGTGGCAGGAACACAAAGTGCAGTGGGTCGGAGGAGGACAGCTGAAGTACAACACCCACCAGGCCCCCACTCCCACAGACCAGCAAGGTGGAGCACTCCCCACACCCATGTGTCAGGCACAGCTGCACCAACCGACAAGTAACAGGTAAGTGGCAGGAACACAAAGTGCAGTGGGTGGGACGGTGGACAGCCCAAGTACAACACACACCAGGCCCCAGTCCCACAGCACAGCAAGGAGGAGCATCCCCACACCCCACACCACGTGTCAGCCACCGCAGTGCACAACGACAGCCGAAAGGCAGACATCACGGTCCACAGCAATCGGTGTCAGTGGGTGTACAGCCACCCCCACGACCCACTACACCCCCCACCCCCACAGACCTGCAACATGGAGCACCCCCGCTAAGAGCCATGTGGCATCCAGTACAGTGCACGCACGAACAACTTGCAGGTGGGAAACTGGACAGGGCTGGATTACTGGAGGCATGAGGACCATAACACCACCAACACATGGGACATGTCACGTAGCACACGAACACGCAGCACCGCCCACCGTCACGAACAAGTGAACAATGTGCACACGGACATGAACAGCAGACTCACACCCCACATGACCCATCACAGACATAGCAACACCCAAGGAGCCACGTCTGCATGCACAAGCCACACTGAATATAGTCCCACCACGGCAGCCACTGTGCAACTCATCACACACAACCGAAACACCATTGAAGTCCTGTCCATGTAGCCCCTACTGCCTGTCAACCACACACCCCACAACTACGCCTATGTAAGACAAACAACACTAGACGCAACAGAGCGGAACAACAGAAATGCACCACGAACACCACTGAACCCATCAAACACACAGACACACCATGCACATACAACATACCATCCATCCCATCCGTCAGCCCCAGTCTCATGAAAGGCATGTCATCCGCACAGCTGCCACACATACAGCAGTCACGCTAAGACACATGCCCATGACCAACCATGTGCCAGAAGTCAATTAAGCGCACGACACACTGTGAGCAACAACACACAACATGGGCCACACCCCCGAGCACTGCAGTGATGCACATGGCACAGGGCAGCACGCACACCAAGGAGATGGGACAACTGCAATACGTTGGCTGGCACACAACTATCACTCACTCATAACGATGCGTCCAATGCCATGTCCAGTAACCACAACAGACAGCATATATGCAGGGCATGTCAGGCATGCACACACCTCAGACCATGCACTGTCATGCTGCCACAACACATGTCACGTTCGGCACCCATGGCTCACAGCATGTACCCCAAAAGCATATACCCTCCCAAATGCGAATCTGGGGCATGGCCCCCATGTTGCCATATGCGTTCCTAAAGCGTTCCATTTGAACCCCAAAGCATATTCCCTCCCAAATGCGAATCTGGGGCATGGCCCCCATGTTGCCATATGCGTTCCTAAGCGTTCCATTTGAACCCCAAAAGCATATTCCCTCCCAAATGCGAATCTGGGGCATGGCCCCCATGTTGCCATATGCGTTCCTAAGCGTTCCATTTGAACCCCAAAAGCATATTCCCTCCCAAATGCGAATCTGGGGCATGGCCCCCATGTTGCCATATGCGTTCCTAAGCGTTCCATTTGAACCCCAAAAGCAAAGTACAAACCAGACCCAGGATGGGCCAGGAGCCCGCATACACCAGAGTCACAATGAGTAGGGGCAAAGCAACACACCCATCGGCATGGCCAATCCGTCCCATGCCACATGTGCACAGCACACAGTCCCATTGCCTAGCACACACACCTACAGATGCCACAGCCACACACTCGCCTCCGGGAAACCCATGTACGAGATTGCACGAACTGCCAATGTCAGGCGACTAATACATACTTCGCCAGGTGCAACACAATAACAAATCTCATTCTCTCCACAGGTGACGAACTGCTGGACGCTGGGGATGGAGACAGCAGCCAGCACAGCCAGCCTACAAGCCCCCAACGAGGACACACGGATCTGGAGGATCTGTCCACCTCTTCGGACACGGACCACCAAGCTGGCCCATCTGGCGTGGCAGGGCCCAGCCGCTCCCCAGGACCCCTCCTACCCACCAACCCATCATCCAGGGATGCTGAACAGTCCCAGTCCCCTGCTGCCACTGTCGTTGCGGCCACACCCACGGTCATTGCGGCCACTACCACTGCCGCAACCGCCACCATCACCGCACCGACCACCACCGCCTCCACCACCACCACGTCTTCGCTGGCACCAGCCCCAGCGCAGGTGGTGGCCCGGCCGACTGGATCCACCCTGGGAGCCACAGCGAGGACCGTGGTGAGCAATGTGGCTAGTGGGCAGGCCGGTGGCAGCAGGACTGGTAGGAGGAGCAGGGTCAGGGAAACGCCAGCCTCCCCTGGGAGCCATGCCCTGCCTCAAATGGCCAGAGTCCTTGGGGCCTATGAAGAGGCCCAAGGACAATGGGCCAGGTCTGCCACTGACACGCGGGAGGTGCTGGGGGTGCTGAGGTCCATGGACGCCCATATGGGCCAATTCGTGTCCCGTATGGACCAACTCGTGGACCTCATGGGCCAGCTGGTGGTGGCGGTGGGGTCACAGGCAAGGCCAGCAACACCACCTCCGCCACCACCTGCTAGGGCGCAGGCTCGGGCAGCAGTGTCCACTTCCCCTGCGTCCACAGCCAGTGAGCACACCTCACCCACCACCAGCAGGTCGCCACCACACACCCCCTCCCAAACGTGGAAGGGGCCGTCCGAAGAGGAAACAGATCTCCCGGGAGGACTTCGCACGCTCCAGTCGCAAGTGAGGCAGCCAGCCAGCCTTCCGCCAGCCTTCCTTGACCAGCCACTGCATTGACTTGCTCTACGATCCCACTCCACACAGCCATCTGGATGGCATGTGTGTGTTGGACTATGGACATAGAACCAGTGGGTACACCCTGATCATCACGCAGCCATGACCGACAGCTCATTGTCACTGCACGCACCACTTTTGTCATCACCTTACACACACTCACATGTCACAGTTTGTAATAAATGCACCTTTTTCACTAACTGCTGTTTGTGCCCTGTGTCTTTATTGTACGGAATACAACGGCCACCTTGGGCGGAAAGGCACCTGATGCGTGGCATGGAAATGGAATCCGGAGGGCCTGTAGGGACCTAGGGGTGGGAGACAGAACAGGAGCACATTCAATGAGTGTGTCACACACCCATCACACAGTACATGTCAACAACTACAAGCAATGTACACACATCGCACAGAGCAATAGGGCACAATGCCACAGTCACCAACAGTGGCATACTACCCTGGCCATGGAGCGTTGACACACTGCACGCAGTGAACATACGGCCACCCTGACACAGCACACACACCTGCATAGATACAGACACATCATCCGTCGTACATGGACACTCACCGTCAAGTGAAGTAGCGGGCGATGAGCTGCTGGCGCACATTCCCAGCTTCCTCCTCTCCGCTGTCCACCTCACTCGAGCTGTCCTGGTCTGCGGGCTGGGGCCCTGGTTGATCTCCGTCATCCACAATGAGGGGATCTGCTTCCGAATGGCCAGATTGTGCAGCATGCAGCACGCCACCACTATCTGGCACACCTTCTGTGGGGAGTACGCCAGTGCACCCCCGGTGCGGTCCAGGCACCTGAACCTGGACTTGAGGAGGCCAAAGGTACGCTCGACCACACGTCTGGTCCTCCCATGTGCCTCATTGTATCGATCGTCTGCTGGGGTGCGAGGATTCCTCAATGGACTGAGCAGCCATGCCCCATTCGGATACGCAGAGTCACCTGGGTGTGAGGGACACAGAGAACCGTTGCTATTCCAACTGGACAGGGGACAGCATCGCACAACCAGCACGCTACACCACTCCACATACTCACCGACAATACAGCCACGATCCTGTTGCAGATTGGCCATCAGTCGTGGCAAGATGCTGTTGCGCATTATGTGTGCGTCATGGGCCGAGCCTGGAAACTTTGCACACACGTGGGTGATCACCATGTCCGCAAGGCACACCACTTGCACATTCAGGGAGTGCGTGTGCTTCCTGTTGCGGTACAGGTGCTCAGTGGCCTGTGGTGGAACAAGGCCAACATGAGTGCAGTCAATGGCTCCCACGACGTGTGGGATTCTGCCAAGGGCATAGAATGCACCCTTCACTGCCGCCAATTCACGAGCCCTGGGGAATCTGATGTACCTGTTCCGGTACAGCATCATGGCTGCCAGTACATCCCTCAGCACCTTGCTGAACATGGGCTGGGACATCCCTCCTCCACTGCCCACTGTGTGCTGGAATGACCCAGTGGCGAAGAAATGCATGGCGGCCATCACCTTAGCCGTGGGGGTGACAGCAGTCGGATACACCCTGCGGGGACGGAGATGGGGCTCTAACATGGCACACAGTCGATGCAGAGTTGGCCTGTCCAGCCGAAACTTCCTGATTACCTCTGTATCGTCCATGTCCGCCAGCAATTGGTATGGGCGGTCAATGTTCGGTCTCCGCCTGGGTTAAATGGCAGAGGACACATGTCAAAGCAACACGGCACATAGCAATTTCGCATACACATCACTGACATGACTGAGCAAGCACATGGGCCACAGCCCAGCTGTCAAGCTGGGACGGCACGGCCACAATACACTTACACAGGTCTCCCAACAATGGCAATGGCAAGTGAGACATACCACTGCCATGTGCATGCACATGGGGATCTAGGCCCCAATGACTTGCGGGCGTGCTGATGGGGACTGACTGCATATTCGTCAAGCGGCAACGCCACGGCAACATGAGTGTCTGCTGAGCATGGTACTGCTTCCGAGGCTGGATGAGTATGGCACACGACGACGACGATGTGGGCACGGGCTGAGCGGCCAATACAAGTGGGACCTGTGGCACGAGGGGATATGAGACAGTAGTAGGTGTCAGCACTGCACCCTATGTACAGCACTGTACGGATCACAGCTCCCGAAACATTGACTGGTGTCCACATTGACAGCCCCATGCCAAGACGGCTGTGTGCTTGCAGTCACACGTCACAGGTGAGAGGTTACATTGCACGTGCCAGGTGGCAGTCGTACATAGTGGGAGCTGGCATGTGTGTGCATGTGTCTCCTGTTCAGGATCCACCAGATGGGCGCTGACTCTGTACTGACCATTGGACACAGCATGTTCCGTGGAAGGCTTGTGTGTGTGGGATGGTGGCACTGGATGTGCCTCCGTTGGGTGGGGGCCATGCACAGGGCGGGTACGTCGATGATTGCGCATTGTTGGTCACGGTGGGTGCACCAGCTAAGATGTGTTGCCCTGTGTTCAATTCCTATGTCCGCATGATGATGGACTGTGGATGTGGGCAGACTACACATTGGTCGATGTGCTGTCCATATGCATGTGCCTTCACACCAGGCACAGCTGCCCCTGCACATGTGACCCCTGCTGGACTCGCTGCTGGGTCTGTGGAGCTGATGCACCTTCTGCGCGTGGGGCGGACAGCTCTCCTCACTTCCCTCATTGCGCATGTCATGTCTTTGCCGCAGGTGACATGGATCATGGAGGGCCCACATGTACGCGTGGGTAGGCTACACATGATTGTTCACTGGTCGCCACCCCAGTCAGTGTTTCGAATGGGAAGGTTGTCGTGCTGGTGGTATGTTCGATGTGGCGGATGGGCGGGCCTAGGTGCGGGCTTACATTCCGGACATGGGGGGTAGTTGGATTGGCGACTAGTTGCAGTACACACGGGACACGTCTCTTCCTTTCCACATCTGGGTCATCCCTTGTACTCACTGACAGTGATACAGTCATCTTCGCCCCAGCCCTCATGTCCTCCCCTCGCCCCCAATATGCATGCTCACCTGCGAGGCTAGCGCTTGCACAGGCAGCCCCAAGCTCGCACCAGAGAGGGCAAGGAGTGCATGTGTGGGTCCAGTTGCACGAGTGGGCTGTCTCAGGGTATGATGTGTGGCGGGACGCCGTCCACCTGCGTGGTGCCCCAAATGGAGACCCGGCCTGCATGGACTATGCATCACAGTCTTCGCCTTCCGGATCCGCCACCTGCGACACCCAGTGGCTGTGGCTGCCCTTGCGGCCAGGCCGCGTCCGTCTGTGGCTGATGGCCCACACATTCACTCTTTGGCCTCTCTGGGGAGGGCTCAGGGGTGGTGGCGCACGCGCTTGCACTTAGTCGCAATGGCATGTGGCGTGGTTGGTATGATGGGCAATGGATGGGATGGTGCGAGCCACCTCCCGTGGCGTCAGTGCTGCTCGTGCTGTGGTGCGTCCCCTACACTTCCATTTGACTTTTTGCCATGCTGGACGTTGAGGTTCTATTGCCTGCGTGATATGACCAGGAGGAGCGCGAGGAGACCTCTCACACACCATGCTCCACTGCCATCCCGTGCCCTGTATCGCCTGTGTGGATTGACTATGTTGGGGTTACACCTGGTCGACTGGGGCTGTGTGTGCCTTGTCAAGGGGCATGGCGGGCGCACAACAGGATCCAGCTTGTCCACAGAGGGTGGGCTGAGGTGCGCCTGGTACCGCTTTGTACGTGTGCCCGGCTGCTGTGCACACACGTGTTCACTCCCCCGACAGGTGTCCTCTCACAATGCCCAGGGAAGCGGTGGTGTACTGTTCATGACCCCTCCCAACACGGCGTGCTCCAACTTGGCATGTGCGCATCTACCCGTCGCACCCACCCACCTGAGCACTGCGTCCATACGACTTCACACGACACATGTGTGTCTTCCACAGTAGTGCTACTCATTTGCGTTGACATCCAATACCAGTGGACTACATGGTCATGTCACGACTGCCGTGTACTTCACATACTCTCATCCTCTCTCATTCGTACTTGTGAAATGAGTCAGCGGAGACAGTTCTGGTTTCAAACATTATATTGAGTCTTCTGTCCTCTGTGATGCAGTATAGTGGACACTACTGGCAGCGGGATACATGTTGAGGATATACTGAGCATGATTACAAATGGGATAGGGTGTGGGGTTACATCTGCTTGGCCAAGGCTGTGCTAATGTACATTTACGTATGGCTGCGGAGCTGCGGACTTTGACACAGACGGTATACATGTAGCCTACCAGACCGCTCGGCATCATGGGCACAGTCCATCTCAGTTCCATGTGACAGGTTTGCTGCGGTTGTTCCTCATGCACGCGTGCATGTGAGATGACATCAGGGCATGTGCTTGCGTGCATGCAGCGGCGTGCCACTTGTTGTTGCACTGTGGTGGTTACTGGACATGTCACAGTCACTGGGGTCGTGTTGTTGTTGTATGCACTTGTCGTCCATGCAAAGGTCCTGGTATGGGATTCCCGGGCGGGGGTGGGAGGGTGCAGCACCCACAGACTCCAGGCGACCTATTCATGTCCACTGAGCGGTGTGTGTGTCCATGTGCGCTGGATCCATGTCGTGTCCTGGTTGTTCGTGCAGTTCCGTCCATGTGGGTGCGATGCACAGAGCCCATGCCACTGCCTCCCACGATGCATGCGGTGTTCCTGGATGTGATGGGGAACAGTGTGCATGTCCCGGTCATATCCGATGTCATGGCGATGTCGTTGATGGTGTGGTTACAGTTGCCGGTCGTTTGGTATGGCTGTTGTGGTGGTGACTGGCCAGTCCGTGCGGAAGCTGAGCATGGGTGCGGGGTTGGACTTCATAGGTCACTCGGGGAACCTGCGTTGTGGTCCGACGTATTTACAGGTTGACAGGTATGCGATGCCGTCCAGCAGGGCTTCCATGTCATTGGTGGTGTACATGTTTGCCAGCCAATGAAGCGGATGGTGGCTGTCAAGGTGTTGTTCGTAGGTTGTCCCTTGGAGGACCATGATGGGGCATGCTGGGTGACATTCGATGTAGCTGTTCTCGATGATCCGTCGTGTGGAGGCACAGTGGTTCCATTTCAGTGCGCGTGCGATGTTGGCCACATACGCCATGCCCCCATAGGCAGAGCAGGCCCTGTCGTGTGCGTCCAGAGGGAGGAGTAGTGGTAGCAGGTCCGCCTTCAGACATGCCGGGTTGGAGAGGCATATCTCGACGGGATGCTGGTAGGGACACCTCCGACAGTAGAAGACGGGCATGACGCAGCTGAACAATGTGATGCGGTAAGTCAGTCGGTAACTTACGTTCAGCAGGGACAGGAGATCGCATCCCAATGTATGTATCGTGCTGGTTTGGTACAGCTTGAGCTCTTCGGCGTAGTTGGGTAGGTGTGTTGCGGTTGCCATTTCGCAGCGGTTCGTAGAGGTGGCGTGCTCCGGCTGTGTGTGCAGTCTGCAATGTGCACGCTCCGGGGTTGCTGTGAGCTCTGTGTAGTCGTGGGGAGACAGGACTTGTGTTCTGTTGGCTTGTTTGGAGGACACGGGCCCTCTTCCCACATGCTTCTCAGACAGTTCAAGGTCGGTGCTGTGTGACTCCTTCCAATTAACTTGCATGTGGCCGACATGGGGAGTGTTTTCTTCTTTCTTCCCCGTCCGTTGTGTGCTTCTGTGATATGCGCTATCTGCCGTGTGGTCGGTCTCCTCGGCATGCCTGTGTTGGTCTATTCTTGGACAATGGCTGTATTCACCGGCTTCTGTCGTAGGGCTGTGGTTTCGGTGTTGGAATGGAAGGTCATTCAGTGCTGTCTGCTCTCCCTTGTGTGGGCGGCAGGCTGCCTTTCCGCTCTGCGTTGGGCCTTGTGTGTGGATGTAATTCTTGGGCCACCTGTTGTCGGTCCCCGGGCTCTTTGGTGTTCCGTTTCATGTGTCTTGTTCATATGTGCAGGGTGGTATGGGTTTTTCAGTGTGGTACTGGCGTTCCTCTTCCCGAAGGAGCCCTGCTTCTCCTAGTTGGTGTTGCCGCCGCTGTGTGCTTCGCCATGTTTGTTACACTGGGGTGTGTCCTGCTGTTGCGTGACTTAACTGACATGTGTGCGTCGGTTGTGTTGCGTTGGGTGTTGTCCGTGAATTGGGCGTTGGGGACATGTCTGTGGCCGGCCTGTCACGTGTCATGTGCGTTCGGGGTGGGGCTGATGTGTGTGCTGCTTGGTTGTGTCCCTGTGTCTGTGTGCGACGCATGCATGGCGCTGCGGTTGGCCTCTGCGTTGTGCGCATGTGTGGCGGCGTCATCGGCGCTTTGGGGCCGTGACGGGGTGGTTGGTTCCTAGTCCCAGGTGGTGTGTACACATGTGTTCCGCGATGTTAGCGATTTGGCCTGTGTGTCATATGTGGATGCAATGGTGGATGTGTAGTGTGCACGCGCTGGTGGGGGTTGTCCGCTTTATCCGCCCTTGCACTGTGTGCGCTGTTTGCGTGCACTTGTTGTGTGTGTGCCTACCTGCGTCTCCGCGGTACGTTGCGTCCTTGGTGGTGCATCAGCAGAAGCATGGGAAGGGCCTGCAGTGCTGGATTCATGCCCGGGTGCCGCTTCTTCGTTGTCCGTGCTCTGCGTCCGTGTTTCCGCCTCTCTTTCACGTGCGGTGTCTCTTTGCCGTGGGAGCCGTTTGTTTGCGGCATCGTAATTTATGCGCCGGGCGGGACGTGTTTCGTCGGACGGTGTGTGTCAGTTGTGCTGCGCCGCTACGTGTGCGGGCGCACTTTGATGGCGGACGGTGTTGCTGGCTTGCCGGCGGTGTTTGGCCTACTTTTCGCATCGTAATTGGGCGGGCGTGTGGACTGCTGCGTGCCGGCGGTAACTGGTGCTTTTGCATCCGCCAGCACGGCGGTTGTGCTTCCGCCCGACATCGTAATGGGCCCCTTAATCCTAACTGGAGTGGGAATAGTAAATTCTATAGTTTTACTGTCCAGCACCTTCACTGAATTAACAGTAACTGGAGTGGGAATAGTAATGATATAGCTTCAGTGTCCAGCACCTTTCCTGACTTTACACTATCTGGAGTTGGAATATTAATTTTTATAACTTTAGTGACCAGCACCTTCCTGACTTAGGGGTCGATTCCGATCTCGGCCGGAAGCGCACCGAATACGATTCCGTCCGGAAAAATACGAGCCGAACGCGTTTTTCCCGAACACCTGAGCAGTCGTCCGAACGAGCAAGTACGATGCGCATTAGCGCTAAAATTCCGAGCGAGCCGTACGTACCCATTCCAGCTCCTGTTCCCGACCGAGCTGGATCCGGAAACGCAGATTCGAGTCGCACAGAAGTAAATACACAGCACCTTCCGGCCGGACTAGTACGATGCGAACTCCGTACGCGCCGAACTGGTCACTACGTCCGGCACGTCAGAGCATCCGGGAGAACTGCACATAAGCTCCGATTCGCGCCACAAGACGATCCACGGCTACGAGACGAACAAGCCAGCTACGAGTACGAGTCGAAGCCACGAGAAACCCTAAACGAGACGAACCAACCATGAATCCCATCGCGCAGGTCCTACCAATACTGTACATCTATTACCGGAACCGGCACGGACGCGTACGGCGCAGACGGTAAGTCAAACACCCACTACACAAACAAACGACACGTACCCGACATATGTCACACACACATAGGGATGCAGAAATGACGTACACAAGCAACAGCAGAACCATAGGGGCGGGCTGGCTATCACCAATGCCATACACACCCATAGGGGCCTGATGGCTACCACTACCACCACCCCTACTCATGGGTGCCTGGATGCCTACCACTACCACCACCCCTACTCATGGGGGCCTGGATGCCTGTCACTACTACCATCCCCACTCATAGGGGAATTGATGCCTACCACTACCACCACCCCTACTCATGGGGGCCTGGATGCCTATCACTACCACCACCCCTCCTAAGGGGGCTGGATGCCTGTCACTACTACCACCCCTACTCATGGGGGGATGGATGCCCACCACTACCACCACCCCCCTACTCATGGGGGCCTGGATGCCTGTCACTACTACCATCCCCACTCATAGGGGAATTGATGCTCTACCACTACCACCACCCCTACTCAGGGGGCTGGATGCCTGTCACTACCACCACCCCTACTCATGGGGGACTGGATGCCTACCACTACCACCACCCCTACTCATGGGGGCCTGGATGCCTACCACTACCACCACCCCTACTCATGGGTGCCTGGATGCCTACCACTACCATTTCAACAACAAGAGAGAGAGTGAAAGGAGCGGGTATGAAACACTCTTAGCCCCGAAGTCAGTACTCTAAACAACAAAAAGAGTGTATCCCTTTAACAAGAGAGCAGAGGGAAAAGGGAGAATCAAAATTTGATTCTATAAAAGCCCTCACTCACCAACCTGGTTGGTGACATGCTTCATCATAGGGCCCCACCCGGAAGGTCGAATACCTACCAGGTGTGCTTCGATGCCAGAATTACTGCGGAGCTGGTAAAAGTTTTTTGTGACGTGATAGTGAAAAGTGAATGTTAAAAATGCCTTGGTTGTAACCAATAACTTTATTCGCCGGCCAACCAGGCACGGATAAAAACAAAGAAAGTGATGAAAAAGCTGAAGTAGTATAATCAGCTAAATCCCACTACTGGTGAATGGTCAACATGTTTCTGCCACTGTCAAGCAAATAGCTGGGCATTCGTCAGGACCAAGGTGCATAGACCCCCGGTGGTATGAGCGCGCTAAGGCTCACCCAACCGTGAATCAAATGTAAAAACAGAGGAACAGGGTGTATGATTACGACCTGCTGTCAAAGAGGGAATCCAACCTTGTTTCGGGGGATTCAATCAATCAATCAATCACAGAATTTGTAGAGCGCACTACTTGCCCGCGAGGGTCTCAAGGCGCTGGGGAGAGGGAAGGGGGGGTGCTGCTACTGGTCGAACAGCCAGGTCTTGAGTAGTCTCCTGAAGGTCAGCAGGTCTTGGGTCTGTCGTAGGCTTAGTGGAAGGGTGTTCCAGGTCTTGGCGGCGAGGTGTGAGAAGGATCTGCCGCCGGTGGTTGTTCTTCGAATGCGAGGGACGGTGGCGAGGAGAGGTCGGCGGAGCGGAGCTGGCGGTTGGGGACGTAGAAGAAGAGTCGTCTGTTGAGGTAGGCTGGGCCAGCTTTGTGGAGTGCCTTGTGTGCGTGGATGAGGAGTTTGAAGGTGATCCTCCTGTCGACGGGGAGCCAGTGCAGGTTCCTCAGGTGGGGGTGATGTGGCTGTGGCGTGGTACGTCGAGTGATCAGGCGTGCGGAGGCGTTTTGTAAGCGTTGCAGTTGCTTGATGAGCTTGGCCGGGGCTCCCGCATAGAGGGCGTTCCCATAGTCAAGTCTGCTACTGACGAGGGCCTGGGTGACTGTTCTTCTTGTGTCTGTCGGGATCCACCTGTAGATCTTGCGAAGCATGCGGAGGGTGTTGAAGCAGGAGGAGGAGACTGCGTTGACTTGTTTGGCCATGGAGAGCGTTGAGTCGAGGATGACTCCCAGGTTGCGTGCGTGGTCGGTGGGTGTCGGGGCTGCTCCCAGCATCGTTGGCCACCAGGAGTCGTCCCAGGCTGAGGGGTTGGAGCCGAGGATGAGGACCTCCATCTTGTCCGTGTTCAGCTTTAGTCGGCTGATCTTCATCCAGTCGGCGACGGCCTTCATTCCTTCATGGAGATTGGCTTTGGCGGCGAGGGGGTCCTTGGTGAGGGAGAGGATCAGTTGAGTGTCGTCGGCATAGGAGATGATGTTGAGGTCGTGCTGTCTGGCGATGCGTGCGAGCGAGGGCCATGTAGATGTTGAACAGTGTTGGGCTGAGGGAAGATCCCTGGGGTACGCCGCAGATGATCTCGGAGGCTTCGGATCGGGAAAGGTGGGAGGCGGACTCTCTGGGTTCTGCCGTCGAGGAGAAGGAGGTGGTCCATTCCAGGGTCTTGTCTCGGATCCCTGCGTCGTGGAGGCGTGCGCGTAGAGTGCAGTGGCAGACAGTGTCGAAGGCGGCAGAGAGGTCCAGCAGGATGAGGGCTGCGGTCTCACCGTTGTCCAGCAGGGTCCTGATGTCGTCGGTGGCGGCAATGAGGGCAGTCTCAGTGCTGTGGTTGCTGCGGAACCCCGATTGGGATGGGTCCAGGATGCTGTTTACTTCTAGGTATCGGGATTCCACATGTATCTGCAAAGGGAAAGAAAGGGAAAAAGACACAAACAAACACATAATTCAGTAGCTCGTATCGTGTTTTGTGGTGTCTAATCCCATATAACCATCCGTGAATCGGTCAAACATTAAAAGTACTCAATATAAAAGTGTCGTGATAATCCACAATCATACGGTCCCACACACTCTATCGCAATGAACCGTATTTCTTACACACTGGGTGAAAGCTCATCACACCATGGGTCTCGGGAGGGGGTGGTGGCTAGTAGGCACACCCTGTAAGAGACGCAGAAAATAAATCTAATTAGATAGGGAACAAAAAAGCTACTTATCTGTATCAGTTACTGCCTACTGCTTTAGGATCACTTACGCCAGCAAAGCCAAGCACCCGCTTGGTACCTGTACAACCCTCTGATCACCGGACCCCGTCGATAGGCGGTTTGGTGACTCTGCCGGTTAAAAGTCTGACCCCGGCAGCCTAGATTGGACCTGCCCCTTGCGTCGCAACGTGCGGCGTGTCACAGGCGTCCAATCAGGGCGTCAGCAGTACATGTGACTGTGGAAATCGAGCGTTACAACTAGAACGCTTGCCGCAGTCCCGACAGACTGATTCAACAAAGCTTTATTAAATCTACTATGATCGCAAGTATTGTAACAAAAAAACATACGTATGCTATTTAATGCACGAAAGCCAAACAGTAATGAAAAACTGCTCAGAATGAATAATCTCCCAGTCGGGAAATTCAAAAATTAAGCAGAAGAAAGAATCATGAATGCTATTTAAAAGGGGTTAAATATTCCAAAATGCTGAAAAGAATAAGGAATAAAAACCCCAATTTTGAAATAAGGAATGGCAGGACATTAGTGACCTGCAAAGCATTGGGGGCCCCCTCTGTATTGCGGAGACGACTAGATCATCATGGGTGAAGAAGAACAATGAAGATCACCCATAATTAAGAAAATCATGATCTGCATATAATAACCCAAGAGGAGGAATTCATGTAATTAGGGAATTTATGCTCTTAAAACAGTAGCCCAAGGAATGGAATCATTAAGCCCCTCCTTATGCGTGCCAAGGCGATAAACCCATCTCTGTTCTTTTTCAAAGTGGGATTGTTGTATGTTTCTGCCACCAATCACAGTCCACCTTATGTCATTAGGTGGATGGTTGAATGAAAGGTAGCGTTCACTTAGTTTGGTCGTAATCTTTTTGCAACGGATATTACTTCGGTGTTCAATGATACGTTGTTTAACTTTTCGCGTCGTCATGCCGACGTAACGCAGCCCACACGGGCAAGTGATCAAATAAACCACATTGGTTGAATTACAGTTAGTGTGGCTGCGCTGTGTCCATGATCTGCCTGGTTCTAAACTTAGTATCTTAGTTGATGTCGTGAGATGGCAGATACTGCAATTTGTACAGGGAAATGACCCACTATTTTCGGAAGGCCCCATGCCTCAGTAATAGATATGGGTTCCTTAGATGGTAGGATCCTCGGACGAGTATGGACTAATGAGTCTTTTAAACTGCGTCCCTTTTTAAAAGAAAAAAGAGGTTTTTCCCACTTCCTGTTGTTACTGTTGATAATACGCCAATGTTTGTTTATAGCTTTCTTTACCACTGTGGATGCTGTACTGAAAGTGGTGACGCAGGTTAAGGGAATATCCTTAATTACTTTAGGAGGTTTCTTCCAAAAGGGACTCTCTAGGTTGATTACGAGCTCTTTTGTATCCCTTACTGAGAATTCTCGCTGGGTACCCTCGAATTTTCAGTTTCTGGGTAAGGTCAGTTGATTGATTGCGAAATTCCTGAAGTTCACTACAGTTTTCTTCTTAAACGGAGGAACTGGCCATAGGGAAGATTTTCCTCGAAGAGGCCTTGGATGAAAGCTAGAGAATTCCAACAAGGTATTTTTAGCTGTCGGTTTATAGTGAGTTTTGGTAGTTAAGACTCCATCTGCCTTCTGAATGACCACATCCAGGAAGACCACTTCTTGTTTGTCCTGCATGTAGGTGAACTTGAGATTCTGATCGAGAGTGTTAATCCAGCCTAGGAAGTCTGAGAGAACACTATCGGGACCATCCCAGATCATCAGGATGATCATCAATATACCTCTTCCAAAAAGTAATGGAAGAGGCATAAGGATTACTGGTAGTGAGAATGAATTTACTCTCGAAATTATGAACATACAGGCCCGCCACACTAGGGGCAAAGGTACTGCCCATTGATGTACCGGTGGATTGGAGATATAATTGACCTTTGAACTCAAAAAAAGTTCTGTTTTAAGGCCAAAGTAGCACACTCAAGCACAAAATCTCTTGGGGTCTGGAACTCTCACGGAGTCCTCTCAAGAGCTTCACCCAGAACCCTGATGGTCTCATCCTGTGGGATGCTAGTATATAGACTTTCAATGTCTAATGTTACTAGTACAGTGGTAGTCTCCACTGAGATGTCCCTCAGTAGATAAAGGAGGCTCTTTGTGTCTTTTAAATATGTAGAGGTTTGTTGTATGATAGGTTTTAAGAAAAAGTCACAAAAACGTGACAAAGGTTCAAGGAGAGAGCCAATCCCTGAAACTATGGGACGGCCAGGTGGCGGTAGTCTATTTTTATGAGTTTTAGGCAATGTATAAAAATAGGGAGTAATGCTACCACCTTCAGATAAAAAGGCTGCCTCATTTCTGGTAATATAACCATTCTCTTCCGCCTCTTTTACCAAACCCTTGATGTGTAATTCCAATTCAGGAGTTGGATCAGTAGTGAGGGGAGTGTAATTCCTAACATCACTAAGAAGGCGGAGACACTCTTTCTCATAATCTACAGTATTCTGAATTACGATCCCACCTCCCTTGTCGGCTGGTTTAATCGTGATCATGGTATTAGATTGGAGGCCCTGAAGGGCTTGATACTCGCCGGCATTCAGATTCTTAAATGAAACAGTCTCTACATGAGACTCAATTTCCTGAAAGACCGCCTGCTCAAAAGCTACAATTTCTGCTGGGACTCCATAGGGAGGTGGGGTAAAGGTAGATTTTAATCTCAGTCCCGTAGTTACTGGGGCCACCTCTGGTATGTTGGTCTCTTGCCCCTCGAAGTACGCTTTTAGTTTCAGTTTCCTAAAAAACTCTGCTAATTCACAATGGAGTTTAAACTTATCCCGGCGAGCAGTTGGAACAAACCCAGACCTTTCTCCAAAACTTGCTTTTCAATAGGGGACAGGATGGTTTCGGACAAGTTCGTAATTAGACCTCCTGGTACTGGGCCTGGCTGTTGGTCCTGTGACTTGCTGCGAGTATGGTTGCCCACTGGGTCGTCTTGTTCCCACCTGACCTGATTCTGTCCTCTTCTTCTGCCTCTTCCTCTGTGGCCCCTCTCTAAAAAAAAGGGCTGTACGAATTTTGAGGAAGAGAGTGGGTTGGCATAAATGCTGGATTCCAACCCATTAAGGGGGTAGGGTGGTTGCTGATAGTGCATAGGGTGCATGGGATGCATACCCGGCCCTGTGGGGAAATGTGACCACATAGGTTGGGAATAGTTGTGTCTAGGTGTATTTCTAGACCCTCCCCTCATCTTCTGTCTGAAACTCCCATTACTAGAACCACTCGAGTTGGATGTATTATCATCAGAATTATCTGAACCTGCATTATTCCTAGAAGGTGGTGTAAATGCAGGATCGGCATAGGGATAAATTTGATTAAAAGTGAATCTTTTAAGATCCTTTTGAAATTTAGTAATCTTAGATTGAGTCAAATTGTCTTTATACTCTGTAGTATCTTTATTCAACTCATCAAGTTTTTCTTAAACCCTGTGAGTGTTGTTTTAAAATGGTTTTCTGTCTGTTGGATTTCGATCAAGAGGGCTTTTGATAGTCTCAATGCCGTTTTTATAATTAGCACCAGCCAATCACGTGTGCAATGCCATGCGATCATTGCCCACTCCTTTCTGAAAGTGGCATCTTCCAGGAAGATACGTGGGGCGTTAGAGACCAGAAGTCCCCTTGGCGCTGTATTAGTGCGCAAGTATTCAGTAAGAATAGTCCCATGTAAAATTGTTCTTATTCTGTCCCGCTTTTGTTCGGACAGTTTATCCCATTCGCTAGTATGTGTGATAGCTTGGGAAATAGTCGCATCCGCAAACAAAGAGGGGCCTGCTAGAATAGCATCCACTTCTGCATCTGAATAAGAAAGGCCTGGATTATCCATTGTGTGTAAATAGATTGAAACAAATAAAGAAAAAGAAAAACGTATAAAGGTTTGGCAGCAGGTCTCAGACTTCCGAGATCCTACACCTACAAATTAACTCTCACAGCTATACGCTGCTAGAATGCCATTTCAACAACAAGAGAGAGAGGGAAAGGAGCGGGTATGAAACACTCTTAGCCCCCCGAAGTCAGTACTCTAAACAACAAAAGAGTGTATCCCTTGAACAAGAGAGCAGAGGGAAAAGGGAGAATCAAAATTTGATTCTATAAAAGCCCTCACTCACCAACCTGGTTGGTGACATGCTTCATCATAGGGCCCCACCCGGAAGGTCGAATACCTACCAGGTGTGCTTCGACGCCAGAATTACTGCGGAGCTGGTAAAAGTTTTTGTGACGTGATAGTGAAAAGTGAATGTTAAAAATGCCTTGGTTGTAACCAATAACTTTGACTCAGCTGGCCAACCAGGCACGGATAAAAACAAAGAAAGTGATGAAAAAGCTGAAGTAGTATAATCAGCTAAATCCCACTACTGGTGAATGGTCAACATGTTTCTGCCACTGTCAAGCAAATAGCTGGGTATTCGTCAGGACCAAGGTGCATAGACCCCGGTGGTATGAGGCGCGCTAAGGCTCACCCAACCGTGAATCAAATGTAAAAACAGAGGAACAGGGTGTATGATTACGACCTGCTGTCAAAGAGGAATCCAACCTTGTTTCGGGGATTCCACATGTATCTGCAAAGGGAAAGAAAGGGAAAAAGACACAAACAAACACATAATTCAGTAACTCGTATCGTGTTTTGTGGTGTCTAATCCCATATAACCATCATGCTCTCTTAGTAATGCACTATAACACTCCTCCCACCAGTCACCGTGCTGATACCGAGAAGTATATGTAGATACACTCATTTTATTCACATTACTCAAGTGATACTATCCACTGGTAATGTAATAGTACCATGGTTTGTGGACGATGTATAGCGCACTATTTCACCTGCACGCCTTCTATGACGTCCAGTTTAGAGTACTGACTTCGGGGGCTAAGAGTGTTTCATACCCGCTCTCTTTCCCTCTCTCTCTTGTTGTTGAAATGGCATTCTAGCAGCGTATAGCTGTGAGAGTTAATTTGTAGGTGTAGGATCTCGGAAGTCTGAAACCTGCTGCCAAACTCTTATACGTTTTTTCTTTTTCTTTATTTGTTTCAATCTATTTACACACAATGGATAATCCAGGCCTTTCTTATTCAGATGCAGAAGTGGATGCTATTCTAGCAGGCCCCTCTTTGTTTGCGGATGCGACTATTTCCCAAGCTATCACACATACTAGCGAATGGGGATAAACTGTCCGAACAAAAGCGGGACAGAATAAGAACAATTTTACATGGGACTATTCTTACTAAATACTTTGCGCACTAATACAGCGCCAAGGGGACTTCTGGTCTCTAACGCCCCACGTATCTTCCTGGAAGATGCCACTTTCAGAAAGGAGTGGGCAATGATAGCATGGCATTGCACACGTGATTGGCTGGTGCTAATTATAAAACGGCGTTGAGACTATCCAGAAGCCCTCTTGATCGAAATCCAACAGACAGAAAACCATTTTAAAACAACACTCACAGGGTTTAAGAAAAAACTTGATGAGTTGAATAAAGATATTACAGAGTATAAAGACAATTTGACTCAATCTAAGATTACTAAATTTCAAAAGGATCTTAAAAAGATTCACTTTTAATCAAATTTATCCCTATGCCGATCCTGCATTTACACCACCTTCTCAGGAATAATGCAGGTTCAGATAATTCCGATGATAATTACATCCAACTCGAGTGGTTCTAGTAATGGGAGTTTCAGACAGAAGATGAGGGGAGGGTCTAGGAAATACACCTAGACACAACTATTCCCAACCTATGTGGTCACATTTCCCCACAGGGCCGGGTATGCATCCCATGCACCCTATGCACTATCAGCAACCACCCTACCCCTTAATGGGTTGGAATCCAGCATTTATGCCAGCCCACGCTCTTCCTCAAAAATTCGTACCGTCCTTTTTTTTAGAGAGGGGCCACAGAGGAAGAGGCAGAAGAAGAGGACAGAATCAGGTCAGGTGGGAACAAGACGACCCAGTGGGCAACCATACTGCGCAGCAAGTCACAGGACCAACAGCCAGGCCCGAGTACCAGGAGAGTCTAATTACGAACTTGTCCGAAACCATCCTGTCCCTATTGAAAAGCAAGTTTTGGAGAAAGGTCTGGGTTTTGTTCCAACTGCTCGCCTGGATAAGTTTAAACTCCATTGTGAATTAGCAGAGTTTTTTAGGAAACTGAAACTAAAAGCGTACTTCGAGGGGGCAAGAGACCAACATACCAGAGGTGGCCCCAGTAACTACGGGACTGAGATTAAAATCTACCTTTACCCCACCTCCCTATGGAGTCCCAGCAGAAATTGTAGCTTTTGAGCAGGCGGTCTTTCAGGAAATTGAGTCTCAATGTAGAGACTGTTTCATTTAAGAATCTGAATGCCGGCGAGTATCAAGTCCCTTCAGGGCCTCCAATCTAATACCATGATCACGATTAAACCAGCCGACAAGGGAGGTGGGATCGTAATTCAGAATACTGTAGATTATGAGAAAGAGTGTCTCCGCCTTCTTAGTGATGTTAGGAATTACACTCCCCTCACTACTGATCCAACTCCTGAATTGGAATTACACATCAAGGGTTTGGTAAAAGAGGCGGAGAGAGAATGGTTATATTACCAGAAATGAGGCAGCCTTTTTATCTGAAGGTGGTAGCATTACTCCCTATTTTTATACATTGCCTAAAACTCATAAAAATAGACTACCGCCACCTGGCCGTCCCATAGTTTCAGGGATTGGCTCTCTCCTTGAACCTTTGTCATTACCAGTGGATAGTATCACTTGAGTAATGTGAATAAAAGGAGTGTATCTACATATACTTCTCGGTATCAGCACGGTGACTGGTGGGAGGAGTGTTATAGTGCATTACTAAGAGAGCATGATGGTTATATGGGATTAGACACCACAAAACACGATACGAGTTACTGAATTCATGTGTTTGTTTGTGTCTTTTTCCCTTTCTTTCCCTTTGCAGATCCATGTGGAATCCCCCAAAACAAGGTTGGATTCCCTCTTTGACAGCAGGTCGTAATCATACACCCTGTTCCTCTGTTTTTACATTTGATTCACGGTTGGGTGAGCCTTAGCGCTCATACCACCGGGGTCTACGCACCTTGGTCCTGACGAATGCCCAGCTATTTGCTTGACAGTGGCAGAAACATGTTGACCATTCACCAGTAGTGGGATTTAGCTGATTATACTACTTCAGCTTTTTCATCACTTTCTTTGTTTTTATCCGTGCCTGGTTGGCCGGCGAATAAAGTTATTGGTTACAACCAAGGCATTTTTAACATTCACTTTTCACTATCACGTCACAAAAAACTTTTACCAGCTCCGCGAGTAATTCTGGACGTCGAAGCACACCTGGTAGGTATTCGAACCTTCCGGGTGGGGCCCTATGATGAAGCATGTCACCAACCAGGTTGGTGAGTGAGGGCTTTTATAGAATCAAATTTTGATTCTCCCTTTTCCCTCTGCTCTCTTGTTCAAGGGATACACTCTTTTGTTGTTTAGAGTACTGCCTACCACTACCACCACCCCTACTCAGAGGGGGCTGGATGCCTGTCACTACCACCACCCCTACTCATGGGGGCCTGGATGCCTCACCACTACCACCACCCCTACTCATGGGTGCCTGGATGCCTACCACTACCACCACCCCTACTCATGGGGGCCTGGATGCCTACCACTACCACCACCCCTACTCAGGGGGGCTGGATGCCTGTCACTACCAGCACCCCTACTCATGGGAGGCCTGGATGCCTACCACTACCACCACCCCTACCCATGGGGGCCTGGATGCCTACCACTACCACCACCCCTACTCATGGGGGCCTGGATGCCTGTCCCACTACTACCATCCCCACTCATAGGGGAATTGATGCCTACCACTACCACCACCCCTACTCATGGGGGCCTGGATGCCTACCACTACCACCACCCCTACTCAGGGGGCCTGGATGCCTACCATTACCACCACCCCTACTCAGGGGGGCTGGATGCCTGTCACTACCACCACCCCTACTCATGGGGGGCCTGGATGCCTACCACTACCACCACCCCTACTCATGGGGGCCTGGATTCCTACCACTATCACCACCCCTACCCATGGGGGCCTGGATGCCTACCACTACCACCACCCCTACTCATGGGGGCCTGGATGCCTGTCACTACTACCATCCCATCTCATAGGGGAATTGATGCCTACCACTACCCACCACCCATACTCATGGGGGCCTGGATGCCTACCACTACCACCACCACCTACTAAGGGGGGCTGGATGCCTGTCACTACTACCACCCCTACTCATGGGGGCCTGGATGCCTACCACTACCACCACCCCTACTCAGGGGGGCTGGATGCCTGTCACTACACCACCCCTACTCATGGGGGCCTGGATGCCTACCACTACCACCACCCCTACTCATGGGGGCCTGGCTGCCTACCACTACCACCACCCCTACTCATGGGGGCCCAGATGCCTGTCACTACTACCATCCCCACTCATAGGGGAATTGATGCTCTACCACTACCACCACCCCTACTCATGGGGGCCTGGATGCCTACCACTACTACCACCCCTACTCATGGGGGCCTGGATGCCTACCACTACCACCACCCCTACTCATGGGGGCCTGGTTGCCTACCACTACCACCACCCCTACTCATGGGGGCCTGGATGCCTGTCACTACTACCATCCCCACTCATAGGGGAATTGTTGCCTTCCACTACCACCACCCCTACTCATGGGGGCCTGGATGCCTACCACTACCACCACCCCTACTAAGGGGGGGCTGGATGCCTGTCACTACCACCACCCCTACTCAGGGGGGGCTGGATGCCTGTCACTACCACCACCCCTACTAATGGGGGGCTGGATGCCTGTCTCTACTACCATCCCCACTCATAGACGGGTAATGCATGACACAACCAGCATACTCCAACATA
>CAWUFW010018828.1:0-208080 GCA_963921515.1 Calotriton arnoldi | reverse complement strand
GCACCTCTTCCAGCCTTCCTTCATATGCAATAATCTCTCTTTAATATGAAAAGGGATATCATGGTCCATTTGTTTTCTTAAAGGACGCAAAAAGTGATGGAGTCTTGACGCTGCTCCAATGGGATCAGTCCAGCCGGCCTGCCAGGCTATGTCCTCCCTGAACCAGAACATAAGCAACCCAGGACTGGTTTTGCCCTAGTTAGAGCTCAAAAACCAGGTATGGCTTGGTTCCAGTGACACACTGATTTGCATATGGCTGGGCCCAAACCGAGGTAGCATGGTGTGTAAAGTGAACTAGGATGTGGGGAGGAGTATTCTACAAACAGCAGTACCTGATTTTGATGACTACTGCATATGTATGTTGCTTTATTTAATAGGAATACATACTTGGAGTTTCAAGGCAAGGGTGGTCACCAACTACAGCAAATGTTGAGGCAAAGTCTGTTAAAATGGAAAGAAGTTTACAGCCAATAAAAGACATCTGATTTGTCGTCTGTAATTCTTCATATGTGTTTGTGGAGGAGGCTGCCATTGTAGTCCTTTTTCTATGTTGATGACAGGTGTCAAATAGTCCTACTTTTATGTTTAAGGTTGCTGCAAACTGTAGTCCTACTTCTATGTCTATGGAGTGTCCCGGTTTTTTGTTTTGAGAATCTGGTCACCCTAATCAGGGGAAACACAGAACCCCGAAATATCTATTAATACTGCCATATCGGAATGTTTTAAGCTACAAAGAACATGTTGCACAAGTTACTAACTTGTGTAACGATATATCTGTAAGAGACAGTAGTTAGTGACAGATTCCTTACCTTAGAATATCCCCAGGCGTCAGGCTGGATCCGGAAAGTTTTTGCGTAGCAGTACCCTTGCGCGTCGGTAGGCGGCGTCGTGCGGCTCCGCGTCCGTCGTCGGCGTCGTGATGGCCGGGATGACGTCGCGGGCAGTACTTAGACGCCGCCCCTGCGCGCTGACGTCAGTTCTGTACACGACTTTCCGCGCCAGGAACGCAGAGCCATGCAAGAAGCTGACATAGGTGTCTGAAAAATACTAGGGCCCTGAAAGGGATGTCCTTAACCCTAGAAATCAGTTCGCAGAACGGGAGGATGTGTGGGCGGTAGGAATCTGTCACTAACTACTGTCTCTTACAGATATATCGTTACACAAGTTAGTAACTTGTGCATCTGAAAGAGACACGTTAGTGACAGATTCCTTACCTTAGAATAGATACCCCAGCAATACCAACCCCAGTGGTGGGTCTGCGAACAAAGATCAGACAAGGAAGTCCCGGAGGACAGAACGGCCAAAGAAGCCGTCCCTCCGGACCTGACTGTCAAGGCAGTAATGCTTTGTAAACGTGTGCAGCGAGGCCCACGTAGCTGCCTGACAGATATCCTGTAGCGGAACACCGCGGCCTAAAGCCGTGGTAGCAGCCGTTGCCCTGGTGGAATGGGCACGCAGCCCAACAGGAGGCTCCTTCTTAGCCAAAGAATAGCAGGCTTTGATACACAATGTTATCCAGCGGGAGATGGTTCTCTTGTGCACCGCCCGACCTTTTTGGCGCCCACGTAGCCAACAAAGAGCTGGTCATCCACCCGGAAGTGTTGTGTGCGGTTGATATAAAAGGAAAGCGCACGTTTTGGGTCCAGACGGTGGAGCCTCTCTTCCTCTCTGGAAGGATGCGGAGGCGGAAAGAAGGTGGGCAAAGTGATGGTCTGCCCAATGTGGAAGGCAGTAACCACCTTTGGCAAGAAGGACGGACGCGTCCTAAGAACAACCTTGTCTGGATGGACAGACAGAAAGGGAGGTTTGCATGATAGAGCCTGGAGCTCACTCACCCGCCGAGCGGAGGTGATGGCCACCAGAAAGGCTGTCTTCAGAGTCAGAAGACGAAGAGGACAGTTATGTAGAGGCTCAAAGGGAGCGCACATAAGAAAGGTAAGAACCAAGTTCAAGTCCCACTGAGGCATCACAAACGGAACAGGAGGGAAGAGGTGTGTAATGCCTTTTAGAAACCTGTTAACAACAGGAGACTTGAAAAGGGAGGGCTGATCAGGAAGCCTGAGGAAGGCCGAGATGGCACAACGATAGCCCTTGATGGTACCCAGGGCAGAACCCTGTTGGGCCAGGGAAAGAAGGAACAGAAGAACCTCAGAAAGAGGGGCAGAAAGGGGATTCACAGCCTTTGCTGTGCACCATGCCACAAACTTGTTCCACCTGCAGGCGTATACCACCTTAGTGGAGGGACGCCTGGCTGCCAGAATCACATCACAAACTTCGGGAGGCAAGTCGAAAGGAATCAACTGCCGCCGCTCAATCTCCATGCAAGCAGGTGGAGGCTGGACAGGTTCGGGTGGAGGACCGTCCCCTGCTGCTGCGACAGAAGATCCTCCCGAAGAGGCAGACGGATCGGGGGATCGACGCTCATACTGAGTAGCTCGGGATACCAAACTCTTCGAGCCCAGTCCGGAGCCACAAGAATGACTTGGGCCCGGTCGTGCCGAATCTTCTTCAACACTCTGGGTAGAAGTGGTATAGGCGGAAAGGCGTACAACAGACCGGAACTCCACTTGCGACGAAAAGCGTCGCCGAGCGAGTGCCGCCTTGGAAATTCCAACGCGCAGAACTGATGACATTGCGCGTTCTCTTCGGTGGCGAATAGATCTAACCAAGGCTCTCCCCACTGTAGAAAGAGTCCTTGCGCCACTTCCGAGTGAAGACGCCATTCGTGATCCATCATGCACCTGCGGCTGAGTTCGTCCGCCCTGGCGTTCAGGGAACCTGCCAGGTGTTGAACCATCAGGAACATGCCCTGATGTTCTAGCCATGTCCAGAGGCGCAGAGCCTCCTGACAAAGGGTCCACGACCCCACCCCGCCTTGTTTGTTGCAATACCACATGGTGGTGGTGTTGTCTGTGAACACCTGCACTACCTTCCCTTTGACAGAGGGAAGGAATGCCTTGAGTGCAAGTCGGATCTCCCGGAGCTCCAGAAGGTTGATATGGAGCCGGGTCTCCGCCGGAGACCAGAGGCCTCTGATCTCCGCCTCTCCCATGTGACCGCCCCATCCCAGAAGGGACGCGTCCGTCACAACTGTGTGCTCTGGCTGGGGAAGGGAGAGGGATCTGCCCATGACCCATTGCCGGTTCGAGAGCCACCACTGCAACTGTTTTGCAGTACCCTCCGAGATCTGGACGTGATCGGACAGGTTGCCCTGGTGCTGCGCCCACTGGAACTTCAGGTCCCACTGCAGAGCCCGCATATGCCATCTGGCATGATTGACCAGCAGGATGCAGGAGGCCATGAGGCCCAGCAGCCTCAGGGTCATCCGTACCGAAACCCAGGATAAAGGCTGAAAGATCGGAATCATAGCCTGAATATCCCGGACTCGCCGTTCGGGAGGATAGGCCCGAAACTGCGTCGTGTCCAGAACTGCTCCGATGAAAAGGAGCTGTGGAGAAGGAATCAGATGCGACTTCGGCACATTGATGGAGAACCCCAGCGAGTGCAGGAGTTCGGCCGTAGTCTGGAGGTGGGAGACGACTGCCTGGGACGAGCCCGCCTTCAGCAGCCAGTCGTCGAGGTAGGGGAAGACTGGAACCCCTGCCCGGCGCAGATGAGCTGCGACCACCGCCATCACTTTCGTGAACACCCGAGGGGCACTTGTAAGGCCAAAGGGGAGCACGGTGAACTGAAAATGCTCGAGGCCTACCGTGAACCGCAGGTAACGCCGGTGGGCCGGCAGGACGGGGATGTGAAAATAAGCGTCCTGCAAGTCCAACGTTACCAACCAGTCTCCAGGGTCGAGGGCAGTCAAGACCTGAGCTAGGGTGAGCATCTTGAACTTCTCCTTTCGGAGGAAGCAATTGACGTTCCGGAGGTCCAAGATAGGACACATGTCCTCCTTGTCCTTTTTGGGCACCAGGAAGTAGTGGGAGTAGCAACCACGTCCTACTTCTGGGGTCGGAACATGCTCGATGGCCCTCTTGGCCAAGAGGGCCGTGACTTCCTTCTGCAGAAGTACCAAGTGATCCCCTGACATGCGGTGGAATTGAGGTGGCATGGCTGGGGGTGGTCTCGAAGGGGAGGGAGTAGCCCCTTCGGACAATGTCCAAGACCCACCTGTCCGAGGTGATGGGACGCCAGTGGTGAAGGTGATGGCGGACCCTGCCCTCTACTGGCGTGCAGTGCACCGGAAAGGAGGGACTAGGAGGGCTTGTAGGCCGCGGACGGGTTGGAGGTGGTGGCCTGACCCGCACGCTGGTTGCCCGAACCGCCACGGCGGTATCCACGTCCTCGGCCACGCGAAGACGCTTGCTGCGCGGGCCGTTGGCTGGGCAGCTGACGTGACTGGGCGCCCCTTCCGTGTCCACGAAAGGGGCGAAAAGCAGAGGTGAGCGGAGGGCGTACAACAGAAAGGCCCAGGGACTTGGCAGTAGCCCGTGAGTCCTTAAACCGCTCCAGCGCATGGTCTGCCTTTGAACCAAAAAGACCGACTCCATCAAAGGGCATGTCCATGAGTGTATTCTGGACATCACCCGAGAAACCAGTTGTTCTCAGCCAGGCGTGGCGACGTAGCGCCACCGTCGTCGCAAGCGATCTGCCCAGTGAGTCGGCGGTATCAAGGCCACAACGGATGGTGTATTTAGTCGCATCTCGCCCTTCCGCAATGGCGCGGGTAAGCAGTGTCTGGACCTCCTCAGAACACTGCGGCAAAACAGCCGCCACCGAATCCCACAGGGAGTGGGTATATCGGCCCAAAAGGCAAGCGGTGTTGACGGACCACAAGCCAGCACTGGAGGAAGAAAAAGCCTTCTTCCCAAATTGGTCCAGGCGTTTGGATTCCCTATCCGGAGGGGCGGTAGGGAAGGCGGTTTGGGAGGCAGAGGCTTGGACAACCAAGCTCTCGGGGGTGGGATGTTGGGAGAGAAACAAGGGGTCGCCCGGAGCAGGGCAATGGCGTCGGGCCACGTTCCTATCCACAGGAGCCCCTGTGGTGGGTTTGGACCAGGCACCCAAAAGAACGTCAGTGAGTGCATCATTAAACGGCAGCACAGTCTCCGAGGAGGAAGCCGCCGGCTGAAGCACTTCGGTCAGGAGGTTAGTCCTGACGGCCACAGTAGGCAACTGGAGATGTAAGGCTCCAGCTGCTTTAAGCAACACCGTTGCAAAATTAGCTCCCTCCTCCGTAGCCACGGGAGGAGACAGCATGCCAGTGTCAGGGGAGGTGTCTAGACCACTGGCATCCCCAAGTTCCTCAGCCCAGTCCGGATCATACTCACACTGTTGTGTGAGAGGGTCCTCAGACCCCTCCCAGCTCTCCTGGTCCTCCTCTTGTTCACGGCACCGGGGACATCGGCGTCGGCGGAGGCGTGGTTAGGTCAACCGGCGTCGATGGGGGTTGCGGTACCACCGGAGCCGGGATCGAGGCCGGGGCCGGAGCCGAGGCCGGGATGAAGGCTGGTGGGACAGGCGGCGCCGGGACCGGAGTCGACGGCGGCGCCGGGGCAACCCCATCAGGGCCCGCGGGGCCCGAAGGCGCACCGGAGGGGCCTGAAGGCCCAAAGAGGCGGGCCATGGCCGACAGGAATTCCTGTATTTCGGCCGGAGTCGCCCCCGAACCCGGAAAGGACGGGTAATGCGGGGGCGGCTCTACAGGCACATCCAGGGCCGCGGGGACGGTGCCGACTGGGGCCTCAGCCGAGTCGCGAGACCGGCGAGGCGAAGTCTTAGAGCGATGACGCCTCTTAGACTTTTTGTGCTTCGACTTACCCGAGGAGCGCGAAGACTTGGACTCCGACGACCGGCGTGGACTCCGCGACCGGCCCCTCGACCTCTCCTGGGACCGGGGCTTGGTGCGGCGCGGAGCCGACTGCCGGACCTCGAGTAGCTTTCGAGACCGCTCTCGCAAAGCCTTCGGATGAAGTTTCCGGCAGTCAGGGCACGACTTCGTGTCGTGGTCTCGGCCGAGACAGAAGAGACACTCGAGATGCGGGTCCGTGATCGACATTATGCGACCACAGGCTCCGCATGGCTTGAAGCCGGGCATCCCTACGACACCTAGGAGTCGTGAAGACTCAATGAAGAAACAGTGAAAAAATTCACAAAAAAGGTTAGTCAAAAATTGACTAGGGCACTGCTCTTCCCTGATCTGCGCTTACTGGCGAGGAAAAAGAAGAACTGACGTCAGCGCGCAGGGGCGGCGTCTAAGTACTGCCCGCGACGTCATCCCGGCCATCACGACGCCGACGACGGACGCGGAGCCGCACGACGCCGCCTACCGACGTGCAAGGGTACTGCTACGCAAAAACTTTCCGGATCCAGCCTGACGCCTGGGGATATTCTAAGGTAAGGAATCTGTCACTAACGTGTCTCTTTCAGATACAAATACATTAAAAGACAAAACTATTTATGTCCTCTAGGTGGCAGCAAAAGATTATGGTTTGGTCATACTATAACCAGCACACAGGTTGCCTTACTCTATGGAAGTGACGATTTCAGATTCTAGCGATCTCTTACATTCCGTAGAGATCAGGTTAAGGAGTTTCCATTTGACTTAGGTGCCCGCTGCCCGGTGTATTTGTATACAACTCTGCAATACATACACATAGCTGCCACGTTTTAATTATGCTTATGTCTGGCATTTCTACATTTTCAATATGATTTGTGTGACATTTCAATTACTTACGTGTGACCATTTGAGTGACACTATTGCGAGTGGAGCAAACCAGTCATGCCCATGTAAATAGATACATTGCACAAGTGATCCCTTTTTCCCACACTATATTAATTGCCTTAAAACAGCTGCAACGCTCCTGGAGTGCCAATACTATGTCTGTAACATGCTTACGTTTTATAACAGGATCGCACTGAGAGAAAAACATTTCTTGCACCAACATAAACAACGTAAATGCAGTTACCTTACAAAGGGAAATATGAGCGTGGGCTCACAGTTTGAGATGAGACCTACAATAGTTATACTACGTTTCATATTAATAACACCGGGGTGGGGAGACGGGGGAATAACTATTCCAGTCAACAGGGCGGGACAAGCATTTCAAGCAATGTAAGCAGAGATATCTTTGTAGCCAATATGAGGGAAAGAAGTGCCAATCTGCACTTTGAATGTATTGGACAATCCTATTATGATTGAAAGACAGGACTCTGTATCAGCGGCGGCTCGTCTGCTAAGGTGGAGGAGCGCTGCCCCACTGCTCGCTATGAGCAGTGTAAAGGAAAAATAAAATATGAACTGGAGCCAGGTTAGGGTGGGGCTGGGCTCCTTTCAAAGGGAGGAGTGGATGGTGCGCCTAAGTGCGCATGACATTTTGGCTAGCCGTCTTGGGCCAGCCAAACTGCCATGCGCACTTTGCTTGTTTCCCACCAGGCTGTAATACACAGCCTGGTGTGGAACATGCAGAGGGCTCCCACTCCCTGTTTGAGCGCCGAACCACAGCGCTAAGACCAATCACAACACTGCTGTCATGGTGACAGCAGCGTCGTGATTGACTTAGGGGAGTCTGGAAGCCTGGGTGCTGCCAGGATCAAGGAAGAGCAGAGGACGGAGGAGAGGCGGCGGCTGGCGATCTTTGAGGAACAGGTAAATCTTCTTTTTTTTCTGACTCCCCCACCCCACGCTACTGTTCCCTGCCAGCCACCACTGGTCTATATTTATCCCTAGATTCCTCCGCTTGGCCTCAGTTGTTTCGTGGCGGGCCCACTTGCTGAAGCCATATGGTTGATGGGCGGTTCTTGATCCATTTACAGCATATGGGTTCTTTGATTTGGGACCTGTTCATCTTGCTGTGGCTAGATATCATCCATTATTTGACTGCTTTCTTCACTTCCTCTTGGCTGATCCCCACAACCTCAGACTGGTCATGCCTCTCAAACCAGCCCCCACAGCCTCAGCTGAATCTTCTTTCCTGCACCATTTTAGGGCATATTCTCAAGGACTCATCGCCGAATTAGCGGCACTTTTCCGCCACGAAATTGGCGATAGATTTATCACCCTATTCACAAGCCTGCGCAAACAGCCGACATCGCCAGTTTACCTGCGATAGCTGCCGCTAAAAACATCGCCAAGGCTGACAGCGACAACTAGCGCTAATCATATGCAGAGTAGGTGTTCCCGTGCAAAAATTCATGATAACAGCACTTCGCGATATTCTCAACGACCAGCCAGATGGGCGATGCGGTCCAAAAACAGGCGATAAGGCGCGTTAGCAGCAGGGACTTAAGACCTGCTTTTTTCTGGTCTTAAGTCGGACGAAAACCTGCAGTATAAAGGGAGCCCAGAGCCACATCTGAAGACCAACAGATGCCATGGAGCTACTAATCATGCAGCTTGGAGACCCAAGTGGGCCACAACACCCACCGCCACCACCCCCAGGACCCCCCCCCCCGGACTACCACCGAGACAGCGCAGAACAAGACAGCGGACCTTCCAAAAACGCACCAGCCTCAGAGACTTAACGCCAGAGGATGTCATTGCCCACTACAGGCTCAAAAGGACAACCATCCTCCGCATCCTGACCCACATTGCCCACAGGCTGACGGTACCAACACAGCGGACAACCAACATCCCTCCGCAGACACAGCTGCTAGCTGTGCTGCACTTGTTGGCCTCTGGTACCTTCCAACCAACAACTGCCAGAGTCGGAGGAGTCTCACAGCCAGCCCAATCAAAGTTCCCCACACCTGTCATGGATGCCATCATCAGCTTGATACCCCAGCACCTTCACTTCCCCCACACTGCGCAGGAACAGCTGGAGACCAAGCAAGGCTTCTACGCCATAGCTGGCTTCCCGCACGTGTTGGGGGCAATTGACTGCACACATGTCCTACTTGTGCCCCCTGCCGACACTGCACACAGGTACCGCAACAGAAAGCACACGCATTCCATCAACGTGCAGGCAATAGTGGACCACCGGGGACTGTTCACCAATGTCGTCGCCAACTTCCCAGGCAGTGTGCATGATTCCTACATCTTCCGACAGTCCATCATCAACCAGCGATGTCAGGATGGCACCTATGGAAATGCACTGCTCATTGGTAAGTACCAACGGAACACACCACACACCTCAACTCCACAATCATACAACTCACAACTGTGGGAATGCACACGTAACAAAATCACATACAACATGCCAACCAACATGCCCACCTACCAGACACGACAACACAAGAAACTGTGGTAACAGGGGCCAGACATGTAGACAAACTATCCACAAAGGCATAGCCCCTCTGCCACACAATTGCAGAATGTGGGGAGAGGTGGGAACCAACAATGTGCGAAGGAGGCAATGGACCCATGAATAAGAATGCACACAATGCCAAGTGTGGCGGTGATGTGCTGGACAGTCTTGAGTATGCAGAGCACAGACATGTCCATGTGGACATATACTGCTGGTGTTTGCAGTGTTGTGGACAGTGGTCGCAACCATGTTACCTCAGGCAGTGGGGAAGACCTTGGACATGTAGCTATGTCGCCCCCCCTGTAAGCGTAAGCGTAGTGGGCTGGGCCAGCGTACATCAGTCCAGCGTAGGAGTGTGAAGAAATGGCCCGGGGCTCTGGGTGTGGTTCAGTTCTGGGCTCTGGGCGTGGTTCAGTTCCGGGCTGGCCACAAAAGTAACTATGGCATGTGTCTCTGTTGTGGTGTTGGCGCCACCCGGCCCTTAATCGACAATGTTGCAATGTAGTGTTGTAGGGATTCTGCACATACACAGAACTATGCACAGCAATGCGCGACTTCGGTATATAGGGGCTACGCCTTCCTACAGCCTTAGTACCCACGAGCCCACGACCGGCTAGCTATAGTGTCCCACCTGCCCTCCTATACACAGATAGAGAAACAGGTGTTTAGACAATCCAGAACACAACACTCCCCTAATCACTCAGGGATTGTGGTAACAGGTTATTCCCTTTCGCTCAGACTCTCGTACTCATCCACAACAAGAGATTGACAGAGTCACTGAGTTAGTTTAAAATGTTTATTTTAACTAACGTGCTCTAAAATGCAGTATACGAGCCACTACTAAAATTAGAATGCATAATACAAACATTGTCAGCATTGTAGCAAGTCCATACATATTAAAAGGAGAAATCATTGTATATTGATACTGGAGACAGGACTATAAAACCTACTCTCCCTCCCCATGGACGGGAAAACTAAGATGATATCATAGAAGATCTCTGGGTTTGTATAGCAGACCCCATACCTCTAAGACATAGATCGTGTCTCTACATCACAGCTCCATACAGCTCTTCATTCTTGAAAAGTCTCTCCTCAAGTGTGTCTGCGTGTAACATGCATTCTCCTAATATCAAAAATAAGGTGCGTGTCCCACAAACAGCAGCTGCAGGGTATGTTTTGTCTATGTGCTAGGGCCTGACCAGATCAAAATAACAAGGGACGGTGTTATTTGACCTTGCTCACGATGTTCAGACTAAACTTCCGGAACAAGCAGGGAACCAGAGCAGCCAGCGGGTCGCAGGTGACCAGCGAAAACATCCTTGCATAAGAATAAGCCTGTAGTGTTGTGTGCAAAAGCAGCATCATGGCCTCCGGACCCATTCTAACCTAAAGATGTCAACGGGGTCCCTTAAATCCACATGACACCCTCCCCCTGGCCAGGTTGCAGAAGAATAGCAAAAACAAGGTCCAAGTCGCAAGCAGAGTCAAAGCACTGAGCATAGCAGGGGCAAAGTTCCAAAAAATCAAAATCATTATAAGGTTGATTAGTGGTAAAATACGAGAAGAAGAAAAAAAAAAAAATGTCTTGTTGAACATTAATCATCGGAATCATATGAGATCCGTTGAACCTTGGAAGGCAAGTGGTTCCAAAAGACGGTCCCCCTCCTCAAAGACAAGGAGGGACAACATCCAATTCAACAACTCGAAGGAGCATACGTGCTCATCATAATCCATAGCTTCAAAAAGCATGGTCGGACATCCTGTATCGTACTCAATGTAGCTGTGGTGCAGCAGGCGTGACGCCCCTTCACAGATGTCCCATTGTGCCAGCACTCCATTCACGGCCGCCATCAGCATGCGGGTACCAGTTGCACATGATTGATCATGACGCAATAGGGGCCACAGCAACAGGTCGTAATCAGGGCAAGGCCGTAAGGCGTTTGAGAGGCACAAATCCAAAGCCCAGGAGAAAGGACAGTCGCGGCACCAAAAAACTGCATGAACGCATGTAAAGTATGCGTATCTGTAAGTCACATTGTAGTCAGCACCGACAACAGCCATAGGCAGGCAACCAAGGAATTCCTGCAATCGGCTACGGTACAGCTCCAGCTGGACCGGATGATCGAGTACCACATGAAGGGCAGCCATCACGAAGTAGTAAAACAAGTACCAGGACAGCACCAGCGAACAAGAGGATCAACGGCAAGCCACCAAAAGCGCTGGAAAAAATGGAATGAATAAAAGCCGGAATTACCCCAAATATCGTTTGAAACGAGGACACAAGACCTGAGCCCACCAATTTAAAAAAAGGTGCAAGGCCTTCTGTGTCAGAAACATTGAATATTTGGTGTATCAACTCCCCAAAATGTAGTGGGAGATTGGTATTTAATAGGGAGTGTATTTCACTTGATGTCCGAGCCACCTGTAGCTCGAATGTTTCACGGGCCGAGGTCAAAGCAACTTCATGTTGGAATAACAGTGCTTTGAGCCTACTTAATTTGTTGAAGCTTGCTTTCATAGTGGGAACAGAAGGCCACAGAGAGCTATCAGCAATGCCATGCGGGGGCGGACACAGGACGTTGCTGCAACAGGTACACAGTTGCCGATACACCGGCGTGCGCCGAAGCCATGCCCTCATGTGCAGCTGTGATCAACGCATGTCTGCGGTCCTCGTTGGGAATCAGCGGATCCCCAACGGAAGGAATTGTTACTGTCGGAACTTGTTCCAGGGACAATTGGTATTTATATTTGGACGGAAACCCATGTGGGTATTTCGTCCCGTCTCTGGTAGCCGCTACGGCTGCCAGTATGTCGGTATCGACTTTTGTCATAGACCGTGTGACTGCTGCTACTGAACAAGTGGCTACTGCATTTCTGGCTGCCTCGTCAGCCAGAGTGTTGCCTACAGCGTGTGGTCCCACACGCTGATGGCCAAGAGTATGTATTACATGTGTAAGTGGCAAGCCCTCTTTGAGAGCCGCCACTCGTACCCAAAGCGTTTTATGCTTGATCGTGTTACCCACATGACATGACATGACATGACATGATAGTAGCATGCACCCGGAGGGCGGGCTCGCCCAAATGGAATAATAAAGGAGCGCTCAGGGTCTTGGCTCATACATGCCAACTGTTGTGTGTGTATCTTCATTGCCGCAGCATAAGCCAAAGGCCTAGCCTCAATCGCAGCGCGAGTTCAGCCAGGCCTGAAATCCACATCTGTGTCCGCCCTATCCTTACCATGGCCTACACACACATGGCCGCCCACCTTCAACGGCCAACATTACAGTGTTGTTGTCAGGCTTGCGGACATGCGCAGACAGACAGGCATGACAATGGTGTGCTGTAGGAGTGCAAGTGATGCAACCGCGCAGCGCACACAAGTAAATAGGCTCGGGGGGAGGGACGAGCAGCTGTGAGGCTACGTAATACACATTGATCCCGCACATTAGCCAGAAGCAATACATGGCAAACATGAATCCCAAAGTCGCACAAATCACACACCACAAAACTTGTAAGTCTGCCAACACAGCATGCTGAGCCACCAATTTACACTAATCTCACTTACCTCTCACAGGTGATCAAGGATATGCACTCTGCCCGTGGATGATGACACCCCTCCGAGCCCCGAACACCCCGGCCCAGAGGCAGTACAATGTGGCCCACAAACAGCACCAGGGTCATTGTTGAGCGCACATTTGGCGTGTTAAAGTCACGTTTCAGGTGCCTGGACATCACAGGTGGAAGACTTCTGTACAGCCCGGAAATAGTGTGCAAGATGATCATTGCATGTTGTGTATTGCACAGCATATGTGTACGCACCAATGCCCCATGGATCCAAGTGCCAGATGCACCGGACAATGATGAGGAAGATGAGGCAGGTGGACCACACCCCACTGCAGCTGCAGCAGGAATAGCCCGAAGGAACACAATCATTAGCAATTTCTTCGCATGAGCACGTCACATTGTGACTGTCCTTAGCAATCATGGAACAGTACAAAATGACCACATGAACAGCCTGTGCAAATAAATTCATTGCAACACACATTCCCTGTGTGCATGTCAGTCCTCTGCATTAGCACATCACTCTGACAAGTGTAAGTGCAACATTAAGTGCTAACAATCTCACAATTAGCATATAGATGGTGGGTATGTCACCTCTGTACAGAGAGGCTGTTTAGGGTGTCACGTATTCGAAATGCCATTTCAGGGTGTCAAATGTAGTACGTAATCCCACTCATCAGCGTATCACATGTGTACAATAACATGTCATGAAGGCTGTCATTGGTGTTCAACAAAAGACAACAGGGTGTCATTTGGGGTCAAATATGACATTTCAGGTGTCATTTGGGGTCAGATATGAATTTCGGGTGTCATTTGGGGTCAAATATGGAATTGCGGGTGTCATTTGGGGTCCAATATGGAATTGCGGGTGTCATTTGGGGTCCAATATGGAATTGCCGGTGTCATTTGGGGTCAAATATGAACCACCCTGATGCAGAGATGCACCCTGTGACTCAAGTGCCACAACATGAGCAACATGGACGTAAGGGGGATGGGGGCACAGTGAACACCTCAGCAACATGGGAGATGCACGCCAGCCAAAAAGCCAGCAGGAATACCTTGCGTGGAACACACCAAGGTGTCCCCTGGACATATGTGCCATGTACAGATCACATGTGTACACAGACGTCATCCATCAATAGTAGTGAATAGTGTCAGCTAATAGGTGCAAGGTGAGAGGTCACGCGCCTCCTCACAGCTACCTGTACACATCACTGTCAGACTGCAGCAAAACACCACTGCTACATCTGAGCATGCAAAATTGACCGTGAGGGCACGTACATGGCTGGTTAGGGTTCAACCGTGCCGGAAGGCGAAGCAGTGACATCCCCCCCCCCACCCCAAATCCACATCACTTTTCCAGAATGCAAGCAGATGACAAACTAACATTAGGGATGTAAGCATCTTTGTCTGCACTAGAAGGCGGTAGCACATCTGCTCCTCCGACCTTGGAATTGCATGCGCCCGGCACCCCCTGAGAGATACCATAGCAGCTGATGACGACTCCCACACTACGCACAGCGCTAACCAAAGACCAACGTATACACACCCCACACACAGAAGTCCTTGTTTGCAGTTCTCTTGCATGGAATGACCTTCACACTTACTCACAGACCATCCCAGGAGTCCAACCGCTGCACACTCTAACAATTCATTGCTCCGAGCTGTGGCATCCACATAACTTAGACTTAGGCTTTTTTACACACAGCCCTATTTCCTACAATGACGTGGGGCTAAGTTGGGAAATTGCGAGATTGTTGTTTAGGAGCAATGAGGCCACAGCTAGTTCACACATTCCCAGTCATCTCACTGCCTGTCTGGGTCACGGTCAGACATGCGCATTGATATCAGTTCCCAGGGAGTACCTTTTTTAGGAATCACTGCCCCTACATTCATCCATAATTTCATACTTGTTTGATCATAGACATGACACATCTGTGTGAATTAGAATGTTTTGGTCACATTCGGTGGAGTGTTGAGGCTGGACCAGTACATGGCCATGCAAACCCCACTTTACATTGTTGCCCTGTGGAGGGCCAGCCTTGTGCATGTGCATGGGTTTGCACATGCATGGGTTTGTTGTGAGATTGGTGATGTGTGGGAGGGCCCCTCTGGGCACATTGTCGACGGGGGCCTACTTGCTGTTTCTATGTGTGCTGCAGTATGCCAAGGAGATCAGGGACATGATCCATAGTCATTGTGGGTGTGCACTGTGCTATACTTAATTGTGCATGTGTGCCCTTGTGCCCATCTCCCCCGTCCCCCAGTCCCTGGTCGCTACTCACCCTGTTGCTGTTGGGTCAGTCATGTTGAGCAGTGTCCGGTCCCCCAACTCCTGCCACCGTCTCCCCACTGATGACTGTGGACACCGTTTCCTCCATCTCATCCAGCTCCTGCTGTGGCGCTGGACTCCCACCTCCAGTCTGCATTGCTGCTTTCCGGTTGTTAGCGAGTTTCAGCTTGGTTTTGCGCTTCACATCATTCCAGCGCTTCTTGCAGTCGTCCACTTCCCTTCTCTGCACTCCGACTGCATTCACCTTGGCCAAGATGGACTGCCATTTTGCATTTTTAGTTGCCAATGACACAGTGGAGGTGATGAACAGTTGTTGGTGGTGTTCTATCACCTCCGTAATCAGGATCTTGTTTTCCTGCGGACTGAATCGTGGGTTCCTCTTCTTCTTCTCCTTGCCCTTCTCCTTCCCCGAGGTCCCTGGCTGGTCCTCCGGGGGGTTTGTGGGGTTCTCGTTGGCCTCTGTAGTTGCTCCAGATTCCTCCATGGTGCTTCTCAGTTGTGTTTTTTTTTTTTGCAGCTTTTATAGTGATTTTTCCCGCCTGACGTGGGAATAGCAAGCCTGGCACTGCTTATCGCTGATGTTTTTATCGCTGTTGGGCCCATCGCCACTTTTTTCACGTTCAGGTTGCCTTTTTTATCGGCGTCCCGGTAATTTTAACGCGGACATTTGACGCATTATCGGGGAACTATCGCCTGTTGCCAGCGTGTTGAGAATACGCCGTTAACACTACGTTATTTTCCCGCGATAGACGGCGTTATGTAAAATTGCGTTAACCTAGGTTGGCGATAAATATCGCCCGTTCTTGAGAATATGCCCCCTAAAGTCTTAGTACACTCTCCCCTCTTGCACTGGACTTGTAGTTATGGATGGAATTGAATAGGCATCTCATACTGCAGGAAGATCAGGTATTCTATTGGTGCATTTCTAGGCATGTGTGCATGTTCGCAAGTGTTGGGTATTTCAATGTGTGCTGTGTTAGATGTGTGGCGGGTAAGCGCTTAGTGACGATGAGTGGTGCAAGTGCAAGGTGAGCAGTGTAGGTGCAGGGCGAAAGGAATGCCTGTTTGAGTGTAGGGTGAGAGGTGTCAGTGATGTGCCCATGTGAGCGCAGGAACATGTATTGCCATGTTTTTAGTAACTTTTGATCCATTTGAGCTAGAAACAATTTTTGTTGTTAAAACCTACAGATTATGCAGCAGACCAAGGATTATGTGGCAAACGTGAAAAATGCTGCGGTCTCAGAGTTACATAATTCCAGTGTCCCTGCGAATAGCATCATCATCGCTGGCGTGAATGTTTCAAAGTTTACCTTTAGAAACTGTGACTTCTGATAAATGTCACAGACAATACAGAAATTCATACTAGTGTACTGAAGTGAAATACTTCCAAGTTAAAGAAATATTCTTTTTGAAATTTGAGTCTTTAGCACATTTTTAAAAGATGAATTGCATACCACGCAGCGGGCTCAGTTCCTATTTTGGAGCTTAGAGCCAATCAGAACATCTGCGGGGCTCTGGCTGGGCACTCCCTATTCATGTGCTGCTTGCCCTCCTTTGTATTGCTGATGAAATCCTTTCTCTCAACCTGGCAGCAACACACAGGAGCAGGGACAGCAGCCGACCATAAGCAATTAAAACACACACAGATTCGTGGGCTGATAAGTGGTCTTTGGAAGACCTACAAAATACTTTGGATGAGGCAGAGTCTGAGACGTCAGCCCCTGCCCAGCCCTAGCCCAGGACAGTTCAAGAACTGCATATGGATTCTACAGCCCTGGCTATGGTAAACGAAGGGGGGGGGGCTAAATCCCTTTCAGCCCAATGGGCGTTGCGCACCTGCCTGTTACATGCGGCGCTTAGAAACGATGGAGGTGCAGTATGAATTGCTGTTGTAAAAAACAAGGACAATGCCTCTCCCACCCACCCATGTTTGAGTAAGAAAAGATAACCATTCTTGGGGTGAAATGGCCACCTGTAGCCCCTGGTGCCACTGCACCTGCTGCACCTTTAATAGCTACGTGGTTATTACTATGGTCTCATGGTCATTTTTCATACTCGGTTGACGGGTAATGATGCTCAATGCAACACATTCTTCAATGACGTATCTAAGAATGCTGTGCGCAGCCACGCTTTCAAAGATGAAGCCATTCACCCTGTGACCCAGGATTAACTGTTGGGTGAAATTCAGATCTTGAAATGAAAATCTTAAGTGCTCAATAAGGGCGGCTTCAACAGCTACAGGGCACTGGCTGAAGTGTTGCTGCCGCCACCCAGGAAACCCAATTCTGAAGGGCCTGGGCTGTCTTACTTCAGATGGAGGCAGGATGTCACATCTTCAGGGTGAGATGCCTTGTGTCGGCCCACAAGAAGGTTCCACTCTGCACGTTTTGTGTCAGGAGTCCTGCTGGGCTCTTCACTTTCATATTGAACCAGCTTATAATGAAGTCTGTGAAGGGGAGACATGATTCCCAGCTCTTGTGTGCACCCGACATCCATGATCATGTCATATGAACTATTTTCACCTTGGCACCAGCATCAGTTTTACTGCAGTATGGGATACAGGACCAGGCGATGCTGCTGCGGGCACAACACATGCTCTGTATAAATGAATCACCTCACACTGCACAGCCCTGCTAAGTGGCACACAGTGCATAAATATGTTGGGTCCTAGTGGGGATGCGAGAAAGTTACTAAAATGCGTTACTCTGTCCAGTAATGCGTGGTGCTTGGCAGGGCTGCGCAAAATGTACAAGGCTCTACTCCCAAGACGTCTGCAGAAAATTGTAGTGCCCTGCTGAACACCTAATTATGCAGTCTCTCCCTTGAGGCTGCACTAACACCCATCCATCACCGATCAGATGACCCTGTCAATAAAAGGGCCCGGGTGCACGAGCCAGAGGCCAGTTATATCCACAAGAACTATTGGCCATATTTGTCAATCTTTGCGTCATCCTTGCAAGATGGCCCATGGGCAGCGCAGAAGCTAAGTAAGATTTATCAAGCCACACAAGGTCACCTTGCGTGGCCCTGTATAGCTTGATAAATCTAGAGTAACGCAAATCGCAAATCGCTGCATTTCGTTACTCTGCAGGGTTCCATGGGTGGAGCGTGGGTGTTCCCACACATCGACCCATGGATTTTGGCACATTCCCAGATTTACCATTACTGGTAGACCTGGGAATGCGTTAAAGTGCTACACCTCCCCGGTGGGAGGCGTAACAAGGAGAAATATCTTTATTTCTCCTCCTTTATTCCTCTTTATATGTGTGCTACATTCTGCAGCACACACAGACAGAGGAAAATGCCTCTGAAGATTGTTTTTGTATAGGAAGCTGTCTCTTCCTGCACATAAACAATCATGTCTTCAAAGCAGGCACCCTTGCACCATGGCACAAGGAGGACTGCATTGGCACTCAGCAGCACATTGTGCGTCAGTGCAAGGAAAGGACAGGAATGCACCGTATAATGTTAAATACGGCACATTCTTGCCCTTTCCCTTTCCTGCAGCTGAGCACAGCTCAGCAAGGTGGCTTGCTGCGCTGCGTGAAATAATGATACATCTGCCCCTATGTGTCTGTGTCGGTCATTACCCACCATGTGGGCCTAGGGCCCTGATCCTACAGAAGTGTACGGTGACACTTAGCTTGAGGGAGTTCAGTGAGGACAATGGTGTTGACGAAATGACTGGATCTTGTGATGGTTCATTTCTTCCGTTAGGGTTCCCAGATCTACCACTGCTGCATGATTGGCCACTAAAAGCCTCATCATTGCACGAAAGAATCAAAACATTGCGAGGCAGAATCAACCTAACTTGAAACGAGAGGAAGCCAGCATCCTTCCCAACAGAAAATGTCCTTCACAAGCACGTTAAATGACCTGGCTTGCGAGATTTCAGCCATCATGAAGGGGCTTGAGCTCGATCTCTCATTGAGAATGGTGGGTTTGCTTTTTGCCATAAATATTTTTCCAGCATTGTCTTTCTTCTCCATAGTGACCGCTTCAGATATTTTCTAGAGACATCAAGAACCGATGCAGTACACGCTAAATGGAGAACTGTTTGCACCGGGAAGCAGTGGCCTCACTCAAATGATGTATAAGAGTGGATTCTGCGAGCAGGGCTTCTGCACGAGTTTGGCACACACGTCAACCTTAGGGACAGATGGATCCTTCCATGGTTGAGGTGCAGGTACAAGTATTCTTTATGACAAAGGTCTTTGATGTGCATGGACGGCCTCTATGACATTCACAAAATGAAGTGCACTGTTGTTTGACTAGTTTCGCAAAGATGCCAGAGAAATATTTTTGCACACCCCTACTTGTTATGCAAACATCCAAAATACTGCAAAGTGAATTTGTGCCTTGATTGCCATGAAGAAAATGTATTGTGCTATGCAATACATATCTCAAAATGGGAAGCAATTGAGAACTAGAAAGCAAGCTCAGTTTGCTCAAGAATGTTAACGTGCCCCTCGCCGCAAGCAGGAGTTACAAAGGGAGGGCAGTGCAATAACCCTGGCATTTCGAACACCACAGAGATCCCTGGATGGTCCAAGTTTTACACCTCTTCTAAAGGTAATAGCTGTAAAACTAGTCCCAAGCCTGTCTTACAGAAGTGAGGCCTTACGAGGCACAGGCACCTTGATCTTGAGTTGGATCATCACAGAAACCTACAGGTTCCTCTAGCGTCTCACCCCCAATGCATCTCCAGCTCAGATCAGACTTGAGTTTGGCCTAGTAAATCAATTAATCACCAGAAAGGGGGCGTATATCAAAACTTGGAAGAGAAATAAATCAACGTTGGATAATCCTTTGAATAAAGCCCTCTGGCATGAAATTCAAAATGATCAAAATAACCCAGCCGGTCTGTACCTAAACACCGCCATTGATGACTTCGGGGTCTGGACAGTATGGGAGTCAATACTCATGCAGGGGGCTTTCAAAAAATTATTAAATGGGATAATGTTCAACGATAATGCGCCTCTATTCACCAGATCACACGCCTGGACAGTTACAAATGAATACAAAGCAATTAAGCCTCAGCCGTATTTGGACGTATGGTCCAAGCGGTTAAAGCAGTCCTTTATCAGGTACCGCTTTGGCATTCTCCCTGGATATGCCCATGCCTCGCCCTGGTTATGGAACACAGTACTATGTAGTAATCTGTATTATATTTATTTGGTTACTTTCTCCCTACGGCTCAGCCCATACTCCACCTGATGGTCTTGAATGGAATGTTGGGGTGCCTGGATGCTTGAGTGTGACAGGTGGAGTATGGGCTGAGCAGCAGGAAGACTGCTCCTGGTGGTGTTGCATCTCTCCAACTCAACTACCTGTAACTGAACTCAATAAATCTACTTAAATCTACATCCTGGCTACGGACTTCGTTACTACATACTAATCATATGCAGACTGTGTCATGCGGCAGAAGAGAATGTTGTCCACCTACTCTGTATCTGCCCTGGCCTCATGAGGGAAAGGAGGCCCTCATTGGGATGGCTTTGGGATCCGTTCCAGCAGACAGGCTGTCATTGCATGTTTGAATCCAATGGACACTATTCTGAATTGTCATTTTACAAAAACTTTAATTCAAGCTTCACCAAAACTGAAGGAGTGCGAGCCCTGCTAATCCACTCCCAAACACTGAATGTATAAATATTCTTTGGTTTTAATGGTCTTTATGTAATTTGCTGATGCAGCTACATATGCAATGCTGTTTTAATGTATGCTCTGGTTTTAAATAGTTTTATGTAATTTGCTGAGGCAGCAATACTTGCAATTCTATTTTAACGTATGCTGCGGTTTTTGTTAACTTTGCATAATAAATATTTACTTACTAATTTTAGACTTGGTAATCCATGGGGATTGGATTCACGTGCTTAAAAAAGAACAGGGGTAGAATAACTGATTTCAGAGGTTCATTATTTAAGATCCTTTTTAGATTTTGAGAAGAAGAAAATCAAGAGCAGCCCGGCTTTGGGTTTTTGTCTACCGAAAACTTGTTTGGTTGCACATTTATGCACATAGTACACCACAAACACTCCTGACAAGAGCAGACACACAGCATTCCTTCCCTTACCAAATAAATCAGTTATTAAATAAAAAATTGGACAGCCAGATCTTCACTGACCGGACACAATGACAATAGATCATTATGACTCTAGTCAATGAGAAATCCCTGAACCTTAGGAAATTGTGGCCCAACACTTCAAGATTAAGGCCAAGATGGCCTCCTGGCAAGGAGTGTTTCCTTATAGCTCAAATAATTTCTTAAGTTCTCCAGCGCAAACAACTGCCATCTTCTTCAAAAATTCCATCTTTCTTAAATACCCTTCTACTTCTCAGAAGCACACAAGGACATCAACTCAAGTCCAAGGACCATCTCTAATCCAGCAGATCTTATTGCAAGTAAACTTGATCTGAATGCCTGAGCTGAATTCCTTCCACCACTTCACTTCTCCCACCTTCATAACAGCCATCTTCACCAAAGAATCACTGAATGTCTTATTCCTCAGTTGATCATGCACCACAACTCACGTTCGAGGGAAATCTAAGGGTCTTTTCCTCTTAGCAATTGCACAGCCAAAGGGCACAAATCGAGCACCTAATTGCAGTCCACCAAGGCCGCCCACCTCCAGACATTTTTCGTACATGACTACCTGTCCATCGAATCTTCACTTGCAGTCACACTTCTACCACCACGTTTATAATTTCATGGCAACTCTACCAGTCTTATTCAATTTTATCTTCTCTCATCAAACAAAGGTCTGATGGAATCTTGCTATGGTCCTTGGAGACATTTGACTCCATTGAACCCTTACTGCGGTAGATGGACACCCACAGGAAATGATGGCTGAATAACTCCATGGATCAGCATGACTCCAACTGTGAAATATTTTGATTTCCTGTATTTTCTGTTAAAATTGTGGTGAGCTGAGTTTTAAGCTGAATCCTGAATTTTAGGCCTTGGATCGAAAGCCCTCTTCCTTCAAAAGCAAGCTATTATAAAATTCAGGTAAAGCATCACAAACGGTCACCAAGTCAACAGCTGAATCTGGACCACCAACATGCACGGCATACAACACATTGGTTCACTGAATATGATGGCTTTATTCTGCATTTGCACCCAATTTATGTCACTAATTGTTAGCGCATGAACCACAAAGCCTTATTTGGTAACTCCCTTTTCTATGCCACATAACTGCCATATGAAAGATGGCATGTTCACCCAATGCAGATTTAATTATGTGGCACCTCAGGTACGCATCACTTCTTGCGCCGTTCCCCTTCTTCACCAATATAATCTAGTCCTTTGAACCTCTACCCCTAACACTTTTGTTTTAGTTCAATCTCTGAATTTATATTAGTGACCAGTTCTTCTCCAATATTAACTCATCTGAATCTCAACTGAAATCAAGTTTTTGGAGATCATTCTTGAGCTTTCATGTAACTTAATTTGTGCCCTTTACCTCATCCCTGTCTGGCCACTATACCTTCCGCATGGTTAACCGATTTTGTGGATGAATGGATATTATAATTTCTATTCACAGCCAGGCTCACTGATCAAACAAACCAAAGTGGTGTATCCGCTATGGTGCATACCTTCTGTACCCTCAAACAAATGTCCATGTTCTGTGTTATTCCATCACCTGCTGGCTAAACTCTATGAATGCAATCAACTTTAGAGGGCCACTAAGATTTTATCTGAGCAAAGTGTCCCCAGGTGACCTGGAATGCACTAATTCCTCCACCTCTGCCATTCTGTGGACTCTTAGGCCCTCATTTATGGTGATTTGATGTAGGGCAGCGAAGCAAGTTACCTTGATGCTCCGCCCTACGCCAATTTGAAAGGGCAGGAATGCACCGTATTTATCCAATACGGTGCATTCCTGTCCTTTCTCCCTTCGCTCGTGCTGTTTCAGCAGCCTTGTGCCAATGCAGGACCCCCTGCACCATGGTGCAAGGGTGCCTGTGTTGTCGGTAGGATTGTTTTTGTGCTGGAAGGGGCACACATGGAAAGAAAAAAAAGCGAGGAGAAATAAAGTTATTTCTCCTCATTACGCCTCACCTCGGGAGGTGTAAGATTTTGGTGCATCCCCAGGTTTACATGGTCTTATAAATCTGGGGAAGCGTCAAATCAATGGGTGTTGTTTGGGAACACCCACCGTAACACCCATGGAACGCCTTACAAGTGCAGAGTAAGGCAACGCAGTGATTTGTGCTGCCTTTTTTTTGTTTGTTTTTTGTCCTCATTCGCCATCAGATATACACAGAGCAATCTGAATTTCTCCACGGCCCCCCTCTTGATTGGCACCAACTAGAGAGCTCTGTATCCAGATGGATGCACTTTACACAGAACCTCTCTTTCCCATGTTTGGTCTGTTCTGTCTTTCTCTCTGGGTAACTCACAGAACAACCAGAGGGGTAAAGTATCACAGTGCAGAGGCATAATCATTGGACTATATTCACACCACTATCAAGAGTGTCTAGCCAACCTACACATGGTAACCAAAAATCCTTTTTCTTGCTCTTCTTGTTTCGTGAAACCCTATCAAGCTGCATCGTATATTTAATAGAATTAATCCAATCAAGAAGCGTAGGAGATATATTTTTAATCCAATATTTACAAATTTCTCTCTGTGCAAGTAAAACTAGATAAAACAACAACTTATTTTCCTCTGGGGGCATAGACTCATAGTTTGGTAAAACCCCAAAAAATACCAGCCTTATGCTCACCTGTATATCTGTCCCAAGCATGGCTTTAATACCTCTACTTACACTGACCCAGAAATTATGTAGCATTGGGCAGCTTAAAAACATGTGCTCATCGTCTGATTTTTCCTGAGAACATTTCGGACATTCCGGGATGGCTCCGTTCACAAATTTGGATAGCTTTAAAGGAGACCAATATACCCTGTGGAGACAAAAGATGTGATTTCTCCTTAGGTTTGCAGCTTGAACTGTGGAATACAAGATGTTATAAGATACTTGCCATAATTCTTCTAGATGAAGACTGGGCAAGCACTCTCCCCACAGTTCCGATGGAAGTTTGAAATCGCCCTCTGCCAGCTCTACCAGCAGCCAGTATAGGTTCGCCACCTCTTCCTTCTTTCCAGCTTTCCTCCTCAGGGTGTTCTCTAGTTCATTGGAAATACCAACAGTTGTTCCGACAGCTTGGTGGCAGCTTTTGATTTGCAGATATTTAAATTTTGATAGTTCGTTATCCGTAATGCTCCTCAGCTATTCCCACGAGAGCAGAGAGCCCTCTGGTGCAAGTTGGGCCCAGCACGATATTCCAGCTGTTTTTAAGGGAGTTACTAAAGAGTCTTTGGTCCATTCAGGAGAACCTGGAGCATATAGGGGCCGATGCACTAAATTAATTGATTTTCAGTGTTTTTCTAATTTTGAACCAAGTAGAGGCTAACCTGTTTAGAGTCTTTAGGCGTACCCTTTTAAAAAATCTTGGATCGCCAAATTTATATATAAAGCCTTGGTCTCCTCCCTTCAGATCTGACAGCATTTCCTTGAACATTCTCCTAATGTCCGAGCTGTCTGGTTCATTCAGGAGCATTTTCCCGGCCCTCAGTAGAAATATCCATGCATAAGAGACTAAGTCTGGCAAACACAACCCTCCCTTGTTTTTCTTCCTACGTAGTTTTTTCCACGAAATCCGTGTACTTTTAGGGGCACATATAAAGCTGTTTATTTTTGCCTGGAGTTTTTTCAGTCCCTCTTCTTTGAAGGATAGGGGGATATTTTGAAATAGGAAGATAAGTTTCGGTAAAACCATCATTTTTATTAAATTGACTCTACCAATTATTGTTAGAGGTAAGTATGCCCAGCTCGTTAAAGAGTTGCATATCTCTTTGCTTATTTTGTGGAGATTCGTATCTGTAATTCTCTCAATACTCTGTGTAATCATGATACCCAAGTACCTAATTTCTTTTTTCATTAGATATGTATGTGTGTCCACATTCCAAGCCATGCACTCCGTTTTGGACGCATTTATCTCATAGCCTGATACCCGACCGAACTGTGATGCCAAGTTGTATATTATTGGGATTGCCGTATTTAAATCTGACGTGTAAACCATCAAATCATTGGCGTATAAAGCCACCTTTTTTCCCAGCTCTTATACTTAAAGGGAGATATTCCGGCGTGACATCTGATCTTACCAGCTAGAGGTTCAATGTACAAGTTAAACAACAAAGTTGATAACGGGCACCCCTGCCTTGTCCCCCTCTGAATTTTAACAGGAGCAGACATGTTCCCGTTCACTATAGGGATTTGGTAAATCAAGCTTACTGTCCTGCAGAAGTTTTCCCCCAAATTACACAGTCTCAATATCTGCATTAGATAGGCCCAATTGACTCGGTCAAACGCTTTTGTGGCATCCAGAGTAATAATAGCCAATGGTACTTTATGGAGCGTTGCTAAGTCTATTGCCCCAATCAAGTTGTAAGTGAGGTCTCGAATTCCTCTCCCCTGTACAAAGCCTTTTTGATCCTTATGTAGCAAGCCCCCTATCACTCCTTTTAACCTCTCTGCCAAAATCTTGGCAAAGATTTTATAGTCAAGATTAAGCAGAGAGATAGGTCTGTATGAATCGCAGGAGCTAATTGATTTTGATGGTTTAAGGATCAAAGCCACTGTGGCTTCATTCCACGATTGTGGCATATTCCCTCCCTCTTCAAAGATATGGGAAAATAACTTCTCCATTAGGTGGACAAGGACCTCCATCAGACATCTATATAGTTCCGCAGTTAGCCCGTCCGGTCCTGCAGCTTTACCAGATTTTCCTACTGCTATTGATTTCCTAACCTCACTTCTCGTTATTGGGCTGTTTAGATTGTGAGATTCTTCCTCATTGGTTTTATTCGGGACATCTTGGTCCAGCCAGGTCTTTATTTCTTCCTCCCGGACAGTTAGATCTTCCTGGTACTCCTTTTCAAAATGCTTTTGAAAAGCCTCTTCAATCTCTACAGGACTCTTAAGTGTGTTCCCTGAGGCCTCACATCTTATTTCTTTTATGATTCCCCTTGCTAGGTCCTGTTTGGTCTTCCAGGCTAGAAGCTTTCCACATCCTTCCCCATACTCAAAGTGAGCAAGCTTGCTCGCTTGCCATTTCTTTTTTAACCTTGAATCAATCACCCCTGCCAGTTCTAATTTAAGAGATTGCAACTCTGCCGAGATGTCCTCGGTCGGCGGATTACTCCATTGGGTGTTGAGCTTTTGCTCCAACTTCTGGATGCTACACTAGATCTCCTCCACCTCGGCTCTGTGTTTCTTTTGTCTGACAATCTGGAGTGATGTTATACATCCTCTCAGAAAGGCATTGTATGAATCCCACACAATTTCTAGTGGAGCACTATCGATGTTAATTAAAAAGAATTCTCTCTCTATCACTTCATCCTCAAGCAGGATGGCACGATCTAAAGTCCATCTCCTAGACATCTGTCTGGCTGGAACTTTTAAAGCTAGCGTTACTGCCGAATGATCCGATAGATGTTCCCCCAGGTGTTTTACATCCTTCACCCAGTTTTTTAGATCAAGACTAATTAGGAAGAGATCTAGTCTGGACTTGTGACCATACTTCTTATTATGGAAGGTATGCCCTCTTCTATTTCCCATTTTATCTCTCCATACATCAAACCACCCTAGCTGTCTCATAGCATTTTTAATCGTTGATCTCATCTTGCAATTCTGAGTTGCTCTGCTCTTTAATGAACAATCCATAACTGGGTCTAAAACCACATTAAAATCTCCTGCCAGAATTAAAGGGTCTGGAAAATTTAATAATTCAGAAAGTAGACCTCTAAAGGGGGCTGGCTCGTCTATGTTAGGACCATAATATCCTGCTACTGTAAATTTATAAGAGTGGCACTTTATCTTAGCTATGGCCCATCTCCCCATCTTTTCTACTTTACTGCTTTCTATCATAATAGCAGGATTTCTTTTAATTACTATAGCCACACCCTTCGTCGTTAATTGTTGCGTGGTGCAAACTACATCCTGGACCCAACTTCTGGTCTTACACAAGTTCTTCATCTCAATATCCGTTAGGTGTGTCTCCAGGAGTATAAGAACTTGTTCTGGGGCATCTTTCAGACATTGACAGATCTTTTCCATCCTGTACTTCGATCTTAAACCATTTAAGTTCCATGACAGAACCCTCAGATGTACATTTTGATCAGCTATTGACTGTGCCATATCTCTATTACAAAAAGGAACATTTTGAGGAACCTACTCAGGCGAATCGGACACATTTTTTAAAACTTTTCTCCCACTGCACCCCACCCTGTGCTCCCCCCCCCTCTCCCTCCCCTTTTCCCCACGTGAACCCACCCCCGGAGAACCCCCTCTTTCTCTTATTATGGCCCTACCCTGCCCTACGAGGCCCCCCCTGGAGTCAGGAAGTAAACTCATACTTTATACTAGCTTTGAAAAGACGTTTAGGACTAGTTTAGGACTAGTTTTATGCCCCTATATACCCGAGTTTCTTATTTGAAACCAGCGGGATGGAAAAAAAGTAATACTATAAGTAATAATATAAGATTTATTTCACTTAGCTTACTCCACACCCCGAAATGAACTGCAGAAAGTTTTCCACTTCCTCTACTCGCCTGAACACTTGCATTTTATTGTTACGCATTACTTTTAGTGTGGCTGGAAATTTGAGTTGAGCGGTTGCACCCTGTTTCCTAAAAGGATCCAATAGCTTTCCCAGCTCCCACTGCTTGGTTGCTGTGATGGATGAAACATCGGACCGTATTTCGAAGGTTATTCCTTCTACACATAGTGAACTCAGTTTGAGAGCCTTATTCAAAATGTCATCCTTCAGATTATATGTTAGGAAGTGGACTAAGATTTTCCTGGGTCTGGTTTTATTTGGGCTCAATCTGAAAGGGTCCCTATGCACCCTTTGAATATCCACCATAAGAGCTTGCTCTGAAGTATCAACTTGGGTGGCTTGCTTAATCAGTTTGTCCACAAATTCTTTAAGATTGTTTCCTTCGTCCCCCTCGGGGATCTTGAGCAGACGTATGTTATTTCTCCTTTGGGAGTTTTCAAGGAATTCTAACTTATCCTGAAAGCCCATTTCCCTTTCTTTCATCCTGCTTATATCCTTTGTAGTTTCCTCTGATTTCGAGACTAGCTCCGCTACAGTGGATTCCAGTGCTGTTGTTCTGGCAGCTAATGAGTCTAGTTTGTCCTCCATTTTTTCACATGCCAGCTTGATTTCAGCTTGGTTCCTTTCTGAAACCACAAACCTGTTTCTGACTTCCATTGTCAACTTTTGCAGCAAGTCCGAAACTGACCGAGAGATAGTCTGGTCTGCAGGGTCTGCAGTGTCTGCAGTGTCTTCAGTGTTCACCCTCTGACCTGCCACTTGCTCGCTGTTAGTTCCACCTGAATGGTTGTCTCCAAAAAGTCCCATCTCCCCCTGGTTCATTGAGGTACTCATGATTGTAGCATTATCTCCATCGTCTGCCATCCTTGTTTCCTTTACACCTTTCCCTTCTGCTATCTCCACCTCGCCTTCGAGTAATTGGAACCTATTTGGGCTTTGGATTCCTTCCGGGTAACCAGGGTATTCAGATAGTTTTGGGGCACAGTTTGGGGTAGTGCCTGCTATTGGTTTTAATATTAACGTACTCGGAGCAACCTTAAAGTAGATCCTCAGCGATGGAGTAAGTTTCACTTTCTGAAGATTTTGAGGGTGATTTTTTATTTTCTTGGATCTTTTCTTTTTAGGAGTAACCCATTCCCCTGGTGTTACTTTTGATTTGGGTGGTGGTGGTGGTTTTTAATTTTATGTATTCTTTGCCAGATTGCGTCTCCTGTTTTATGATGATACCCCAGGCGTCTTGGTTACTTAATGTTGGTTGGTGACCAGAATTAAATTGATTTAAGGTTGCACTTCTCAGGGTGTATCTACTTTGTTTTCCTGTGCTTGTGCCATTACTACCTATTTTCCCCACCTCTTTGGAATCTTCCACCACTCCGTCAAAATTGTGTATCAAATTGCCATCTCCCGCCTTGTCTCCCTGTATTGAACTTACTTCGCCAGTCGCTCCAGCCCGGTCACCGGCGCCGATCTTCCCAGCCGCCTCCGTTTTCCAGTGGTTTCCTTGCAACTCCTGTGAGTCCTGCAGCGTGATTGTGCTGCCTCTACCTCTACCGCCCTGGATGGGGAAGCACGCCGTGGCTTTCCGCCCTCGACCCACCTCTCGAGCCGCGCGGTACCAGAACAGCTCCCGGACCACTCGTCCCCTCCGGGGCAGCTCTCCAGCGGGCGCCGCCACCGCAAACCCAGCCGTACTCGCCACCTCCGCTGGGCCGATGACTCCGCCGAGAGAGAAGAGTCGAAAGCCCGGACTCGAAATCAAGCACGCCGTCTACCGTAAGCTTTTTTACCTTTTTTCCGCGTCAGTTCAAATTCATGCCATAATCTTTACGAAATGCGAATTCATGTCCCGTTGGTTTCTTTAACATTTAGGGGGCAGTCGCAGAGTATCCCGGTTGTCTACCACTCTATCGCGGCATTCTTAGCTCCTGACTCCTGGAGCCTCTGCGACCGGCTACTCGCTGGCCGCCATGTTCTCCCTCGCTCGTACAGGTGCCAGATTTGTGCTGCCTTGCCTCACTCCATATCTATGAGGTCATTCAAAGTCACGCAAAGTGGCTTGGCATAGCCTCATAGATATGGTTTTGTAGTTTGCACTGCCAGAGCATGACAAAAAGAGATGCCCCGGTGGTGCAAGGGGCTCATAAATATGCCCCTTAATGTCTCTTGTTTGATACAAGCCTCTTAACCATCAGATGAACAGGACAATTTAAGCCTGAAGTCATTAAGTCCACGTTTCCCCTCCACATCTAGCTCCCAAGTGCTCTGGATGGCCTATTCATCCCACTAAACTCACTCAGTCAAAACTCTATCTCTCCCACTCTCAAGCACTCACTGCACATCTCTCATCTAGCCTCGCAATGGGCCTACAGTCACAACATCTCTTCATTCCCATAATGAAACGCAAATCCCTTAGGCGCAGACACAAAAATCAAAACAATATCATTAAAGATGGTCCACCCACCAACCCAACCCGCCCCCACACCGCTCCTAACACTATGCTTTCATACACGTTCTTTAATGCGAGATCAACTGATGCTGTCTGCACCAAAATATTCAACTTCTTTACTTATCATAACCTTGATGCCATCACTATCACAGAATCTTGGTTAAATGATGGCGTGGACTGAGAGTTGTGCTTCACCTCGCCTCCCCCACCTGAGGGGTGGAGTTGGAAGAGGTGGGCACACCTATCTTCCTCACTTGTTTTTCCCGCCGGTTCTCCCGCCCAAAGTGGGGGTCAGAACCAGTGGAGACCAGTTGCTGAGAGCAGCAAGTGGCCTGGGGAAGCTCACAAAGGCGGCAAGCCTTTGAAGCTTCCCCTTCGTGAACCCTGCCCATCCTGGGGGAGGAGGCTTGGCACCTCGTCCCAGGATGTGCATTGTTTCAGGCCCCAGAGAGCAGCAGGCTCTCGACCCAGGGGTCCAGAAACATGTCTGGTGATGGCAGCTGAAAGGAGCTACTCAGCCTGGACACTAAAGGTGGGTTGGTTTTCAGGGGGCATCTCTAAGATGCCCTCTGTGTGAATTTTTCATTAAATCCCACACTGGCATCAGTGTGGGTTTAATGTGCTGAGAAGTTTGATACCAAACTTCTCAATTTTCAGTGTAGCCATTATGGTGCTGTGGAGTTCGTAATGACAAACTCCCAGCACCATATACTCTTAATGGCAGCACTGCACTTACAATATCTAAGAATGGACTTAGACACTGTAGGGGTACAGGGCTCATGCACCTGTACCCTCACCACTGGTATAGCGCACCCAGCTAGAGGGGTGACTGATCTATGCCAGGGCAGTGGGTTGTAGGCATGGCACACAGAGATGTGTGCCATGTCGACTCTTCACTTTGTTCTGCACCAAAACACGCAGCCTGCAAAGGCAGTGTGTGTGTGTAAGGGTACAGGACCTCTAAGGGTGGCACAATAAGTGCTGCAGCCCTTAGAGGCCTTCTCTGGTCACAGTGCCCTGGGTACCTGTGGTACCATTTACCAGGGGCTGACCTGTGGCCAGAAATGCCAATTGGGTTTAGGCTTCAATGCAGTTTTAGGGAAAGAACATAGGCCCTGGGTACCTGATTAGCAGGAGCCCAGGGCACACTCCGTCAAAGCACATCAGCAATTCAGCAAAAAGTGGGGGCAACCATGCAGAAAGAGGGCACTTTCTCACAAGGACTTTCTCAGCTGCAACCTCACACCAAAAAATGTATTTTACACTTTTGAATGTTTCAGGTTAGTTCTTAGTCTCTCTCCATCACCCACTTTACATATACACACAATCTACCATCCAGCTAAGAGCAATACCAAATTAATTGACAAGTTATCCGAATACATACACATGATTTCCACAAACAGCACCTTTGTCTGTGGTTTTAATATTGAAAGTGGGAATCAAAAAAGTAAACATTATGTGGATATAAAAAAAAAAAAATTGTCACTAGTGTACGCTGACTCCCCCACAATCCCATTGATTTGTCTGACAGATAATATTTCCATAATGTCACAATGTCTTTATTCTGATTCCTGAGAAATCTCTCTCTATGCAGAAAGCGAACCAGCAGCCCTTCCCACAAACAGAGGCAAATTAAAAGAATTGCTGAAATACTTAAAGAGAGAAAATTCACCAAATAAAAAACAAGTTTAACTTAACATTAATGCCTCCAGTTCCTCCTCCTAAATTCACGCATACTTTTGACTCCTTCTTCCTTGTTATATGACTGAAGAGATAGAAAAGCCCATCAAAAATCTTAAAACTACAGGCTATTTCCTCAACTCCAATCCAGCTAAAATCACCAAGGACAAGTATCTCATCTTCACAGACTCTTGTTACTATTTGATCAATGCATCTTTTACCCAAGGCATTCCCCATCATTGTAAAGACAGGTCAAATCACTCTCATCCCTTAAAAGACCAAAAGCCCGATTCACAGAAGTAATCTGAGACGAAAGTCTAACTTTACGACTTTCGGTATTCACAAAGGGCATTTACGAGTAGTAAAGTTAGACTTTTGGTCAGACCAAAAGTCTAACTTTACTACTCGTAAATGCCCTTTGTGAATACCGAAAGTCGTAAAGTTAGACTTTCGTCTCAGATTACTTCTGTGAATCGGGCCCCTAATCTCTATCCAGCCATAAGATCTAACTTCTGTCCAGTCTCTCATCTTCACTGGCTCTGCAAAGCTGCAGAGGAACTAGTCATAAATAAGCAAAATACCATCATGATTGATAACATTTATTGATTAACTATCAGTATAGTGTCAGTCGGGACTTGTGCATTGAATTATCAGCATTAAACGTACTCAATGATGTATACCACATCTTAGACAAAGGTGATTCTTGCCGAATTACACTGTTGGAATTATCTGCACCTTTCAATATATTTGACCATAGAAGACTCCTCCATATACTCAAACACTGCATGGGCTACTGAGACAAGATACTAAATTATTACAAAGCTTTCGCAATCAAGAGATCTAAATTAGTAAATACTGGCAATCACAAATCCACCACTGCCAACCTGACATGTGGAGTCATGAAAGGATCCTTATTAGTGCCTATGTTATTTACTCTTATATGCAGTCAATAAGCCAGATCCTACATAACTTAGGGGGTCACCCTTCACCAATATTCGACTGTCACCAAGCTGTATCTAAGACTCTCAACAATTGAGGACATTGCTAACCAAGGAAACTGCCTATCTCAAGTATAAACATGGGTTCCAAAACGACCAGAAAATGTAATTTATTTTCCTTTCAAACTCAGTGAAAAGAAGATTCTACCCCAAACTCCAAGACTCTTTAAAATGAGATGGATTTGCACCCACCTTTACCCCTGTAGCCAAATCCCTTCCCTTTACACTTCACTTGGCCCTCAAGTTTCTGACGTCAACAATGTGGTGAAAGCTGAGAACGTGCTTCTCCAACACACTGAGAAAAAGCCATCATCTAATCCCCCCAGATACTCTGACTCTCAGCTGTCCATTTCCCTTATCTTGGAAATGCTCTTCTCGCAGGCTCATTGACCGCAGTACCACATTTACCCGCCAGGTAAGTCCTTGCTACAAGTGAATTCAAGCACATCACACCCATGCATTGCAATCTGCAGTGGTTGCCTATTTCATCAAGAATCAAATTCAAAATCTGCTGCCTTGCTCATAAAGCCAGCCATGAAAACTTCCAGATCTTTTTACTATCTCCAGTAGCTTAAGAGATCTAAGAAGTCACAAAACCTTTTGTCTTCGAATCTCCCAAATTTAAAGATTCAGCAGCATAGACACTGTTCTTCTCTGGTGCGGCCTCCTCAACATGGACTTCTTTGATGCCTCATCTTTGAACTTCTATAATATACTTCTATAATCACTTGCTTATAGACTCTTATTGTTGAGTGCTTATTACACTCAGGTATGGCTGCTTGTGATGCTATTCTATGTGATGTGATCCCTGTTGTATTTCTGAAATGTGTTAACGCAAAGCGCCATCAGAACGATAACTTCCCAGTTGTGCTATATAGATGACAAATAAATAAATAAACGAATAAATGAATAATCATTCAGGTGGTGGAAATGCACTCGCTGTATACAAATGAAGATAACATAGCATAATCATTGAGTTGAGTTGATCAGTGCACTATACCTGCTCCACTGCTCCCAGGATCCAAGATAACACTCTTTACATTTTTCAAGATTCTCATTCCTTCTGGCTGCAGAGTAAAAGTAAACATACAGAGTTATACGCAACATATGGGGACACATCTATGGACACCGACACGAGTGTTGATGGTTTGTTTTCCTCTAACAGGTGTAAATGGGAATATTTAGCCATCCACAGACATAGAAAGTTCTCATTTAGGTCTGTTTTCAAGGTTCAGTCTTAATGCAGATGTAGTCCAAGAATTATTACCCATCATGAACTTGTTATCTTCATTCATAACCCTTGGGATAATCCCGAAGGAGAAACTAATTTCTGGAAAACTTTAAAAATACTATAGTATTAAGCACATAACTCTGTCTTTAAATTAAGAAGGATGTCAGCAGGGCTTTGCATGTTCATCATGATGCTGCTGCATTAAGGTTGACAGCCAAAATGCACCCACAAGGCCCTGCAGCTTCCTGGTATTGTCAGTTCTGTTTCTCACTGCCCATCAGAAGTGTTCTTTTCTTCGCTACAAATGTTCATTTTATTATATTTGTATTTCTACTGGGTTTTTTCTATGTCTTTGGTGACCTGACATACTGGGTTTTAGGCTTTTGTATATATTTCTAGCTGTTTTGTCTTCAGTAGAAAAGGTTTTTGACAGTCTTCTGTCTGACTTGTAGGGAGGCAAGTGCCATTCTTGCTTGTTTTCACATGCTATGTCTAATTAGGTCTTTCACTAACTGCAGTGTTAAGATGAGAAAGAAGGATTCCTGTACCAAAAGCCTGTTCTGCCTTGCTTACAACCACAATGTAAATGAGTGCAGACACTGCAGCAGGCTCAGACTATGAACAACAGTGACAGGAAGGCAACTAAATATTCTACTATTCGTAGTGTGCCAAAAAGGCAGGTCCTGCGTTATGGCTGACCAAAGTGACCTGAACAGGTTTGCACTTAAGGTCACTGGAACCTTGATTCAAGAACAAGGAACCCAAAATCCTACCACTGCAAGAGTAAAGCATTGGGTAATAGGACATATTGTGGATAATCGAAATTCCACACTCCGTTAAGGGATGATGGTAGGAGTCTGTGTGTGTGTGCATGTTTAATCACACTGTGGAGACTGACCTGTCCACATAGTGTTGGTAAATCCTGATGAAGACAGACAAACACCATCTTTGTGAGTGCCATCGCACTTTGGTGATCGGTCCTGGTAGTTTGTTTAGGGCCTTTTGACCAAATACATTACAGTTGATGGCCAGTCTCTCTCTCTCTCTCTATATATATATATATATACCCCTTCTTGGCTCGATTTCGCTGGATGTATCTGCGCTCTATGGCGGTGAGGTACCCATAGACAGCAGAGTCTCTCTGTTAACCCCTTGGCCGCGGCGCGAATATTGCCACGGCGCGGGGGGGTGGGGGGTGAGCGCGGCGCTGCCATGCTCGTGACGGAACCACGCCGTCATGAGTCACGGGCGGCGTGTGCTCATGACGGCGTGGTTCCGTCACGGCCCCGCCCGCTCACTAGTCCGCCCGCACAGGCGGGGAATTAATGCCGCGTGGGCGGAGCGGCAGCCGCATGACGGAACCACGCCGTCATGAGCACACGCCGCCCGTGGCTCATGACGGCGTGGTTCCGTCATAAGCAGGCAAGGGGTTAATATCCTCCAGCTTTACAAACGTAAAGAATTGGGTCGCACTCACGGGTGGTTTATAATTCCTTTTTATGCAAATCCATGATTAGTTTCTGTGAGACCAAAACGCGTTGGGACATAGTTAAAATTTAGTTCTGAAAATAATCATGGATTTGCATCAAAAGGAATTATAAATCACCCGTGAGTGCGACCCAATTCTTTACGTTTGTAAAGCTGGAGGATATAAATATAAATATAAAAAAAAATAAAAAAAAATATATATATATATATATATATATATATATACATAGGTATGTCATGTTGTGTACGTGTGAGCATGCAAGTGCGTATTTACTAAACTCCTATGTTAAAAGGAAGTTGTGATTCTTATACCAAGGACACAACATTTCATATGAGTACCCCTAAAAATAATCATTGGATGGATGCAACTTCATGGTTAGAATCCAAATTGTAAAAAACTGAATTTTTGCAGCTGTGGTAGCTTTGCAACTGGAATACCCTGTTGAGCGGCAGTAGCTTCTCCAGTGTTTTTTTAAAGTACCTCCAAACAGGCTTTGGACCTCATGGGCAGACCGATTCTCCACAAATCCAAATTATGATTGGTAGTAGGGGTGCGGAGGCCTAAGGCTTTAAAATAAAATTGTAAAATCTGGCGTTGATGTTGCCTTAGAGGCAGATTCCCTTCACTGGAAATCAGCACTGCAATCTTGGGTTCACCCAAAGGGGGGTCAGACCTCTTTAAATAAACAGGTGTAACGCCGACTTGCAACTAATGCTTTTAACTGGGACATTGTTACTATAAATTGCCCCAAATCATACAGTGGATATCCAGGAGCATTGTCCTTGGCTACATGAATGGCCTAAATAGTATGATTTGCTGCCTTGTTCCCTTTCCCGCCAAACTGATATTGTTTCATCTATTGCAATTAGTTTGTTGAGCCATGTGCATTTCGTAAGGTAACCGTTGTGGCTGGTAGTGTTATTGAGTGTTCCTGACCAGTGACTAAGGGCATAATTGAGTTTGGTGGATGGTTACTCCATCACAAACGTAAGAAATATCTCATCCGCTTAATACAAGTGTTATAGGACATGATGCACTTGTAACAGGGCGGCGAGGATATCCCTCACGTTTCTGATGGATTAACCCGTCCCCCAATCTCTAAATTAGGTGCTAAGTTGTTGAGGTTGAACAGTGTCTTCTTTCAGTATGGCCAGGCTAGTCCAGTGTTCTTGGCGTTACGGACTATGTTGGATGAAGGCTGACCAAAACATCTTGGAATGCCATATTCCATATCGTTTCCTGTGTCAAACTGAGCTCACATGGTGAAGCTTTGCGTAGTGGCAGGATAGTAGCCAATGAGGTCTAACCAAGTTCATATGGTGCAGTACCTGTTCTGCATCTCCTCCAGAAAAGTGCAACCAACTTTTGTTCTTCTCACCATTAGCTACATTTGCTGAAAGAAATTCTGCATACATTTTCTATCTTGTCTGGATTCGCTTAGGATGAAAATGGGCAGAAAACATTTGCAAGGGTGAAGGTAAAGTTAAACTGGAAAGAATGTCAAATTTGTTAAAACTACACTAGTGAATAAAAATAAAAACTTAGTATACCACTAATAAAGAGACAGTTAAAACACTAGCAGAGTATTTCTTCCTTTTCTATGGTGCAGATGTCATTGTCTATGAAAGGACGCAGGGTGTCAGTGTTGTAATTTGTAATTTACTCTTATGTCATAAAATTTTGTCTGGTAGAAAAGCATACTTTTGGAATCACTTTACTTACTACAACCTTCAGCTTCTTCCTCACACCATCACCAAAAGATACACCAGCCGCCTTTACTTCAATTTCCAACTCTCCTGTCTTGAGGGGGATGATCACAAAGGGGATGACGTGAGACGATTCAGCCTTGATGTCGACATATTGCTGAAATCTCTTCTCGAGGCTTGATGAACTACAAATGTCCTCATTATACAGGAGCTCTACACGGACCTGTTAAAGATAAAGAGATTTTGAATCACTTTGCATCTTGGAAAAGCTAAGCTATGGCTTCTAACTTGGATGTTTTGTACAATGCCAGCAACTGGCAGAAAACTATTTCATGTGCACATAGCATTTTGCACCCCATTAATTAAAATACCCACTAATACCCTTACTTATTTATCCTGCTCAATCGTATCTCTTTCCAGCATTTAGTTCCCCACTCAGCGCACCCCCTATATCTCACATTCAGTTCCACACTCTTTCCCCTAGTTCATTAGTCACTTATTCCACACACAGTCCCCTCATGTATTCCTTCCTCCAGTCTACCCACAGCCGACGCCTCACCCCCTAACCTAGAGTCTGAATCAGTCTGCAATTAGTGGTTTAGGGGTTTCAATGGGTTACTAGACCTCAATTGCGTTTGCTGAGGTCGTTTTCCACTGGGGTCCCTATGCTATAGTTACCCAAAATGAAAATCAAGAACTCCTTTTCAACACTTGATTCTCAAGACAGTGACCGCATTGCAATCCAAGGTTTATTTGATGTCGTGATGTGGGTTGGAAACTTAGAACTCAGTAATGCACATAATAACACTGCGTAACTCATTGGCCAATCAGTGTTTTTACTTTTAAAAAGAAAAAGTACTTTAATGCATAGAAGGAATAATACTATGCACTACAAAGGGGTATGTGTCTGCTTCCTTTGACTGAAGCCTGATGCACTTCAAAGGACCTCAGATATGCTCCTACAATCTACATCTGTGTCTAGCAGGTTCTCTCTATCCTCCACCTTGTGTACCATCCACACACTGTATACTTGCCCCATGTAACTCACCAAGAGCCCCTTACCGTAGCTGTCTAGAGCCACCTGGCCGTAGAGTAAATAACAGACACCATAGGATACAGTTCATACTGCAATTGTTATAGAGTTTGGGTGGGTGAGATTCGGCTAAAGAGGTTCACGCCACAGCAGAGGTCCAAATACCAGAGGTCAATAACAGAAACAAATATGAATTTTTATGAGTTGGGCATAGTTTCCTAGCAACATTCATGACCCTGCAACACCTGGGGACATAAAGTCCCAGATCCTTCTCAAAAGCCCTCACACAGATCCCTTCTAAGAGCCTTATTTAGAGTTTGGTGGGCATCCTCTCCACTGTATTACAAGTGCCATAGGCTCTAATACACTTATAGAATGACGGACAAGACATCCGCCACATTTGTGATGGAGGATCCTGTTTGCCAAACTCTGAATAAATTCCTATGTCCCTAACCTTGCTCATTCAGTACCTTACTCAGACCCCATCCCCCACTCCTTTTGCCTACTCCTTTGAAGCTTTAAGGCAGCTGGCAGAGGGCAAATGTTGGTAACCCACGTACGTTGATGTCCTGTTCAATGTAGTTGTGAAGAACCGCTCGAATTTCCACCTGCTCATTTCGGACCACAGAGTAGGGCAGTCGGAGGTCGATGAAGAACGGCTTCCTGACTGTGATTTCAAAGGGATCAGCCACACAGATACCTGAGTAAGCAGAGGACAGGTATCAAATCATGTTGTCTTAGACAGAGAAGTTTGCTAAACTCCTTGTTATAAAGATCAACAAACCAAACTCTTATACTGCTTCCAAGCTATGATGAATAAATTATACACAACCCATCACTATGCAGTGAATCCTCCCTATTTTCAAACCGCTATAATAAGTAAAAAATCAAAGCATGAACACAAGCATGGCTTTTTAACATATATTTACTTTTTAAGTCTATGACGCAACCAATACAGGCAGCCCATAAAATCTGGAAGATCATGCAGCTTGGTGCTGGTTGGTGCCGGTCAGTGAACTTTTAGCTCTGGAAACCTCATTATAAGGGTAGATATGGGGTAAGGTACCACCGCCGAAGCATTAGGAGATATTACAAGTCACTGAGAATTTCAGTGACCAAACACAGGATACTGGCTGAAGGTGACTTTTTTAAAGACACAGAATTCCGAGGTGAGTTGCAGTGTTTAATTTGAGTCAGTGTTTGCTGGTGGGGCCTCCCGGCACTCATCTTTCGGGCCAGTGGGGCCCATGGCACTTATTTTTCCTTATCAGATATTCTCTGAGAGGAAGAGAGGGAAAAAGGCACAAACGGGAATACAGGAGGAAGAGAAGATGGAAAAACCATCAACAATGGATAAAGCAGGAACCTGCAAGAGTGAGATAAAGGAACAGAGAGAGTCTGGCGGTGGATTAAAGAGGCCTGAGGTGGATTCAGGACAACACAGCCTTGGTATTCAGTGTGGGGACATTTAAGAGCACCAGCCACTGCAGTGGTTGAAGTGCATTTAAAAAAAGTATGGTAACTGTGATGCTGTGCGCAAAGGGGCGGGTGAGTAAGTGTGAGCGCGGGGTCAAAGACGTGGCTAAAAAAGCAAACTATTCTGTAGCTTTTTTCTGTCTTTCACCTTCAGATAAAAAATAAATGCAAGTTAAGTTAATCTGTGGTAAATGCAGTATTATACATTATGAAACCTCTACTGGTTAAAGCACTGCAGAAGTCTGTGTCTGTAACCAGAGAGCCACTGAACTCAATCCTGATTGCTGAAATGGAGAATAGTGACTTGTGATTGTTTAGTGCTATGAGGTCCCAATCTGCGACAGAAAACACGGTGAATATGTAAGTCATTATTTTAAACTTGCATTACAAACAGTATAAGATAGGCTGCTACAAAATGTGCACAAAGGTTTAAGATAAAAAAGTGCTTCCAAAATATAGATCTTAGCAGTGGCGGTGCGTCCATTGGGGGCGTTCGGGCGTTGCCCCACCAATGCCACGGGCCCACGGCCCCATTTAGAAATCGTTCTACTTCTGACGCTAATTCCAGCAATCAGGACTCCTGATTGGAATGGAATTAGTGTCAGAAGTAGAACAAGGGACGCTGAAGGGGGTGGGGCTGCGGCAGCACTCAGGGTGAGTGACAGCGCAATAGTGCGCATGTTCGTTTTTGGGCTGGTCATTTTTAAGACCAGCCCGAACATGCGCACTAAGCCTTCCCCTTAGGAGAGCGAGGGTTGCTTCATTCGCAGCCCCCGGTCTCCTAATGGGCAGGGAGTGACCCTGCTCCAGGCCAAACCTGGCGCTGCTGGACTCTGGAGCAGCGTCTGGATTGGCTGAGAGCCTGAGAGGGCTTGCCAGCCACTCACGCAGAAGACGACGGTGAAGGTGCCAAACGCGGACCCCGGCCCAGAAGCAGACAGCAGAGGCGGCGGACCCGGTCAGGTAAGTTTAAGCTTCTTTGTACTTTATTTTCAAACCCCCGCGGCCCCCCACCCCCGCGCGAGACCCCCCTCCCCCCGCACGAGATCCCCCGCGAGTATTGCGAGCCGCAACTGTACATTTGGTCATAAAAATAAGTTTAAAAACAAATGTATCTATGTGAATAGGGCCCAGAGTAGTACCTATTTCACCGTGCCACCTCACCTGCTAAAATCTTATGTTGGTAATATTAAAAATCAGGATTGTCTCAAGACATTCCTAAGCCAATAATATAACAATATAAGCCCAATCTGTCAACGTCATATCTGCACGCCGAAGGACAGTGCGTGTGATAGAGCAGCAGTGCAACTGATATGATACCTTTAATCATTTCAAGATACTAGTATCTTCCAAGAAAATGATCTCTAAACGCCAGGTCTTTGACGAGTATAATATAAACAAGTTATGTCATGTGGGATGTTTTATTACCTCGCTGCGTTCTTTTATAACATATATCTTCGCTTATCACTAACGATAAAAGCGGAGTGTGTGTACAAGCAGGCGAGTTTACTGTCAAGAACTGATTTGTGTGAAATGGTTGCTGATATGCACCTATCAGCTGATGGATGAAGGCGGGTTCCTACAATCCCCTTTTCTTTCTGTTGATTCCACTGCTGCAGTCTCAAAACTGGAACCCCCATTTCGCCCTCAATGAATGGTGATTTCTTACAGGAAACTATATTTTTTATAATGTACATTCATTTTTGGGGGGGGGGGTGTGAGGGTGGGGCGGGAGAGTGAGTTTTATATAGCGGGAACTCGACCAGACGGTATCATAGCGTTTCACTGTAGCACCATTTGCCTTACAGACGGACTCATTCATTTTGTTAGGCATAGGAAGATTAAGTGATTTGCACAGGATGTTGAGCGTCCCTGCCGAGACTCGAACCTGCTTCCCCAGCTTTGAGGTCGACCGCTGAAGCCGTTAGGCCACATCCTCTCCCCTATGATAAGGACAGCTTTTTAATATACTGGCATCCTCATCAAATCTTGTTTTCTTGAGGCGGTGGAGCGGTAGTTTTTGCAAGACAGACTTCAGATTAATTAATTTCACACGCCTATTTCTTTAAATAAGAATGAGTGGCTTGTTCTTGGTAATGCCATCTCCACTCTGTGCCCACAGAGATCATGCCCCTGACAAGAGAAGGAACTGGAGGAAGCGTCTGCCAATGCCCGTGGTGCAGAGCAAGCGTATTTTCAGAGAGTCGTCTCCCTGCTCGCCATTACTTTTTATGGACATTACACGAGTGTGCTCATGCATGTCCGGCCGACGTGTGCCCTGCGCCTCAGGAGCACGGCGAGCTTGGAGGCAAGACTAGGGCTGCTCCTAGTTAAGCCTGCACTGTCACATCAAATGTTCCCACAAAGTGTCCAAAGATGTTCTTTATCAGCTGTCTGCTTGTTTACTAAGATCTTTCCAACGTAAGTATGTTTGGATAGCGTTATTAATGAGCGTAAAGCTGTACGCTCTATTTATAAGACTTATTCTTATAGCCTGTTTGCTTGCTCACATTTTACTCACAAAAGCTTATTTGTTGTGTGAGTCACGTCCCGATTGGACTTGCCTTTACACACTCCCAGGGCAGGGAACGTGCATTATTTTTAGACCGTGTGTGTGCTGTGTACAAGATGGGGGCCAAGCTGCTGATATCCATTTTACACTTCCCAGTCTCCATCTAGATCGACCCTTCCTGTCTCCCTCTGTGAACCCTGTCTTCCTGCCCATTCCTTTTGTCCAGTGCATGTTTCCTCTGTCCTGGCTGGATAGAACTCATACTTCCTCCATGTTACATGTGGAAGGAGTTTTGTCTAGTGGAACTTTTGACTCATGGAAAGGTAGCACAGAAGGTTAATGTGCCTGCTGCAAAGAACAAAAGGATCTCTCTGACAAAAGCAGTGACTCACTGACCTATTTAGATCATGTGCATTTTGTGATCATCATCAGGTACATGTTCTTTGCAGCAGGCACATTAACCTGTTTTGTTACTTGCAGTTTGTAAGTTAAAATCCTAACAGTGAGCTATTAACTGTCATCTAAGAGCTGCATGCAAACTGCATTAATGTAATAACTGCACTTTCACAATTGCTTTATTAACCTTCCTGCTTTCTCAAATTTGCTTGAAAATGCACCATTTTTCGACTCTTTTTTCAAACTTTTCTCGGGGACAGAACCCCCCCGAACCCCCCTTAGGTTGTTCGGGCTTGCTCGCTACGTTCGCTCGCTACGGTGCAGTATGACCAGCATTTTACGCCCCACCACTTTCAAATGTCACCATCCGCCACTTGATCTTAGTAATACCCAGACTGTTCATAGTGCACTTTCTTGGTAACTGTCCTTTAAAAGCACACACTTTACAGCTCGGCTGGTACCTCAAAAAGAATAAATCTGTGTTATCAGGAAACTTCAAGTGATTCCTTCAAAAGCCAATACTGGCTCCAAGCACCCTTTACATTTGCAGATTTACCAGTTGTGCACATTTACATTTCTTTCAGGCAGCAGGCACTCTGGCAAGAATGCTTGTTTAGCTGTCTGCCCTTTCCTTGGTTTCACAGAACAAGAGAGTCCCTGCTTTACACTTAAGCTGAAGCATCTCAACTCTAAGGGGCCGATTCCGATTCGGGCCGGATATCTCTCCGACCGAGCCGGACCCGGAGAGATTTCCGACCGAATCGGACCCGTGCAGCCCGACCGAACGAGTACGACGAGTACGATGCGCACGTATGCCATCGGACTCGAGTCGGTCGGACTCCCATTGAAGTCAATGGGAGCCTGTCGTACAACGCGTACGCGGGCTCCCATTGACTCAATGGGTGCGAGGCGGGCAAGGGCGCCCCCTACAGTGTGTACGCGGCGAGCGACTCGCGCCGTACACGCACAGGTAGGGGGCCCATGGGTCCCCCTGTGTGCGACTCGCGTGGCTACGCGTACAGGGGGTCCGACACGGACCCCCAAAGTACGGCTCCGACTGCTCTTTGGAGCCGGAGTGCGCGGCTCGGTCGGACTGCTCGCGGCGCGCATCGTACTTACCCGGCCGGGGAACGTCTCCATTGCGCGGTGCGAGTCGAGTCCGAGCGAGTCGGTCGGTGCGGTTAGACCCGGGAACGAGTCAGTCGGAGCGGTCGGGACGCCCGGACGAGTCGGTCGGCGATTTTGCATCGTACTCGCTCGCCCGGACGCGCGTACGAGTCGGTCGGGCAATAGGGCTCCGAATCGGATCCGGTTAAGCCGAATCCGATTCGGAGCCCTACCGGCCGAGATCGGAATCGGCCCCTAAGAATGAACTGCCCCGGGACGGTTGTCCTTTCACAAAAGGACAACTGTTTTTTAATAAATTTAAAAAGTATGGGCAAGTCGTGCCCCTCAGGTCCCGCCCACTTCGCCACTGTCTTTTGAGAAGTGCTTTTGGGCACCAGCACTCATTATGTAACAAAGTAAGCACTGGCGACCAGCAGTGGCCGGCACGGCTCGCGGGTGGCAAGGCGGGCCAACGTCGGGGGGAGGAGGGGGGCAAACGGGTTAAAATTAAAAATAAAACTTACCTTGCGTCCCCGCATCTCTACCCCTACTCTCCTGCCTCCGACTCCAGGAACAGGAAGCAGGCAGCCAAGCTCCCTCCCCTAAGCCAATCACAACGCTGCAATGCAGCGTTGTGATTGGTCTAAACTCCATTACACGGCGCTCAGCCAGTGGCTGGAGAGATGGGCATGTTCTCCACATAGGCTGTAATGCAGCCTGCATTGAGAACAGGGAAGTGTGCATGACTGTTTTAGGTGGCCCGAGAGGGCCGACCAAACAGTCACTGCACACTTAGAAGAGGGCAAACCACTCTTCCCCTGCCCTACAGCCCCGCCCCTCACGCAAAGCTGCTGCTGTGGGAGGACAAAATAAAATGATAATAACATTACTTTATTATCATTTTATTTTTTCCTTTCTTTTACTGCTGCTGAGCAGTGAGGCGACTCTCCTCCGCCTTAGCGGAGGAGCCGCCACTGCTGGTGACTATCCTTTTTACGCAGAGTCGGTGGTAATAATGCATGGACACACCATCTCCCATCTCACACCCCCCCCACCCCACCCCAGTAAACCCTTGATCTCTTTTTTCTTTTTAATTTAAGAGAGGTTCTGATTGTAAACAAGCTATAATAAATGTGGGAAATGTATTAGCATCGTCTACTTTCTTTCAAATATGTTCTCTTAAACATTCAATGTAAGTCAGCACAACCTTTGTTCTAGTCAGTGTGTGCTGCATGCAGAAAGATTCTTGCTCACATGTACTGAGCCTCGACAGTGCAATAAATGAACGTTTGGAAATAAACTGCTGAATATTGCAGGTTTGGTTTTCAGGCTGGAGGAAAGTAATCTTCAAAGCTGGGCTTCCCTTTGCTTGTGTAAGTGGGAGCCAAGGGCTCTGCTCAGGGATCCACTTTCCCCAATCTCTGCTGGCTGTGGTAGAGGCAGTGTGACGTCACATTTCAAATGGAATATACTATTATAGAAATTGTCATTTTCTTATTACAGCTGATTAGTGATGTCACAACTGAACAAAACAGCAATAAGAAAACGATTACAGGTTTCAACAGAGGGTTTGCAGGATTCCGTATATTATAACTACAGCATCGCACTAGCTGTGCGGTCCTCTACTTACACTAGTTTTTAATATATTTTCATTTGGTATTTATTGTATTGATTTATTTGCTAAATGAAATGGTACACATATATATTCTTTGAATAACATGTACATTTGTTTGTTGAATACATTAGAAGAACTAAACAAATGCATATGCTTGGCAGTTATTAAGTAATATTCAGATGTTTGAGAGGTGAACTACTGTTCTCTAATTGTTACTTAACTAAATAATAAGGCTCTTAGGCCTCATTTATGAGGCCAACTTGCAGCACCTTTGTGCCGCCGGAACGTCACTTTTTTGACGTTCCATTTGTGCAATGTGCTGGAGCATATTTACAAGGCCACGTACAGCCACTTTACTTGGGTTTTTATGGCCTTTTAAATATGTGCCCCTCTTACGCAGAACACTGCGGGAAATGGGCGTTCCATGGGTGTCGCTATGGGTGTTGCCACGCAACACCCATGGAATCTGAAGCATTCCCAGATTTATGAGAAATCATAAACATGGGAATGCGTCAGATTCTAACGCCACCCCAGGGGTGGCGTTAGGGAGGCGCAACGAGGAGAAATGTATTAATTTCTCCTTGTTTTTTCCCTTTTTCTATATGTGCTGCCATAGAAAGAGGAAATTGCCTGATTTGATTTATTTTGTGCAGGAAAGTGTCCCTTCCTGCACAAAATCAATCAGCCCTGCAACGCAGGCACCCTTGCACCATGATGCAAGGGTGCCTGCGTTGGCGCATGGCAGCCCATTGTGCGCCTGCGCAGGGGAAAAGGGCAAAAATACACCGTATCTTATAGATACAGCGCATTCCTGACCTTTTCTTTTGACACAGGGCAGTGCAGCAAGATTCCTTGCGGTGCTGTCCTGTGCCAAAACCTCATAAATGAGGCCCTTAATATCTAGATACTAGGGGGCTTATTTACAAGCCCCTTGCGCCGCTGGTACATTACTTTTTCCCTGTATTAAAAGTGACACACCGGAGGTGCAAGGGGCTTGTAAATAAGCCCCTAGGTCTGGAGCGCTGTGAATACAGTACTGCGGTCTCTCATCACTTAACCTGGGCTTTTTTCCAGAATACCTTGTGTAACAAAGTGAGTTGCATGCAGTAAGGAGTACAAATTAAGCTTCCCCTTAAGTGTATCCACATGTGGGTGTATGTAGACAAGAAGTAATAGCCAGAACTCCCCGACAGAAGCAAACATGCTTCTTAAACCCACTGAAGGGACTGACTGACAAACTCAGTGACTGCACTCATTGGGGCCTAAGCCACACTGCCATTACAGTTAGCTCACTGAGGCATGCTGCATGCTGCAAACACCAAAACATGCACCAAGGCGGGTCCAACACAGATAACATCTAATCTCAGTTTACTCACTCGTGCCACTTAGCTTTGAAGGGAGAAACATTTTCTATTCCTGATTGGTTATTCATCATGCCATGAACTCACCCAGTTTTGTGACATGTGTGAGCACACTGCTAGGCATAACTCTTTCTTGAGTTGCCTCTTTTACTGCACACATTGTCAGAAAAATCACTCACTTTTATTTGCAAGGAATTAAGTGGTACAGTCTCAAATGGTTCCCTCATCAGGAGTTTCCTGATGTGCCGTAGCCTAAAAACTGTGATAAATTAACATACCAATCTATTTTTTTTCTCACCTTTCGCTTGGGAGAAGCCTATCGCCAGTACCTCCCACGTAGTGATAGAGTCCTGTAAATAAGGGTTCAACTCGATGGAAGAAAGTCTGGAAACAGATCAAGAAATTGTCATAATTAATAAATGCATCGTCTACTTAGCGCACCATGCTCCTAGTTTTTCAGATTGCTTTCCAAGGGCCCACTCTTTAGCCCCACAACATCCTTAATGTTTTTAATACACTCTGATAAAGGAACACATCTTCTCTTTATTACTGCAACACCATTTGTGGAGACCAACTAGTTTTTGAGCCTTAGGTCAATTAATGGCCAGCAATTATAGAGCATCTGAAACCAACAAGTTTGACACAGTTCCAAGCCTCCCACAGGTAAAATTGAGTCCTATTGTAATTAAAGTTTGTCTCGGTGAATAGGAAGACCTATCTTTCAAATGAGTACAAATTCTGAATAGGTATTCTTATTTTTTTTTCTGACCAACCAAAGTGATATACAGATATTACAAAATCATATCAACATTCAGGTCCACGAAAGATACTGCAAAGAAAACTTGAAATAAGAATTGCGGTTTGTGAGGAGAAGGTGGTAGGCCTGAGTGCAATGTTTTTGGATATGCAGCCCAGCACATTCTAGATAATAAACAATAGACTGCATGCAGTAAAATGGGTTGCTATTTCCTTGTGCTAACTTCATACGCCCAAATTCCAGCTCCCAAGCACATGACATTTGAGGATACTTTCATTGGGCTCTTTTGAGTTAAAATCTGGAAGATAATAGTGAAATGTTTTTTTCCAAAATTCATGTGCTATTCTTTTCCATGGTGGTCTATAAGCCTCAAGCAGTACCTAATTTGTAAAAATATAAGTGTCAAGGCCCTCTTCTGGAGGCCACTCTGATTACTGTCAATACTACCAATTACAGTAACAACACAACTACTATCCATCACACTCCTATAAGTGTGACAAATATGACTATTACAGGCCCCCCAAAGCTATAAGAATGGTTTTGGTGGCAGGTATTAGTCATTTTTTAATGTATACTGAATTAATAAACAACTGCTGTTATGCTCGTCCCTAAATGAGAAAACAGCGCTACCATGTGGCAGACTGTCATAAGTGCCAGTGTGGAGCACCAGAAAACACCGGCTCAAATTAAGCACTGGTCTCAAGGCATTCATTTCACACTCCAACAGTTAATAGAAAGTGTTGACATATTATCAGAGTCCGCACTTAGAGCAGGCACAAGAAACTGGGGGTCAGGTTTATCAAGGGCTTGCTTTGCCCTTGTGTCACGCAAGGCAACGCATGGCAATGCAAGCTTCTAAGTTAGATTTGCTATGATTTATTATGCTACGCAGAGCCACCTTTCGTGGTTCTGTGTGGCATAGTAAATCTAGAGTAATGCAACTTGCTCCCTTGCGTTACTCTGCGTGGGGAAGGTGTTCCATGAGTGGAGCGTGGTGTTCCCATGCATCCATCCATGGTTTTTGGTGCATTCCCAGATTTACTAAGACTAGTTAACCTGGGAATGCATCAAAATGCTATGCCATTCTAGGTGAGGCGCAACGAGGACAAATATGTTTATTTTTCCTCATTATTTCCTCTTTCCATGGAAAAGAAATTGCCTCTGGGGATTGTGTTTGTGCAGGAAGGTATCCCTTGCTGCACAAAAATAATCCTGGTTGTAACACAGGCACCTTTGCAACATGGCGTAAGGGTGCCTGCATTGGCACTTGGCAGCCACAACTGCACCAGCGCAGTGCGAGAGCACAAATTCGCTGTATCTTAGTAGATATGGCACAGTACTGCTCTCTCCATTTGACACAGTGCAGCAAGTTGTATTGCTGTCTTGCGCTTCATCAAATCTTAGTAAATATGGGCCCTGGTGTCTAATTAAACCTTGATATGCATAGGTTTTTGATATATCATCAGAGAGTACAGCCTTTTATAAATGTTAGATCGTTCGTATGTTATTTTAGACATTATATCTAGTTAGGTGGTAATGGAAAATCCCTCAATTTCTAGATGACAAACCTAACAAGTAGAATCCACTGACTAAATTAACTCTAGCATGCTACTGCTTTGATGGAGGAAATTCTGCATGTGAATTCTCCATCAAATTCAATATTTTCATCCAAACAATTGGAAGATTTCCAATTAAAACCAAGCTGTTACGGTAACTCTTCTGTATGTACCAATAAAGAATATTCAAGAATTCAATGCCTGATTCAAGTTTAGGCTAAATTAAGTTGACTAAGCTCTAACTGTGAAGTCTGATACAAATGAACAATTTTTTCTGTGCCTTTTTATTAGAAAGTCAAAGCGTATTACCCATCTTGATTGGTCTCTGCAGGCAAATCATAAATTTGCCAAAGCCAGCTCTCTGAAAATTGACTTCTGGATACAACTTCTTCATCTGTGAGATATTCATCTTCGTCTACAGATTCTGGAGGTGCTGGGCGGGCATTTGCCTGGCTGAATTCTGGGTAAAGGAGAAAGACAAAGATGACATATGTATCACACCTCACCTCAAGCAACAGATATCGGAGGTCATAGATGGTAAATGGCCATATTCGACAAAACATCTGCAAAAAACATATGTTTTAGTTTTCGAGGTAAGAATATGCAATACCTCATTTAGTTATTGGCAATGGCACTACAAATCTGCTGTTGTGGTAGAGGGGTAGAGGGACCTTTGTCACATTTTTTTTATTGGATTCTCTCTCTCTCTCTCTATATATATATATATATATATATATATATATATATATATATATATATATATATATTTGCACCAATTCCAGTTACCTCCCAGTTCCTGGACACCAACACGAGGACTCCGGTAAAGATTAAAAAGATTCTCCTTTTATTTTTCGGTTCTTGGTAACGCGTTTCGCCTGTATCCACAGGCTTGCTCACACCAACTACGCTGTTGCCATTTCCTCATTTTTAAAATTACAAGTTCCCGATCACGTGGGTCGCTGTTTCCATTGCAATGGAAAACAGACTCCACTCCCCATCGTTTTAGATCCCAGGTTGGACGATGTTTTACCATAGCAAACCAATTAAAACATTTAAATTCATGTTTTACAATTAATTGGACATGCTTGCCGCTTTTTAGAAGAAACATGATTACAAAGCAATTAATATTAGCATTCTGTCTACGTTCATGTGAAAAAGCTGGATTTTAGACAAGTGTCTACTTCATCCAATGCCTTGTTGGTTTTTCCCACATAACATAGTCTGAAAAAATTCACAAACATGATCATGTGCCATTCACAGTTGAGTAAAATCCATATTAAAAATCATATGCATTTTATCAAATAATTGCCCCACTGTAGCTCTCTAAAGTGGTCATTTCTTTTGTCGAGACTTCAGATACGGCTGCCATATCGGCTTCCTTCACATAACAAAATGTGCAAAACTCGCAACCATGATTATGTGCCAATCGCAATTGATTAAAATCCATATTAAAATTTCATATGCATTTTATCAAATATTCACCCAACTGAGGCTCTCTAAAAATGACTCTTTCTTTTGTCGAAACTTCAGATATGGTCTAGCAGCAGTTTTTTGATTTGAATAAAACCATAAAGCCATATTATACCATGCTAAAAATGTTAAAACTTTCTAAAAATCACCGAATTGGTCCAAAATTACAAAACAACCAATAACTTAACACCCTGATTGGAAGAACAATAAAAACAGCTGTTAAATATAAAGTGCTAGTGCAATGTGTAAACACAAACAATACAGTACATTTGATTGGAACTATATTTTGATAAAGTGCAAGTGCTTTGTCCTTAAATTTATCCTGATGCATAATTGGTTGATTTTTTCTATGACCTTCTGGTGTCCAGTTAAAGTGCTAGTGCATGGCAATAATAAGCATATGTGCATCCAAATACTAATTTCCGTTTCTACCAAACTTGCTGCACAATGGATTCATGTTCAAAATTGTATTCCTGCAAATTTTCTTCTAATTAAAAAACGGCAAATTAATTAATCAAACATCTAAAAACCTTGTTCTAATATATAGATTCTCGGGACTTGGTTAAAATGAGCCATTTTATATGGATACTTCTAGTTACTTAAATGCACATGTAGGTCCTCATCTGTATTCATACCAGACGGGATTTTGGTATTGAAGAGCTTTATGTACTTAGACTCCAGCTTCCGCAGTTTCTTTTCTCTATTCCCACCTCTTCTCATTTTGGGAATCTGGTCTATTGCACAGTAACTCAAATCTTGCAGGTTGCCTTTATGAAATTCATTTATATGGCGTGCCACCGGATAGGTTTTGTCATTATTTTTTATCGCTCGCATATGTTGTAAAATGCGTATGTGGACCATGTGGATAGTGCTCCCTACATATAACTTAGGGCAGGAGCATTTAAGGATATATACTACATGGTCACTTCGACAGTTTAAGAAGTGTCTAATTTTCCATGGGTTTGCCATTAACGGGGATGCTACCTGTTTGGATCTTTGGGCAATTGTGCAGGCTTTACATTTTTGGCATCTATAAAACCCCGGATTTGCCTTTAACCAGCTTCCAGATTGAGTTAATTCTGGACTGCTGTCCACCTATTCTTCCCTCATAGATTTTGCTCTCTTAAATGTTACTTGGGGTCTCCGTTTTACTACTGTACCCAACAGTGGATCACTTCTTATTAAGTGCCAGTGCCTACTCACACAATCTCTCACTTTTGTGTGGTAGGCACTGTATCCGGTGATAAGTCTTATTTCTTCCTTATCCTGTTTTCTGATTTCCTCTTTCTCTTCATTGGGTTTTAACAAGACCTCTCTTTTGATGTTACTGACTTTGTGCAATGCTTGACTTAGGACCTGTTCTTTGTAACCCCTTTCTCTGAACCTTCTCGTCAAACTGTTCTGAGCTTCTTCTAATGCCGGCTTCTCACTGCAGTTTCTTTTCATCCTGAGATGCTCGGCATAAGGAATGCTCATCTTTAACTTAGTGGGGTGGAAGCTGTTCGCGTGGAGTATGGCGTTGCCTGCTGTCTTTTTTCTATATGTGCGTGTGTGTAGGACATTATCTTTCACATAGATCTCAAGATCTAAGAATGTTACTGTCGTCTTGTCTATTGTGTCTGTGAATCTGAGGTTTAGTGTATTGTTATTAAGCTGTCTGACAAAATCTTTAGCAGACTCCTCAGAACCTTCCCAGACCACAAAAAGATCATCTATAAATCTTTTCCACACAACCACATTTTCATTCCATTGCTGCCAATAATCGACTTGAGCACCTGCTCCTCCCACCAGCCCATATGCAAATTAGCATGGCTGGGGGCGAAGCAGGTGCCCATCGCCGTTCAGCGAAGTTGTTTATAAGTTTCATTTCCAAATAGAAAACAATTGTTTTCTAAGCACATCCTCCCCATTTCGATCAGCATTCTAGAGTGTTGGTAGTAGGAGATGTGTCGAGTGTCCAAATAGTGACGCATAGCGTTCAGTCCTGCCTCATGATCAATACTTGTATATAACGAGGCGACGTCAAGTGTGATTAACAAGTAAGTATCTTTCCAAATCAGTGTCTCAATTTTTTTCAAGAAGTCTCGAGTGTCTTGTATATACGCTGGAAGCTTGATGACAAATTCCTGCAGAAAATGATCCAGATACATTGAGGTTGTTTCGAATAGATTTCCAATGGCGGAGATGATCGGCCTCCCTGGTGGCTTTTCTTTATTTTTATGGACTTTCGGGAACAGATATAAAATTGGTGTTACAGGATTTTCAATGCGTAAAAACAAATATTCTCCTTGTGATAATAGACCCAATCCTCTCCAGCGCGCCAGTTCTTTGTGTAGTTTGTTTTTTATTTCCATCAGGTTGCTTTGTGGGACCCTTATGTAACATTTGGTATCACCAAGTTGTAATTTCGCTTCCTGGTTGTACATTGTCAGCGGCCAGAGGACCACATTTCCCCCTTTATCCGATTCACGGACCACTATATCTTTGTTCTTTTTAATTTTTTCAATTACTTGGTTGTATTTTCTGTCCTGGAGATTTTTTTCTTTTTCAAAGTTTTTATTTGATGTTGTTGCTAAACTTTTTAGATCCTTAATCACTGCCTCAGAGAAGGAATCTATTAGATCTCTTGGAACATTAGGGATAAATGTGGATGCTGGTTTAAAGTTTGTTTTTACACCTCGATAAGTGTCCAATCCCAAAGTATCAACTGTGTCTTTTGGCCTTTCTTGTTGTTGTGATCCTTCCCCCTCTGTTTCCAATTCGTGAAGTTCTTGTGGTAATTGTAAGTCTCCAACCTCTAAGTTTGATTCATCTTCTAAGCTGTCAGATGGATTTCCAGATGCTTTTTTTGGAAAAAGAATTTTCTTAATTTCAATTTTCTTACGAATTTGAAGAAATCTATACGTGTTTGGCAGTAGTCAAAATTTGTCTTTCTACAATATGATAGTCCGAGTGCTAGTATCTCATTTTCTTCCACAGTAAGTGTCATGATTGTTAGATTCAGAACTGTGGCCGGGGCGCCTTCTATTTCCGATTGTATCGTTTCGTGGTTTTTGTTCCCGACCTTAACTCCATTCCCTCCTCTCCTATTCTTACGTCTTCTTGTTGATTTCTTCCTTTTTGTTGTTGCGGCCTCTTTCTGTTGCTTTGCGTTCGGTCTATACCTAAAAAAAGGAATTCATCAACTACAGTCGTTATTGTTTCAGTATTGTAGGAGGGGCCTGCACCGTCGTCTTCTGAGCCTGTCTCCACATCAGAGCTCACTATCGAGCTTTTTTCAGAGGCACTGTCATTTCCTGTATTTTGGAGTCCTTGTTTTTTCCATATGACTACCTTTCCTGACATCCTCTGTCTCCTGATGTTATCAAAGCGGCGGGCAAAAGTATAGATCTGTCCTCTCTGATAATCTAGCTTATCTCTTAGAAATTTAGGAGCTTTTCTGTCCCTAATAGTTTGTTCTTGTTTTTTCAGCTTGATTAACAATTCCATTTCAAATTTGGCCAAAGCATCTGCTTTCATTATTTGCGTTAATTCAGATTCTATCTTTTTAATTTCATCCAATAACTTGTTTCTGTCCTTTTGCGCGTATTTGATGAGTATTTTCATCATGTTACAAGATGAATCTGCATTGTTGGCCGCCCATTCTTTTAACATCTCCGGGTCGGGATCCTCAAATGTAGGTGCCACTAAAATTCTCAGGCCGCGTGGAACCCTCCCGACCTCCAAATATTTTTCTAGGGACTTGACCTCCCACCATTTGGCGACCTCTCCTCGTTTAAATTTTTCACATTTTCCGCATCAGTTCCTGCGCATTTCCCTCTTGGGTTGCAACTATTGGTCTTTCTCTGGGGTTTGCGCTGGTGTCTTTACTGTCGTCAAATACCAAGTTTGCTGCTTCCTCCCGTTCCTGCAACCATGTATCCATAATGGTCTCTTTGTTTTTCCACACACGTTTATTTATTACCGATAATATCACTTATATATATATATATATATACACATAGATATACAATATAGATATATATACACATACATACATATACAGTATAGATATATATATATTTTATTATATATATATATATATATATATATATATATATATATATATATATATATATATATATATATATATATATATATATATATATATATATATATATATATATATAGCTTGCAAATCCTGAGCCAAATTCCTTTTCCTTGCGGACGGAAAATCAGGTACGGACCACAACAGCTTTTAGTGGATGAAGTGCTTTATTGAAATAGAGATTTCCACTGCATGACGCGTTTCGACCGGGTTACCCCGGTCGTGATCACATCTCTGATTCATTAATTATTGTGATGCTGGTCGTTATTGATTATTGTTTTATGAAATTGTCTCTTGAATTTTAATGAATGATATTTGTAACTAGAGCTCATCCCTTCACGGCTGTGAATGGGTGAAGATATTTGGATATTTTGATTTGATATGCTGCTTAACCACCGCATCTCGATTGTCATATTGGCCCAAACCTGGTACTCCTATAATAATGTGCCCATCCAGGGCTAGATAGTAATATAACAATATTATCATTGGATATTATTGGACATTCCGTGTATAAAATTGCCCATTCAGGGTGTGTTTAAGGAGGTGATTTGACCATTTAACGGGCAGCGTTACTTTGGATTCGGGTGGAGGTTAGCATGATTTTATGCATACACCATGAATGTATTTACTAAATGATGTAAGTTTAACCTGCCCGAACAACATCATATTGGGAAGCGAATTATCCATCGAGGATACGATAATCATCTTTCACCCCATGTTTGTTTAGGGATAGTACCCGGAATATGTTTAAACATTTGTTTTACATTAATTAGGTAACGCGTGCCTGGGTCTGATGGCACCCGGAAATAGTTCCAAGATGGCGGGACGTTGTGATACGGTGATTCACCGTTCCAAACAGAAAGTCCTTTGTTGATGTTGGTACTAGGAAATGGGAAATGAATGTTGATTTAAAATGGTGGTTATGGAGTTTACCGGCATACATCGAGAAAGGCTGTTGCCGAAACGTGTCTGTGCCTGTGGTTCTAAAAATAAATCTGAAGAACCTGCCCCCGTGAGTGCTGTTTTCTTGGCGTATTCCAGGAGAATTTGGAGTGATAATATATATATATATATATATATATAATAAAGTAAATACGACTCTCTGAGGAATGCTAGGGCTAATAAACAGATGCAATTCACACACCAAACGGGCAAGGACCATCGCCAAGCAGAGATTACATCTGCATCTGATCTGAGCTCAGCGCTGGAAAGTGAATCAGAATCAGAGGCAAACAGCAAGAGACCCAGCCAAAGCAATATCAAATTAACCTTAGGAGAGGAGTTAGATTTTTTAAGACAGAGCAGAAGGGAAACATTGTGCCCAAGGAACAGCAGGCCCGGAAAAAGCGAAACAACAAGAGAAGAAGGGAAAGAAGAAAGGCCGGCCAAAAGCGGAGGCAACAAGAATCCAGCACGCGGGCGGGGACACTGGAAACGCAAGTAGGGGTAGGCCAACAGCTACCCACAGCAAATACCGGTGCCAACACAATCATCAATCTAGCCCACATAGACCTAAATGCAGCTGAACATCAACTACTCACCTTGGGGTTATCTTACTGCCCGGAGAGCAACTTCAAGTATATGCAAACTCAAACAGACGTATATAAATTTATAAGAAAACTCAAGTTGAAGAAATACCATCAGCTCCAAACCCAATCAAAGAACATCGATAGTAACATATTAACAATAAGTACCCCTAATGCCTCCAACTTAACAGTTGCGGAATACGACTTACTTCGGGATCTTCATGATTTAGAGAATGATAATGGGGTCTCAGAGAGCAGTGACACCTGGAGGGGACAGCAAATTAGATTGCAAGGTGCTGATTCACCACCCCAAGAAACTAATGCCAAACCTGATACTCCGTTTAAAATCAAATCTAAATTTATCCCGATAATGCCTCGAGACTCTTTGGACGTGTTTAATGAGCAGGTGGTAGCGCAGGTTAAAAAATTGAACATTGGTTTCAATAAATCAAAGAGAAAACTCACTAATCAAGAAAGAAAATATCACCAATTGATTGAGAAATTGCAAAAAGAAAAACACGCAGTGGTCAGAAATTCTGACAAGGGAGGGAACATCGTTTTGTGGCCACTTGACGCCTATATGGAGGAAGCATTCTCACAACTCAACAATCCAGAATGCTATAGGAAGAGTTCGCTTCAAAAATTCAAAAGTACCCAGGATGACTTTTTGCTAAGCTTTTAGCATGGAAGAGTGTGGGGTTACTTAATCTGGAGGAATATAAATATTTGAAAAAAGAACATCCTACCATTCCGGTTATATATTTTATTCCGAAAGTCCACAAGGACATGCTAAAGCCACCGGGGAGGCCGATTATAGCAGCTTGTGATGGTCCTCTGGAAAATATGTTAAGGTACATCGACTATTTTTTGCAGGAATACGTGAAAAATCTGCGATCATATGTACATGATACAAGTGACTTCCTGCGTAAAATTGAAGATATACAGTGGATCCTGGGTACCTTTTAATAGCCCTTGATGTGACATCGCTCTTTACGAGCATAAGAAATAATGATGGTATCAGGGCAGTGGAGCATTTTCTAGGTTGTCGGCCTCTGAAATATGCCCAACACAATAGAATGTTAATCAATATGCTACTGTTTTGTCTTAAAAATAACTTGTTCATGTTTAAAAATCAGATGTACCAACAAATCCAGGGGGTGGAAATGGGGGCCAGCTTCTCCCCCAGCTATGCATGTTTGTTCATGGGCTGGTGGGAGGAGCTGGTCCTCAAGAAACAATTTGGCCACATATTTCGTGAAAAGGTACTTACCTGGCTAAGGTTTATTGACGATTTATTTATTATCTGGTGTGGTACTGAGCAGAGTGCAATTGAGTTTATCTCACAGATCAATGTAAATTTGAATTTTACCTCAACCATCAGTGCGGAAAAGGTGACCTTTTTAGATGTACAGGTTCAGATTTTAAACAATAACATTACTACGTCTATGCACCGCAAACCAACAGCAGGCAATACAGTATTGCATGCGACTAGCTCGCATCCTGCGCACCTTATACAGAGTATCCCGTACGGAGAAATGTTAAGGATAAGACAGATCTGCAGTGATGAGGCAGACTTAGCCGTGAAACAACAGGAAAGTAAGGAACGTTTTTTAGCAAGAGGCTATAAAACTGCGACTATAGATGCCGCGATAGCGAAGTCTAGGCAACGAGCTAGGGCGGACCTCCTGCAATGCAACACAAAACAAAAAGACATAGACAAGAAGGATCTCAGTGATCGAGATAATGAACCGACTAGACTGATTTTATCTTACTCTAGGTAAGAGAAACAGCTTCGAGGAATAATCAGGCGTAACTGGCCAATCGTACTAAATGACCCAGTGATAGGTCACCTATTACCGAAAACACCAGCCATTACATATAGGAAGACTGCATCAATGGGGAATGCCTTAGTCAAGAGTAGCCCGGAGGATATACAATCAGGGATCTGGCTAACAGCAAGGAAAGGTTTTTATAAATGTTCAAGCTGCAAAGCCTGTGTAAATGGCATTAACAAAACCTCTTAGACTGCATTCGGCAATAAAATACAGGTGATAGACAAGCACTTAACATGTAAAACAGATCACGTAGTCTATCTATTAGAATGCAGCTGTGGCCTCCAGTACGTAGGCAGTACCAAGCTAGCAGCACATAAGAGGATCCTGCAGCACATACGGGCCATTATAAGCAACGATCCCAGTTATCCGGTTGCGAGGCATTTTAAAGAATTCCATAACAGCAATCTTAAATATCTGAAATATTTTATCATTGATTCAGTACCAGCTCAGAAAAGAGGAGGAAACCGGGAGGCTAAACTTAGACGATTAGAAACAAGATACATACTGGAGTTGGACACGAAGCACCCAGGAGGCCTAAACACTAGTGAGGATCTGCATACATACTTGTGATAATATGTTTTAGGTTTTCAGGCACTCTAGGCAATATGGCATTAGGGGTTAGACGTAATGTAATATATATGCACATGTGTACACATATTTTATTACATTAATTGGATGTGTTTTCTTCTATCAAGGGGCATTAGTATTTTGCAAGCTAAATAAAGTTTTAAGATTCCTAGGTTTTATGTGACATATTTTATAACAACTTTTAGATGGATTGTATTTATCTAGAGGAATGCACTTTAACTGATAGGTAACCTTGCATAGTAACAAGTTGTTGATAATTCTGAGATGAATTTATTCATGGATTTTGGATGATGCACTTTAATCAATTGGACCTCCATCTTGTTTTGCATTTCAAGCACTTTATTAGAAGCTGCTAGTTAGCCAATAATACATTAAGTTAAAATAGGTATCGGCGGCAACAGTAAACACTTAGCACTTTTTCTTATTATTATGCACTGTAGTTAATCCTGGCTGAGAAGGATTTTATAAGCACTTAGTCACTTTATTTAGCAATTGTTATTTGCACACAAAGATGAAAGTATAACGAAATGAATAGACAGGAAGAGGCGTACATATCAAAATGGTATTTATACAAACATATTGTTTACCCTGTCTAGGCTAAAATTGCAATATGCAGATAAGATTGTATATAATAATGTACGGAAAAGGAATGTATTGAGCACTAGTCACTTTTTGCAAATACTGAAAAAATGTCGTAGTAATCGGAGAAGGATATGATTGGGGAGTGTGTAAATTATATATGTGGGCACAATAGTTTAATAAAAACCATTAGTGTAAGGTGAATGAAATCAACAGGGGAAAAAGGAAATAAGCATTTGAGCCATGTAATATTTATGATGATCAATAAGGCATTAGCCTACATAAAATGGAATTATAGTATGTGATCATATATATGTAATGTATTTTATTGTTAATGGTATTTATACTTTTATAATGATACATTTGAGCGGAGAGGAAGTCTGTTGTCATTTTCCATTAATGGTTTGATGAGCACTGTCACTTTAAAAGGGGCAATCTGTAGAGCCGGCGTTGTCATGTGATCAAGGCCGGCAACGGCCGAAACGCGTTACTGCAGACAGAGTTAAATAAATATATATACTTGCACAGAATTGCGGTCCACACTCGTTATTCTCCATGACGGAGTTTGAAGTTGGCGAGATTCTTGGATATATATATATATATTTTTTAAATTGGATTTCAAATATCACATTGGGATAGCATAAAAATTGCTCAATTACATGCCTCTCTGTCCCCCACCACTTTCAAATTCCTCTGCTTGTTCCAAACTTTCTTACCTACAGTCACACCATTTTCTGACAAAACCCCATGTAGGGGGGATATCATTTTGCTAAGAAGCTAATAGTTTTAGTCTCTTAAAAAGGGTCACTAAAAGTCGAAGTTTTTTATGTCGCCACTTATCGACAATTACTCGACGAGTGTCCTAAGAAAGACCTTTGGCCGGTTTCATTCCATATTATTTTGAAGTCTTGGTGAATCCTCAATTATGTTTATTTTACCTGGGGAATTACACCCAAGCCCATTTTAACCTGGGAAAAAATTATATTCCTCTCCGAAGTTCTTGTGGTACATACATCAAGTCTCAACATTTCCCACTTAGTTCTCTCTTCTTTGACAGTTGTATTGTCTTCCTTCAGGGAACCATTGATGCAGCTGGCAGACAGGTCTTTCTTGAGCCAGAACGAATAGTTTATTACCTGTCGGTGTAGATTTACAGCTTGAAGAATTTTCTGGATTCACATGCTGTGCATTATTCCGCCATCTAGTGGTTGGGTCCGGAATTGTAGTATTTCTTTCCTTCTTTTTTTTGTTGTTGTTGGTGGGCGTCGACATACCACCATTTGGTGTCCTCATGTGACGTCGACGGGCTTCCTCCGGAAGCTCCCACCTTTGGTCGCCATCTTCGGATTCTTTTTTTTTTTTTCTCTTCTCCTCCTATTGTCATTCTTCCTGGCGGAGGAGAGTGGGTTCGCTAATGAATCCAGAAAATTCTTCAAGCTGCAAAACTACACCGACAGGTAAGAAACTATTCGTTTTGCAGTGTGAATCTTTTCTGGATTCACATGCTGTGCATAGACTTTGTAGCAGTTTGCTAGTCTTGTGGTGGTTGGGTGGAAGATGAGCTTTGGTTTGTGAATAGATGTTGTAAGACCTTTTGTCCTACTTGTGCTTCCTTATTCATTTGAATGTCCACACAGTAATGTTTTGTGAATGTGTGTACTGAAGACCATGTTGCAGCCATGCAGATGTCCTGAATTGGAGTATTAGCTAGAAAGGCAATAGTTGCTCCTTTCTTTCTTGTTGAGTGTGCCCGTGGGGCATTTTGTAAGACATGTCCTGCTTGTCTGTGGCATAACTGTATGGCTTGCGCTATCCATCTTGCAATGGTGTTTTTGGTTACTGGTCTTCCTAGAAAACTGTTTGCAAAGGATACAAAGAACTGTTTTGTTTTCCTGTATTCCTTGGTTCTTTCAATGTAGTACATGACCGCCCTTCTTGCGTCAAGTGTGTGCAAAGCTCTTTCTGCTTTTGTCTTTAGGTTTTGAAAGAAACTTGGTATTTGTATACTCTGATTAAAGTGGAATTTTGATACCACTTTTGGTATGAATTGAGGATCTGTCCTCATGACAATCCTGTTACTATGAATTTGGAAGTACGGTTCTTGTAGTGTTAGTGCCTGTAGTTAACTAACTCTACGTAAGGATGTTATTGACACTAAAAAGGCGGTTTTCAGTGTGAGCATTTGTTGCGTTGCCTTGTGCAGTGATTCGAATGGTGCTTTCATCATTTGTGCTAGAACTATGTTCAGGTTCCCTGTGGGTGCTGGCACCATTTTTGGAGGTGCAATTCTTTTTGCTTCTTCCAGGAACCTTTTGACCACATGTGAAGTGAAGAAACTTTTCCCTGTTTCTCCTCTGGTATAAGCTACAATTGCTGCTAAGTGCATGTTTAATGATGTATAGCATAATTTACTTTCCAGTAAATGTGTTAAGTACTTTAGCACTGTTCTTTCCTTTGTAATCTTTTTTGAAAGACGTTTTTTAAGACACCATTGTGTATATCTCTTCCACTTTGCTGTATAACATTTCCTTGTTGTTGGTTTCCTAGCTTCTCTTAGAATAGCCATTGTGCTTTCTGGTAGTTTGAGATGTGTGAATTCTAAGTCCTCAGGAGCCATGCCGCTAGGCCTAAGCTCTCTGGTTCTGGGTGAAGTACTTTTCCATTTTGCATTGTTAGCAAGTCTTTCTTTTTTGGCAGTTTGTGCCTTGTTCCTTGCGACATCTGCATTATTTCTGAGAACCAAGTTTGCCTGGCCCACTGTGGTGCGAAGAGAATCATTGTCATTTGGCTGATCTTGCATTTGCTGATCACCTTGTTCATTAATGGTATTGGGGGGAAAAGCGTAAGCAAATATCCCTGACCAGTCATCCATAGCGCATTCCCTAGGGACTGACTGCAAGGTCGCCTGGATGCGAAGTTTTGGCATTTTGCATTGTGGGGTGTTGCAAATAGGTCAATTTGTGGTGTCCCCCATTTCCTGAAAATTCTTTGGAGTTCTGCTTGATTTAGTTCCCACTCGTGGGATGATGTTGTTTGTCTGCTTCTACATTGTCCTTCCCTGGTAGGTGTACTGCTATCATGTCTATTCCCCTTGGAATTGCCCATCTCCAAATCTCTTGAGCTAGCTTTGAGAGTGCTACCGACTGAGTTCCTCCTTGTTTGTTTATGTAAAACATTATTGTTGTGTTGTCCATTTGTATCAACACTCTTCTCCCTTATAACTCTTTCTGAAAGGCTTTTAAGGCTAAGAATACAGTTTTTAACTCCAAGATATTGATGTGTTTCACTGCATCCTGCTGTGTCCACAGTCCCCTCACTTTGAGGTTGTTCATGTGTGCTCCCCATCCCATTAGGGACGCATCTGTTGTTATGGTCACTGTTGGAGTTGGTGTTGTGAAAAGTCTGCCCTGTGCTATGTTTGTTTTGTTCCACCATGCCATCTCTTGTTGAACTGTCTGCGTGACAACCACTAGATCCTCCCAACTCCCTGTTGCCTGTGACCATTGCTGCTGAAGCCATTCATGGAACGGTCTCATGTGTAGGCGAATGTTGAGGACTAAATGAATGCATGAAGCCATCATTCCCAGCAGCTTCCCCACTGTCCTCACTGTCAGAGCTTGCCCCCTGTGGTATAGATGTGTCTCCTTCAGTAGTGCTTATGTTCTCCTCTCGCTTGGGAACACTTTTCCTAATATTGTGTTGATTTGTGCTCCTAAGAACACCTTTTGTTGTTCTGGTTCTGTTGACGATTTGTCCCAGTGTATTGAGAAACCTAGTTGAATTAGTATTTCTATTCCTAGCTGTATATGCTGTTTGCATAGATTGTAGGAGCTTGCTCTTACTAACCAGTCGTCTAGGTACGGGTAAACATGATTTCCTTGTCTTCTTAGGTGAGCGGCTACCGCGGCTAGGCATTTTGTGAAGACTATTGGTGCAGATTTTAGATCGAAAGCTAGCACCTTGAACTGGCAATGTGTCTTGTTGACCACAAATCTTAATAGACTCTTGTGTCTCTTTGTTCATGGGAATGTGCAAGTACGCATCCTTTAATTCTATGGTTGCCATGTAGTCTCCTGTTTGCAGTTGAGGTATTACCTCTTGCAGTGTTGTCATTTTGAACCTTTGAGTCTTTATGAATTTGTTGAGGAACCTTAGGTCCAGTATTGGTCGTAAAGTTCTGTCCACCTTTGGGATAAGGAAGTACATGGAGTAAATGCCCTTGTTCCTTTCCTTGCGTGGTACTTGTTCTATTGCATGTTTGTTCAGAAGTTCTTGTACCTCTTGTAGTAATTGAGATAATTCCTTTTTGGAATGTATCTTTTTGCTTGGTCTTTTGTTTGGAGGTTTCCTTGCCAGCTCTATGCAGTAACCGTACTGTATTATGTTTAGTATCCATTTGTCTAAAGTTATCCTTTCCCACTGTTTGAGGAAGTATTTTAACCTGCCTCCTGCTGGTGTAATATGTTGCAGGAACTGTTTGATTTTTTGATTTCTGGTTTGCCTTGTTTTTCTTTTGTGTACCACACTCCGTGATGTCTTTGGAGTGTGCACAAGTTTTTGAGTGCAGTCACTTGGTGGTTGTTTGTGGCCCCCCTTGTTGTGGCTGACCTCTTCCCCGAGGGCGCCCTCGAAAGGACTGCCTACCCTGTTGGTATTGCCAATTCTGCTGCTGTCCCTGTTGTTGTCCCTGACTTACTCCTTGATAAGTCTGTTCAAAGGTTTGGAGCGAGGTTGTAGGTTGGTGGTTACCTCTGCCCATTGGTCTTCGTGAGGGTGTGCCTCCACGCATGCCTCTGAACTGCAGAGCCCGCATGGACCTTGCGGTTTCATTGTCTTTCTTTAATTGGTTCAGTTTTTCATCCACCACACTTCCAAATAGCTGTTCTCCATTGAAAGGAGAGTTTAGAATGTTATTATGTACCTCTGGCTTGACTTTCTGTGATGCCAATTGCCATTTGCCTACTGGCTGTTTCAGCAGCGTCTAGGGCTGATTTTAAACATGTGTTTGCCATGTTTTTCCCCTCCTCAACTAAGTGGTTTGCCCTTCTTTGAAATTGCTCTGGTAGGTGTTTTAACAGCTCTCCAACTTCTTCCCAATGTTGATATGCATGCCTGTTGATTAAAGCATTCGAATTAGCTATGCACCATTGAATTGCCGCCTTTCTCTCAACCTTCCTTCCCTTGAGATCCATCCTTTTGCTCTCTTTGTCAGGTGGAGGGCCCACATTAGTTGGTACATTAGCTCTCTTTCGAGCCGTAGAAGCTATGATTGAGTCAACTGGCACTGAACCCTTGATGTACATAGGATCCTTAGAGGAATGCTTGTATTTTTTCTCTCCGCTTGGTGGGACAGCCTTGCAAGTGGCTGGTTCTTTAAAAGCTTCCTTACCTTGATCCAAAATACTTGGCAACATAGGAAGGAATTGACTTCTTGTTTGACTGGGCAGTAATGTTTCTAACAGAAAACATGATTGGGGTTTTTCTTCTTCCAATTGCACTCCATAGATGTCTGCTGCTTTCTTTATGACTTGGTTGTACATTCCAATGTCATCTGGTGGTGAAGGCCTCGATGGATATGTCTCCACTGCTTCTTCTGGTGATTCGGAGTGGAGATCTTGCCATTGCAGGTCTTGAGCCTCCGAAGTCGCCGAACCCGCATAGGTTTGCTCTTCTTCCTCTCCCTCGTCTTCAAAGAAGAATTCTTCCTCTTCTTCTTCGTCTTGTGGTTCGGGAGTTGTTGGCGGCTGTAATTCGTCGACATGTTTTTCGACGTCGACATCGATCGAAATTTTCGGTGGAATTTTGAAAAGTTTCATCTTTTCGTCGAAATCTTTCTTGCGTTGCAAGATACTTGACATTTCTGCTTCGAGTCTTTTCTTTTTCTCCATCTCTGACGCGTGAATTTCGGAGTTGAAACTTTCCGCATTTTTTTTTTAGCTTGACGGCGCCGCTGCCGCTGTCGAAGTTGAAGCCCGTTTCGACCTCTCTTTTTTAGACTTCTGCTCATCCTTTTCGTGACTGTCTTTCGATGTCTTTGAACTTTCGAGGGTCTTTTTTGCCGTCTCGGAGTCCTTGTCTAAGAAACTGACAGATTGTTTTCCCTTGGACGCGCTTGCGGACATCGAGTGTTTGATGCCAAGGCTCCTTTTGAGGGCTTAGAGTCAGATTTTCTGGACTCGCTTAGCTTTTTCGAGGTCGATGGTTCCCTTACCTCCTTTGGAGTCTTCTTCTCGACCTCAAGGACTGTGACATCTGTTTCCCCTTCGACTTCTGGACCTTCGGCGACGTTGTCCTCGTCTTCGCTGGAGAGGCTCAGGTCTCGAAGCGATGGTGGTAGGTCTAGACCCTGCATGTTATAATTGGCTCTTCTCTGCCTCTCTCTTGCTTTCAACGTCTTTGGGGTGAAAGCTGAGCATGCATTGCAGTCGTCGCTTCGGTGATCCAGTGGCAGGCAAAGGTTGCAGACTGGATGCTGGTCCTTTTGTGTGTATTTGTGGTGACATTTGTCACAGATTTTGAAAGGTGTTTTGTCCATTACCGCATACAGGGAGCCCCCTGCCTGCGCATTCTTCGTGTCATCGAAGTTTTGTTTCTCCGTCTTCGTCGCGCTCTGGTTCGTAGAATCGAAGTCCGGTACGTCGAAGACCCTTTCCTCCTGTTCTTAGGATATTTTTTGTTATTTTTTCGTCGATTCTTCTGGAGCTCCTCTGTTTTGATCCAGACCCAACGGCGGAAAAAAAGAATCTGTAGATGGCGACCAAAGGTGGGAGCTTCCGGAGGAAGCCCGTCGACGTCACATGAGGACACCAAATGGTGGTATGTCGACGCCCACCAACAACCCAAAAAACAAAAAGGAAAGAAATACTACAATTCCGGACCCAACCACTAGATGGCGGAATAATGCACAGCATGTGAATCCAGAAAAGATTCACGCTGCAAACACAAGCAACTCAAGACCCCTTTCACACTGAGTGGGGCTCATCAGTTGGGTATAGCTTGGTTTCAGTGACACAGTGGGCACGGGACCCACATCTAGGCATATCCTTGCCACTTAGGAGGTGCCTCCCTTAACACAAAAAGGTGATGGGAGGAATGCTAATGTACAGAGGATTCCCAGCTTAACAATGAGCTTTAATTCAAACATATTAATCTTTGAAAAATGCTATTACACAGGAACTGTAGCTACCGACAATAACTTCTACAAGCCCTTAACAACAAAGCGTTTATGATAATGCTAAAATACAAAAGAGAAACAGGGTGAAGAAAGCTTGTTACAGGTAATTAGCTACCAGTTGTTTTTCAGATCAGATCCTAAAGCTCAGAATTTTATCTTTTAAGAAAACTGAACATTGCATGTCATCCACATCTTCGACTCTTGACTTATTCTCTTCAGGCACTTACCTTTTCGACCAGTTAATGTAATCACACCATCTCTTCTGCTTGCACTAAGAATGCCTGAGATTGAGAGGATAATGACATATCTTACATTGTGCCTTTTTTTTTATATAAAACATGCATATTGTTGACAGAAGTGAGCAGGACTATTGCTCCCACTGTTTGCTGGATATCACTGTCTTCTTGTAAAGGAGTCAGATTTACTACCCCACCTTAGAATTCATCCTCCCACCAAATCTCCAAGAAAGGGTCTGTTAACAGGCTTCCCTTCAACAAGCAACAGTAACTTCCATGGTCCATGGATTCATGTTATGTGGTTTTTGGCAGTACTTAAGGGCTTGAAGTTTGAACTGTGTGTGCCCCAAAGTGTTCAGCGGGCAAATGGCCTAGGCAGCCTCCACAGCCAAAGAGGAACAAATGGCTGTAAATGGGCTTGGATCCAGGTGAGTCCTGGCTTTGCAGCTCTTAGGGAGGTGCATTTCTATCAACAAAATGCTCCTCTGTGTTAATAGCATGTCCCTAGGAGGCTCTGTTATTGTCACCTTACCGCGTCACTCTATGCTGTCTATAACCCACCACGTCTTCCTCCTCTTTGTGCTTTAATGTCCCACAAACAAACCCTTCAGTGCTATTGTTGTTGGGCTACCAATTTTCCATATTTGGCCTGAACTCTTCAGTTTGGATTGACTCTTTTGGGTAAGAGGGACTACCCTCCTTGTAGCGACCTCTATTGTGTCTGGATCTGGCTAAACCTTTGTTCAGGTCAGATAGAATATTCTATTAGTCACCTCTCATCCCCTCTGCCCCCCAGAGACCACATTGTAGATTATCGCGTGTTCCAATTTGGGAAATGTTTTATGTAGCACTGCTTGGTTTCTTTCTACAACAAAAGCTATCAATTCCTTATCACATTATTTCTGTAATAACTACCAAACCACCAGCCCTCCGGGCTTTTGTTGCCTCCCTACCAATACTACCTGAACATACCCCCATCCGTGCTATTCATACCTTTGTTAAAACCACCAGATAACTACTATCTGTGCTTCTTTTATGACTGTATACTACTCCTTACACTTTATTTATGGCTCTCAATTATGACCACCAGCCCGACAAAGCCCACCCTGTAGATTGTTGTGTTATGAACAAGAAGGGACACCCCTATTTTCAACATTCTTTCAGCAAGATCATAACACCTCCATGCTATTGGTGCCTCCACACCAGGCCACGCTCTCTCTGCCGTATTGGCAGTGCTCCATCATAGCCAGAAGACAACTCCCCTCTATGCTATTGGTGCCTCCACACCAGGCCAGGCCCTCTCTGCGCTATTGGCAGTGCTTCATCATAGCCAGAAGACAACTCCCCTCCATGCTATTGGTGCCTCCACACCAGGCAACGCCCTCTCTGCGCTATTGGCAGTGCTTCATCATAGCCAGAAGACAACTCCCCTCTATGCTATTGGTGCCTCCACACCAGGCCAGGCCCTCTCTGCGCTATTGGCAGCGCTTCATCATAGCCAGAAGACAACTCCCCTCCATGCTATTGGTGCCTCCACACCAGGCAACGCCCTCTCTGCGCTATTGGCAGTGCTTCATCATAGCCAGAAGACAACTCCCCTCCATGCTATTGGTGCCTCCAAACCATGCCACGCCCTCTCTGCGCTATTGGCAGTGCTTCATCATAGCCAGAAGACAACTCCCCTCAATGCTATTGGTGCCTCCACACCAGGCCATGCCCTCTCTGCGCTACTGGCAGTGCTTCATCATAGCCAGAAGACAACTCCCTTCCATGCTATTGGTCTCTGTTTTACAAAACAATGTTATTGCTGTATTTTTTTTCTAAATGTCGGGGACTCCACTCAATTTTGCTGGTGTCTCTCTGTTAATTCCACACCCCTTAACGCTATTTCTGTATCTTGTTAATAATGACACCTTCTCCGTTTTATTGGTGTTTCTGTATTATAACCAGTAGACTTCGCCCCTTCCATGCTATTGGTGCATCTTAATTATAACAGCGATGCCACACCACTTCACACTATTAGTACCTTTCTGTTATAACCATACCTATCCTTTTTTTTTTTATATCTTTTTGTTGATTTTCAAGAAAAGGCAGATTGCAAAGCCGCCACGCAGGGCGGCATACTGTCAATGACAACAGAAAAACAACAAACCAAGTATGATTGATACTTTGGTATATCCACATACTGAAGATAAAGTGCCAATTGTTGCTATAAACCACAATACAATAAGTACACGCCACAGAAGAATAACATTTAGTCATCAGATATGGGGTTACTTTGACTTTTCGCCAACAGATATTGTCGTAATGGTTCCCATATGTCTTTGGGTTTAGAGGAGGACGGAAGTTCTTCAGCATACAATTCGAGAGTCTCTCTACAATATACCATGTCTTTCATCCAATGGTCAGCACGAGGGGCCAGGGAGCCCTCCAGGTCAATACCACCCGCCGCTTTGCTAGTAACAAAGCAATCCGCAAGAATTTCCCCAGAGCGCCCTTGACTTGAGGTACAAAACCTAGTAAACAAACTGCGGGTGCACATTTCAAGATTCGATTAGACATGATCTGTAAACAGTTGATGACCTCTGCCCAGAATTTTGCAACAAGATCACAGTGCCATGCCAAATGCCAGAAATCTGCATCTGGTTGGCCACATCTTTTACAATTACTTGTGTCTCTGAGGCGTATTTTGTGCAGTCTAGACGGTGTGTGGTAGATCTGGTGAATATATTTAAAATGAATTATCCTAAGATTTCCATTAGGGGTTAAGCTGCCGGTTAGTGTGCATATGTGCTCCCATTCTGACGGGGTCAATGGAGGGTCTAATGTGCTATTCCACCTAGCCAGGCTACGGTCCTCCCCCCTCACCATTTCAGCTCACACAGCCCTGTACAATTTAGTTACCAGTTTTCGTTTCGAGGGTGCCACTAACAGAAGCTGCAGTGATTGTAATGGGGGTGGCTCCAGAGGAAATGACTCATAATGTGTTTTGAGCGCAAGTTTCAAGCGATGGATAGTGAATTGAAATAGCAATGTCTGGTTGGTGATGTAGTGGAGATCCTCAGATGTGAGAAACCGCCCCCTCACAAAGAGGTCATGCATGTGCTGTATACCAACCGCTTGCAGGGAGCGGAGCGCACCCGATTCCTGTGCCACGGAAAGTGAGGCATGATGTGTAATCGGCAGGGCCGGGGCATAGATTGGGAGTTTGGCCGTCAATTTACCAATAGTTTGCCAGGCGGCGATGGTAGTGTCTACTGTATTTATTTCCGACCGGGGCGTGTCCCTACGTGTATGCGTGAGGATCTCATTCAGAGGAATGGGATGCGCATCACCGTCCTCTACCGCTATGTGAGGTGTGAAGGCGTGCGGGTTGTACCAGTAATAGGCATACTGCGCCTGCGCGCAGAGGTAGTACAAGTATAAATCTGGTGCGCAGAACCCCCCCTGAGCATAATCTAGTGTGAGTGTGTGCCAGCCTATTCTAGCTTGCTTGCCATTCCAGATAAGCCTAAGTAAGTGGGTGCGAATTGTGTGGAAGAGCTGTTTCGGCAACCGAATTGGGATATTATTAAAAAGGTATAAAAACCGTGGTAGCACGATCATTTTAATAATGGCTATGCGGTCGGCCAGGGAGAGTGGTGATGGAGCAAGGACTCACAAATGAGACTTGCTCGAATGCAATCTCCTCACAGTATTAATTTATTAATTTTGTATTGTGTATATTAACTTTGCATACACTACATGAATAGCGAGGAAGCTTGCCTATGTGTTCTAACTAACAAGTAACGCTTGTCCTTCTCTAAAATGGCCGCTAAAGCGCGGGAACCTTACTGCGCATGTCTCATTCATATCACAGGGTGTGACGTCTTTCTTTGCTTGGTGGGAAATTTCAGCTTCTGCGCAGTGTGTATTAAATTGGCTGCTTGATGTTTTCACATGCTTCAGCTTGCTCTTGTGTTATTATTAATTTGTCGTTTTCTTAACGCTACTAATGCGGGATAGATTTATAAGTAAATGGGGATAGAGTAGAAAGAGTGGGTATACAGTGAAACATATTATTTGTGATTTTAATATTTTCTTCTTTGACTTTTATTAGTTCGTAAACTTGGGCCTGGGGTTGGTGATCTGAAACTCGAGAGACAATGATTCTGCGCATGTGTGCCCTGCTTGGCTGCCAAAGAATAAAGATGAAGTCAACCTGGACGTCGTCCAAGGCCACGACCTAATGGCCGATATTGATATATTCATGTGTTCTTGCCAAACTTGCAACTATGTATATGGAAAATGAATAAACTTTGTCGTGAGACGGGTGGGAAATAAAGCCAATGTATTAAAATTGATGGGCGGTAGTTTAAAAACAAAGGTCTTCAGAATTCGAACCAAATCAATATGGTGTGAGGATCAACCCCCTGTCCCTGTCCAATCAGAAGTAGTGGTCCCATAGGTGGGAAATAAAGCCAATGTATTAAAATTGATGGGCGGTAGTTTAAAAACAAAGGTCTTCAGAATTCGAACCAAATCAATATGGTGTGAGGATCAACCCCCTGTCCCTGTCCAATCAGAAGTAGTGGTCCCATATTTTAGCAACATTAAGGGGAGGTACATGGGTGTAGAAGGGTATAATAGAATATAGCATTAGTTAATTAGTCAGAACAGGCGTTCATGCTGTCAGGCTTCTAGCTCCAGACCGTCAAGCTGATCAATTGCAGACTGAATCGCTGTCCAGAGAGGTCCTGAGGAGGGGGCGGCGGAGTCCATTAGAAGGAAGGCACGGGAGAATCGATGAGAAGCCGAGTATCAGAGAGGGGAACGACGCAGGCGTCGTTGTAGAGAGGTCACCGGTCCTGTCCTGATCCTGGAGGAGGTCTTTGCTCTTCATCCTTCCTGGGTCCTATTCTTTCCAACTCCTTGGCCAAGGGGTTTGGTTCTCGCACTTAGGTAAATATAAATGCAACCTTTAGTTGCGCTGCTGTCTCTATCTTCTCCTTTCTGAGGGACCGTCATTAATCAATAATTATTATTCTATGCTTAATCCGTGATATGCGATTAAGTACCATGTGGTTCTGTAATTTACTCTGCTAAATCTTTAGATAAACATTTTAAAACTTCCTGACTCAGTGGTTATTTCAGGATTATGTACTATAATGAATGTCACTCATTTTAAACTTCCCAATTAGCAAAGGATTCATTGGTAAGTCATTACTCTTCAATCGGAAGGTAATTGGTAGCAGGGATTTTGATAAAGAGTAACAACTGATAAAACCCAGCGTAAGTATTAGCGTAGTATGAATGTATGGGCCCAAGTAAGTATCTAGTGTATGAATGCTGTTTGCTAATATCGCGCTGGATCAGTTTTCTGGTAATCAGAGGATGGTTACTCTTTGTTAATTGGGTAATGAGAATTTTTATTTTTATGAACTAACATCTGTGTATTCAAAGTTTGTTTTATGTTGTCTAGAATCCCCGGGGAAAATTGAATAGCGGTTGGTAAGTGGAAGCCATACTGCAGTGAGGTTATCTGTCAGGCAGAAAAAGTACTGAAAAGTTAAGCAGGACTATCAGTACTGGTTAGGGAATCTATGCGTGTGAGTAATAGCAAAAGAGTACACTGGTGAAAATTTGATGTTATATCACCTAGAAAGGGTAACATTGAAGAAGTAACAGATACTTCTGGAGCTTGTGTGAAGAGTAAACGGAAGGGTTTTACTCGTAGTGTATGTTTAGTAAACGGAAAGGTTTTACTAAGTGTGAGAGAAAACGATCTTTTCTATTTTAGAGAAACTGGCACGATAGCAAATGTTTTATGTTGTTACTGAAATTTTATTAAAGATTTATAGAGAAAATAAAGTTTGCGTAAGATTTTGTAAATGGAGGGTCAGCTGCCGGAGAGGGAGCTGACGTCACAAACGCCGCGCTGGGATTGGTTGAATCAGCGGGTGTGGAACGACTCTTGTAAAGGAGGGGTCAGTAGTCAGGAGTAGTACTGACGTCACAGGTGCCGCGCTGGGATTGGTTGAAACAGCGAGGGACAGAGAAGCGCAGATTGTAAAGGAGGAGTTGACAGACAAACATCACCGAAAGGCCGCGTTAGGATTGGTTCAGAAATAAAAGTTAGCAGACATTTGATTGGTTGATATTCTAGAAGCTAAAATCTTAGTGGATAGAGATTGCATGTTAAAACGCGATCCGACTTTAACAGGAACTCGTCCGGATAAGAGATTCCTAGGTTTTGCAGAATATAAATTTATACACCGAAGATTAGATAGAATGTACGGAGAGAAGAGAAAAATGTCCTTTCTGCAAAAGATTAAGAACTATTTTAAAAAGGATAAACCAATCAAAACTAGGGAAGGAATTATCATTCCACCAGCTAAAACGCCCGCTTCATTCATGATGATGGAGAGAGGTTATCATACTTGTGTATGGATAGAGAATTGGATAGAATATACCAAAAATGATGGAATATTAGCATTTCCTGAGAATGGTACCTTTAATGGAAGAATTCTTCAAAATTTGAGATTGAGGATGAATGACCTAGAACCCAGACCTAGATTAACTCAATACGAAGCCTTAGAGGAATGGGAAACCGAGGCATTTGAGCGTGACCGATCCAGGAGTAATAGGGGTTATCGAGGATTTTTCCCAAGAAACCAACATGAGAATAGGGACGGTCAGATGAAACAGTGGAGGAGATCAATGCTTACAGAAGGATTATATCCAATATTTACGGCAGAAGAACTGTTAGGGAAAAAATGCACAGAAAAGACAAAACACTTAATGAGAAATGGAGATTCCGAAGATGAATTTATAGAAGAAATATTAAGGAACCCCCCACCATATCAGGAAGGGACAAGTGGATGCACCCCAAGTGCCCCACTGTTAAAAACTCCATTAGTACCACAGGTAATGCATGATTTCACCCCCAGTAGGATACTTCACGATAAAGAGAAAGAAGCCCTAGAGAAGACCAGAGCAGAATTAATACAGAAAATAACACAGATAAAAGTGCATCCTGACTCTTTGACCATACCTGTAACAATTGTCCAGTAGTTCCATTATATGGTAGTCAGGGAAACTGTCCTCCACCGTTAGTTATGCCTACTCCTGTGAATATTCCTAAACCTGAAGCAACAGTAATGGTTGAGGATCATTTTAGTGATTGTGAATCAACAATATCATTAATGGATTTACCAATTCGAGATTCTGTCAATAGTACTCCCAGAAGAACTACACCTGGGTGCTCGAAAGAGATAAACTTGATAACTTCATCAGGAGCAAAAAGTGTCACTGTAGTTAGTCCAGAAGACTTAGAAAGGTGGGCACAAGGATCAGAACAGCAGTGTACACCTCCAAAAATGTTGGATATTTATAAATTAAAAGTCGAATTAGAAGAAATAATAGCAGGAAATGTGGGGCTAGATCGCCTAAATGCTTACAATGAAGAAGAATTATTGTTCGTATGCAGAAGTATCACCAGAAATGTAAAAATATTTCATGAAAAATTATCAGATTTGGCTCTGCAGATGGGAATTGAAATAGGGAGATCAAAGGTGTTGCAGAAACCCTATAGAGCAGATTTCTCAGACAAAGATTTAGAAAATATGAATGCCGCTGGAAGAAAGTTACAAGTAAAAGAGTTAATGACAGTCTTGCAAAAATGGGGAGACCTAGATAAATGGAGAGTTCGATGGGCAAAGAAAAACGAAGAGGCACGATCCAGTAGAACAGCCTCTGAATATGTGATGAAAGAAACAGGGAAGACAGATCAAATGTACCCGATGCGAGAAGTTCCAGGAGGGGGCTATGTACATGTCCCATGGAGTAGACAGGATATTTTGTCATTTACGAATGATTTTCCAAAGTTGAGAGAAAAACCAATTGAATGGTACAAGCAGGTTGAGAGGTTTGTGAAGGTGTCAAAGGTATTGTTGAAGGATTTAGATGGTTTGTTTGACATAGTGGTACCTGCCGATTTGTGGACAGATTGTAAAATTACAGTTGATTGGCCAAGTGACGAGTATCCTAGAGATCCGAAGACAGGTGCCCCGTCAAATGATGTAATGAAAAAGTATCAGCAGGTGATAACTTACCTGAAAGGCAAAATACCACCGAAAGAAACAGATTGGGTGAAAATAGACCGAACCACCCAAGAAGCTAGTGAATCGGTACCCGCCTATTATGAGCGTTTATTGCAAGTATTTAAGCAGTATAGTGGATTTGAGGACATTGGAGATAAGAACATGAGTCAGTTTGTGTATCGATTTGTTTATGGTCTGAAGCCAGAAATTTGTCAGATGATTAAGCAGCACATGTTGTGTTGGCAAGGCAAGCCCATAGACGAGATTCTGAAATATGCGAAATACTGTGGAGATGATATTGAGGATAGGCACAAGAAATTGCAGGAAAAAGTAATGTGGGCACAGGTGAAAATGGCTGAGAAACAGGGAATTAATTTGGATAATCCAAGTGAAAATCAAGGAAAGGATTCTGGAACGAATGGCGACACTGGGAATGGTGGAAAAGTGAGAGGACGAATGAGTAGAGAAGAAGCAAAAAAGAAATTTCCTTGTCATGGATGCGGAAAATTGGGGCATTGGAAGGATGAATGTAAAAAGATTCGGAATAATAATGGCCCAAATCAATATTTAAATCCACAGACGCAGACTGACTCACAGCAGGGTGTAAATCCTCAGAGTCAGTTGCCACCTGCACCTATTCAGGGTAATGTAAGCAGAGCAAACGACGGTACAGACATCGGATATCAAGGAGGAAGTGGTAAGAATGATTATGTAACATCACAGTTTCTTTTACAGGACGATTTCTGTCAATACAGTTCATGACAGTGCCTGGGAGAGGGGGAGAAGGAGTGCGTACTTGGCGCATCCTTATCGGTAGATCAGTCAGGTCCATATGTTGAAGGGAATGTGAAAGGTAATGATATTACTTTTCTTTTGGACACTGGTGCTACCCGGTCTACTGTGAGAACAGCAGACATTCCAGATCTTCCTCTCTCTGGAGAAGCTATCCAAGTAGTGGGAGTAGCTAATAGAAAGATTAGAACACCTCTTACTGAACCAATGGAAGTTAAAATTGGAAATTTCAGAGAAATGCATCAATTTGTAGTGTGTGATTCTAGTCCAGTAAATTTATTAGGTCGTGATTTGCTGTGCAAAATGAATTGCACAATTTTCTGCACACCAGATGGTGTGGCAGTTCAGACCCCAGATGAAGACCATGTATATAAATTTATGATTGCAAAACAAGGTACAGAGGTAGATGAGATGTTTTCTTTGATAACAAAAGATGAGTTGCCAGAAGAATTAAAAACTACAGTAAACCCCACAGTATGGGATTTCACAGGAAAGGAAGTAGGACTTATGGCCAAAATAGACCCGGTTAAAATTACTGTAAAAGAAGGTGCGATTTTCCCAAATACTAGACAGTACAAAATGAGTGCAGAAGTAAAGACAGGAGTCATTGAAGAAATCAATCGAATGGTAGAACAAAATATATTAAAAGAAGTAATGAGTAGCCCATGTAATTCACCAATAATGGGTTTAAAGAAACCTAGCGGAAAATATAGGATTGTGCAAGACCTGCGCAAAATAAATAAGATTGTGGAACCTTGTTGTCCTATAGTGCCCAATCCTGCAGTAATCCTATACCAGATTCCTTGGAGTGCAGGATGGTTCACAGTGATTGATTTATGCCAAGCGTTCTTTTCAATACCATTGCATCCAGATAGCCAGTATCTTTTTTCATTTAAATTTGAGAACAAAGTCTATGTATGGAATCGTGTTCCTCAGGGGTACACGGAAAGTCCTTCTATTTTCAATCAGTTATTGAAAAAGTGCTTAGAGAAACTAGTGATGCCAGGAAGCTCAGTCCTAGTGCAATATATCGACGACTTACTGGTGGCCTCGAACACCAGAGAGGACTGTGTTGTTGATTCCATAGCACTATTAAATCATTTGGCTGAAGAAGGGCATAAAGTCTCACCAGAAAAATTGCAGTTCTGTACAACAGCTGTTAAATATCTGGGACACCAAATTGAGAGGGGAAAAAGAAGAATAACCTCGGAAAGAGTACAATTGATTAAGAAAATGCAAATGCCTGTAACCCAAAGAGAAGTGAGAATGTTCCTAGGAATAGTAGGTTACTGTCGACAATGGATACTAGGATTTTCCTTGTTAGCGAAGCCCCTAATTCAAATGACAAAAAAGAAAGCAAAGGACCCAGTTGAATGGGATGATGAGAGTGTAGGAGCTTTTGTAAAATTGAGAAATGCTCTGTGCTCAGCACCAGCCCTAGGCATGCCCGACTATAAGAGAAGCTTCGCATTGTTCTGTCATGAGAGAGAAAATTGTGCACTTTCAGTCTTAACACAAAGACATGGTCTAGACAGACGTCCTATAGCATATTTTTCTGCTACATTGGATCCAGTGGCAGCCGCATTGCCAGGCTGTTTAAAAGCAGTAGCGGCTACCTGTTTAAGTATTGAACAAAGTGAGTCAATTGTGATGGGACACCCAGTAAAGGTGTTTGTTCCACATGCAGTTGTGATTCTGTTGACAAGAACACGAACTCAGCATCTTACTCCTAGTCGGCTGACTAAATATGAGAGAATAATAATGGGTGCTGAAAATGTGAACATAGTGAGGTGTACAATAGTAAATCCCGCTACCTTACTACCAGACCCATATCATGAGGAAATTAAAATTGACGAAGAAGAAGAACATGATTGTTTACAAGTCACAGAGTTATGCACGAAACCACGTCCGGACATTGAAGAACAGCCCCTTAGAAAGCCAGACAGGGAACTATTTGTTGATGGTTCATGCCAAAGACATGAAGACGGTAAACTGACTGCAGCATATGCAGTATGTGAATTAACTGGAATAGTCAAAGCATCCTATTTACCAGGAGTAAAATCTGCACAAGTACCTGAATTGATTGCTTTGATAAAAGCGTGCAAAATTGGGAGGAATCAAAAAGTGACTATATTTACAGATAGCCAATATGGTTACAGGGTTGTGCATGATTTTGGCCAACTATGGATGCAGAGGGATTTCATGACTTCTTCAGGATCCCCCATTAAAAATGGACAGTTTGTAAGGGAATTGCTGGAAGCAATACAATCACCAAAAGAATTGGCTGTGGTGAAATGTGCCGCACACCAGTCAGGAGATGACTGGGTGGTAGTCGGCAACAGATATGCAGATCTTGTGGCTCAACATTGTGCCAGAAATAGATTGTCAGTCAATAAAAGGGTGGAAAGAATGGGAATCAACTGCCAACTTATGCTGTATATGCCACCTGAAACATGGAATGAGGTTAGAAGATTGCAAGATGGTGCTGATGAAAGTGAGAAGAAAACATGGGTCAAAGTGGGTTGTTCCCAAAGGGGAGATGATGAAGTGTGGATTTGTGCGGATGGCAGACCAGTCATGCCTGACTGTCTGCTCTCTCAAATGGCCAGGATGTATCATGGAGACACACACATAGGGAGAGATGCAATGATTAGGCTTTTCAGACAGAACTGGTACAATCCCAAGTTCAGGGATGTAGCAGAGAGCCTTTGCCAAAGATGTTTGACTTGCCAGATGCATAATCCAGGAAGAAAAACAATAATTGGGTTTGGGAAAATTGGAAAGGCAGAAGGTCCATTTATAAGATTACAGTTCGACTTTATACCGTTACCACCATGCAGAGGGTTGAAATATGTACTAGTCATAGTATGTCTGTTTTCAAAGTGGGTGGAGGCTTACCCTACCAGGAGGAGTGACAGCATTACAGTCGCAAAGCTGTTACTACGAGAACTCATTCCTAGGTTTGGTTTCCCAGTAACTTTGGAATCAGACAGAGGAAAACATTTTAACAGTGAAGTGATTCAAATAATTTGCGGAGCATTCCAAATTGAACAAAAATTGCATTGTGCATATCGTCCAGAGGCTTCTGGAGTGGTTGAACAATTGAATGGCACTATAAAATCCAGACTGGGAAAAATGTGTGCATCAACATCATTGGAGTGGCCAGATGCATTGCCACTCGTCTTAATGGGACTCAGAAGCATTCCCGATAGAAATACGGGATTGAGCCCACACGAGATAATGATGGGAAGAGCAATGAGACAAGCACATGTTCCCATAAACAAACTGCTGAATATATCTGATGATATGGTTCTGGATTATTGCAAAGGATTGGCTGACCTAGTGCGTTCTGTCTCTCATCAGGTCGGAGAAGACGCAGTTTCGAGGCAGCCTGAACAAGAACATGATCTGAATCCTGGTGACTGGGTGGTAGTGAAGAATCACACCAGAGAGACGTGTCTATCACCTAGATGGGGAAAACCTTGTCAAGTCATACTGACTACCAATACAGCAGTGAAGTGTGCAGGATTTCCTAATTGGATTCATGTAAGCCACACCAAAAGAGTACCAGACCCGGAAGAAGAAAATCCTCAGACAGCATCAATCACTGAGGAAGCTGAAGGTTGCTCAGCTGAAGAATCTCAGGCTCGAGATTCAAGAGAAGCTGCAGAAGAACAACCGAGCACAAGTCAGGACTGGATACCGGTGGTAGAAATTCCTGAAGTTTACTACAGAACAAGAAGTCAAACAAAATTGGAAGAAATTGAAGAAGATCAGATAGGTGAAGAAGAAGCAGCTCAGGGAAGAGAAGAACATACAATAAAAGAACCTGAGCAGGACCAGATAGGGAAAGGAAACTCAGCTCAAAGTAACGAAGAATTGACAAATTTTGAGCAGGGACAGATAGGTTTAGAAGAATCCGGTCAGGCTGCAGAAGTACAAAGTGCAATAAGCCCTGATCAGAACCAGTTAGATCCAGAAAATCACACAGAAGAAAAAGATCTCGAGAAGCATAAACATGAAGAATTAAACAAAGAACAAGGTCAATTATTGGAAACTCACGGAGGAACTGCAGAAGAAAAACAAATAAGGCCTGGAAAAGAGCAAGAAAGAAAAACAGTAATTGCAGAAAACGAAAGAGTGTCAAACAGTGAAAATAAAGAGATTGCTGAAGATAAAAATAAAGAAACAGTGCAAACAAAGAAAACAAGAAAAGGTGATCATTGGCCTAGTGTCATTAAAAGAGTAAAATACCACATAACAACCAGAAGTGAAGATCCAGATCAAGTAAATGAAGTAACAAGTGAAACCGAACAAGAAAATAGAACTAAGAAAAGAAGAAGCAAGAGACTGAAACTCGTGAATAACAAATTCAAGGGTCCTGATTGGACTTACATTATTCTTGAAGATTACGAGAGCTCAGAGTCAAGTGAAAGTGGGGACGAAGGAACAAGTGCAGAACTGACGTACGAGAAAGAAACAAGACCACCTTGACTACAAAAAAGAGTCACATAAAGAAAAGCGAAAAAATAGATAAGAAGAGCAATCTTCCTTGTCAAAATGCCTGATGATAGAGTTGCTGGGAGACCAAAACAGAGATGTTGTAGAAGATGCTGTGCAATATGCATAGGTAGTCTAGTAATGGTGCTTATAGTATGGTTAGTCCTGATCGTAGCAGTCCCTTACCTTATGATAATGGATAAAAAGATTAATAACGAAACTAAAGGAAAGACAGCACACATGAAGGGAAATAGAGTAGAACTAATGGCAGAAAATGAACCAGAATTTCATCATGAAATAACTGATAACGACACTAGTTTAAATGTTTTCACAAAGTTATTATTTCAATATGTAGATACCATGGAAGTTAGTAATTGTTATGTCTGTATGAAGTTACCCGAATCAGTAGCAGAAGGATTAACATATCATCACTTACCATTGACATATGGCATATCATGTAGTGTATTGTCTAGTTTATTTTATAGAACAGGGAGACTTCAATATTATTATTCAAATATAGATGTGATATTTTCTGAGGTTCCGATTCGAAAGAGTATGAACCCAGTGCTTAGTAGTCAAGACGCACAGTTTATGGGAGAATTTTTCTTAACAATGAAATCGATAGACATAACACATGCACATAGACACAATCTAACATGTTCTTTACACGAAGAAGAAAAGATATTTTTAAATTTAGTAGAAGATAGAAGACAAGATTTTCAAAAGAAAGCTTCTGAGCATAAGGCTCATTTACCACCTTGGGCTGATAAAGAAGGGAGTTACACACCTGGCAAGGCTCAAGCTGCTATGGCTCTGGATTTTGTAAAGACAGGGAAAATGTGTCTACATAGGTTAAAGACTGATTATAACAATGTTTTCATCGGTACCAGTGAATGTGAACACAATTTTTTAATTCTTGGAGGTTGGGGAATAAAAGGAGGAACAGATTCAGTTTTTCCTGGAATCTATTATGTATGCGGGAATAAGGCTTACTTTAGGCTTCCTGCACAGTGGTATGGAAGTTGTTATTTTGGAATAGTATTTCCAAAAATATACCACGTAAAAAGAAACACTGGGAGCAATGAAAACAATAGCGAATTAACACGTAGTAAAAGAGCTAGTTTTTCTGAAATTGTAGGTGATATATTTGGTGCATTGATACCTTCAGTGGGAATAATTCTGAACTCAAGGAAGATATGTAAATTGTCTACAGTGGTTGATCGTTTATCAACAGATACTGCTGGAGGATTTCTAATGATTAATGCGGAGATGGTTGCGATTAGATCTATGGTTATGCAAAATCGACTTGCTCTTGATATTTTATTGGCAAAAGAGGGCGGAGTCTGTAAATTACTGAAGACGAAACATTGTTGCACTTACATTCCTGATAAAAGTGCAGAAATTGGAACGTATATACAGAATATAACTAAACTTGAGAAGGAACTTAAACCACTGGAAGTTGATAGTGTATGGGAAAGATTGACAAGTAGTATTGCGTCAATTGGTACCTGGTTTTCTAATATAGGAAAAGGACTTATAGGCCAAATTTTAATACCCCTAGCAGGGTTAGCAATAATAGTACTGACAATAATAATATGGTGCAAATGTTGTAGAAAGAATGGAACATATAATGTGACAGGAAAAGGGAAGAAGAGAAAGATCGACGAAATAGAACTTGAAGAGTGGCGAAGTGAATTATACAAGAAATTGAAAGGGGATGTTAAAAATAGAAAATGTAAAAATGAGAATGAAACTATTTGCTAGAAGTTGGCATCTGATTGAGGGTAGTATTTTGATGGCTCTTAAACGCCATCAGAGAGGGGATTGATGGAGCAAGGACTCACAAATGAGACTTGCTCGAATGCAATCTCCTCCCAGTATTAATGTATTAATTTTGTATTGTGTATATTAACTTTGCATACACTACATGAATAGCAAGGAAGCTTGCCTATGTGTTCTAACTAACAAGTAACGCTTGTCCTTCTCTAAAATGGCCGCTAAAGCGCGGGAACCTTACTGCGCATGTCTCATTCATATCACAGGGTGTGACTTCTTTCTTTGCTTGGTGGGAAATTTCTGCTTCTGCGCAGTGTGTATTAAAATGGCTGCTTGATGTTTTCACATGCTTCAGCTTGCTCTTGTGTTATTATTAATTTGTCGTTTTCTTAACGCTACTAATGCGGGATAGATTTATAAGTAAATGGGGATAGAGTAGAAAGAGTGGGTATACAGTGAAACATATTATTTGTGATTTTAATATTTTCTTCTTTGACTTTTATTAGTTCGTAAACTTGGGCCTGGGGTTGGTGATCTGAAACTCGAGAGACAATGATTCTGCGCATGTGTGCCCTGCTTGGCTGCCAAAGAATAAAGATGAAGTCAACCTGGATGTCGTCCAAGGCCACGACCTAATGGCCGATATTGATATATTCATGTGTTCTTGCCAAACTTGCAACTATGTATATGGAAAATGAATAAACTTTGTCGTGAGACGGGTGGGAAATAAAGCCAATGTATTAAAATTGATGGGCGGTAGTTTAAAAACAAAGGTCTTCAGAATTCGAACCAAATCAATATGGTGTGAGGATCAACCCCTGTCCCTGTCCAATCAGAAGTAGTGGTCCCATATTTTAGCAACATTAAGGGGAGGTACATGGGTGTAGAAGGGTATAATAGAATATAGCATTAGTTAATTAGTCAGAACAGGCATTTATGCTGTCAGGCTTCTAGCTCCAGACCGTCAAGCTGATCAATTGCAGACTGAATCATTGTCCAGAGAGGTCCTGAGGAGGGGGCGGCGGAGTCCATTAGAAGGAAGGCACGGGAGAATCGATGAGAAGGCGAGTATCAGAGAGGGGAACGACGCAGGCGTCGTTGTAGAGAGGTCACCGGTCCTGTCCTGATCCTGGAGGAGGTCTTTGCTCTTCATCCTTCCTGGGTCCTATTCTTTCCAACTCCTTGGCCAAGGGGTTTGGTTCTCGCACTTAGGTAAATATAAATGCAACCTTTAGTTGCGCTGCTGTCTCTATCTTCTCCTTTCTGAGGGACCGTCATTAATCAATAATTATTATTCTATGCTTCATCCGTGATATGCGATTAAGTACCATGTGGTTCTGTAATTTACTCTGCTAAATCTTTAGATAAACATTTTAAAACTTCCTGACTCAGTGGTTATTTCAGGATTATGTACTATAATGAATGTCACTCATTTTAAACTTCCCAATTAGCAAAGGATTCATTGGTAAGTCATTACTCTTCAATCAGAAGGTAATTGGTAGCAGGGATTTTGATAAAGAGTAACAACTGATAAAACCCAGCGTAAGTATTAGCGTAGTATGAATGTATGGGCCCAAGTAAGTATCTAGTGTATGAATGCTGTTTGCTAATATCGCGCTGGATCAGTGGTAGAGAGGACCATCTGTCAACTTGAAGTTCTAGGGCCGCACACGCTTTACCATAGTTCTCCCTTACGACAATCTCCGGGTCGCGATGTACCCACACTCCCAGATATTTCACCGGGTCCGTTGACCAGATCAACGGGTATTCCATCTGTGGGGGTGCAGTAATCGACGTCAAGGGGACAATCACCGATTTATCCCAGTTAATGAGGAGCCCGGAAAACAAGCCAAAATGAATATATTCCCGGAGGACAGGGGACAGCTATTTTTGTGGTTCGCTAATGAAGAGCACCATGTCGTCCGCATAAAGGGATATGCCGACGGGGCGATGGTTGAAATTTAGCGCCGATGCCCTGTGGCGTTAACGGATTACACAAGCCAACGGTTCGAGCATGAGGGCGAATAAAAGCGGCGAGAGAGGACATCCCTGCCGGGTGCCCCGATTAATAGAGAGTGGTTCGGAGGTAAGACCCCCCACTCGGACCCTCGCCGACGGGTCAGTGTACAGAAGCTGCACCCATCTTAAAAAGACGTTCGGAAACCCCATCCGCCGCAAGATGTAAAACATATAGCGCCACTCGATGGAGTCGAACGCTTTAGCTGCATCTAACATGACTGCAGCAGCCGGGAGATCTGGGGTTAGAACGTGAAACATGGCAAAAAGAGTCCTTAGATTGTGCGATGTAGAGCGCTCTGGTATAAAGCCGGATTGATCAGGCAGCACCAGACAGGACATCAGCGGTTGGAGCTTGGTGGCTAGTATTTTGGCTAGTATTTTAGCATCAAGATTGATTAGCGACAAAGGGCGATAGGAGTCGCATTGAGATGGGGATTTATCTTTTTTGAGCAGGGTGATAATTAGAGCCTGCCGCAAAGATGGCGGTAATATGTCGGTATCATGGGCTTCCGCATACAGTTCTAATAAATATGGCACTACAAGATCAGCGTACTCCTTATGAAATTCTGCTGTGAGTCCGTCCGGACCCGGGGCCTTTTTATTCGGCAGGGATCTGATTGCTGCTTTAATATCAGTCTCGTCGATTGGTTGGCTAAGGTACTCCCGATGCCCATCCGCCAGCCATGCGCAAGCAACATCAGAAAGGTAACCCTCAAGCGCTTCCTCATCCAGGCACCCGCGTGAGGTGTATACCTCCGAATAACAGGACCTGAACTGTTCCACTATCCCTTGGGGCGTGAAGTGTTCCTCCACTTGTGAATCCACTATTTTAGTGATGTGGTGATGTTCAGATCTAAACTTAAGCCTGTTGGCCAGCTGACGACTGGGCCGACCCCCCTCGCCATATGCATGCGCAACATGACGACGCGTTAGATAGCGGGTTTCAGTGTCCGCCATTTTGTTGTATTCCATCACCTGTGCTTGAATGCATGCTAGCGTGGCGGTGCTTGGGTTCACTGCGTAGTCCCGTTCCAAGTCGGTTAATGTGGCCTCTATTTTTGAGAATTGGCCTCGTATGTCCCACAATATGCCTACTGTTGTGCTTATGCAGACCCCCCGCACTGTAACTTTAAAAGCCTCCCACAAAGAGGCGGCACTCTCAACCGAGCCCACATTTATTTCAAAATATTGTGCTATCGCCTTCCTTATGGTATCATTGTAAATAGGATCTAGCAGCGCTTCAGCTCTAAAGCGCCATGTGAACGGCCGGTGTACAGTGGTGGGAATATTGAGACACAATTTCATGGGGTTGTGGTCCGATAGGGTGCATGGAAGCGGAGCAACATCTGTAACCCAACAATTGGATTCTTCATTTAGAAGCCAATAGTCCAGACGGGACCAGCTATTGTACGCGGGTGTGACATGTGTACCCCTCCTAACATCTTCATTGCGCACCCGCCAAGAATCTACCAACCCCATTTCCAATATAGCATCACGTATACATTGAGATACTTTTATGGTGCGTGCGCCCTGTGGGTTTGACTTATCTCTCGCAGGGTCCAACTGTGTATTGAAGTTTCCCCCCCATAAAATGGCAGCATCTGGCCAGGTGCGCAGAATATTAAGCATGCGAAGAAAGACCTGCGGTTCGTCCAGTATGGGACCATAGATGTTAATGACCGTGATCATCGATACCCCTAGTTTTCCATGGACCATGGCACAGCGCCCCTCATCATCAATATACGTTTTAAGTGGCGTGAACTGTAGTCCTCTTCTAAACAGAATAATGACTCCCCTGGCGTAAGAAGAGTATGAAGACGCCACCCTGTGACCAGACCATTTAACGGCAATGCGAGCCTCCGAAGATTTAGTGAGATGCGTCTCCTGTAGGAGAGCTATCTGAACCATGTGCCTGTCTAAATGGGCCAGCACCTGACGGATTTTCTTGGGGGTATTGAGCCCTCTAACGTTCCATGTCAGACAGGTGTCAAAGCGTGTAGGACTGTAACAGTAGATATGCAATGTGGCCAGTATATAGGTACAATCACACAAAACAATACCCCATTAAGAACAATGATACCCCCCACCCCCACCCACTTCAGCAGTCCCAATTTGCCAAAGCCATAGTCCCAAAATACAACAAGCCCCAACATAGAGAACAAATATAACATTTGTAGTGGGGTATACCATTGGGGGACACTGTGGCACAACAACTCCCAGATGAACCAGGGAGGTGGCCGCCTTCTACAATAACATATCCCTTAAGGTGTCCAGGTAGCATCAGCAATGCCATTTCACCGAGACAACTACATTTGAACTAGTAGTACTGCATCTGGTATGTGTTATCAGCAATAACTACGCACACATGAGAACTAGCAGGGTATGGACAGATGAGACCGTCATAAACAATCTGCGCAGTGTGAACTACTGAACCAACTAGGTAGCTAAAGAGGAGCCCAACGGCAACATTATGTAGCACAACCCCAAAGCTATCATCATTTATAGAAGACCCACAAAGAAACATAGCTGACCCCAGCATCAGTCCTCATTATCGGATGGATCAGGAGGAACACGTTGTTTGCGACAGAGAGATTTGGCAAACTCCATGGCCCGCTTGGGGCTGTTGAAGATCCGGGCTTTATCGTCCACACCTATACGCAGGCGAGCTGGATACAGCATAGCGTATTGGATGTTTTCATTCACCAGGAGCTTTTTCACTGTTTGGAATTCCTTCCGCGCTGCCTGAACAGTGGCCGTGAAGTCCGGATAAAAGGATAAAGAATTTCCCTGGTAGGAGATGGATCCCTTTTGTCGAGAGATGCGTAAGACTGCATCCCGGTCCCTGTAGTTCAGCAAGCGGGCAATAATCGGTCGGGGGGCGTACCTGGAGGTGGCGGAGAGGCCAGAGACCGATGAGCCCTCTCCACAACGAGCATGGTAGACAGGTTGTCGGTGCCGCAGATTTCACTGAACCTTTGTTCAACATAGGATTCCAGCTTGCCCACGTTTGTGGATTCTGGCAGCCCTAAAATGCGCACGTTGTTGCGCCGTGAACGCGCTTCAAGGTCTTCGTTTTTCGCTTGGATGACTGCCAGAACCTTTTCCATGTCGGAGACCTTCGTGGTGACCTGCTGCAGGCCATCCTCAGTATTGGAGATGCGTTGTTCGGCATCGCCGATCCGAACGGCGTGTCTGTCTAATTTATTGGATATAGTGTCCATACGACCATTTAGGGCCTCTATTTTACCATCTATAGATTGCAAGCTAGCTTGAATGGCAAAGTCTTTTCCAGTGCAGTCGGTGGTGCATTGCCGGTGTCCAGCTCCGAGTCAGATGCCGCAGTCTGCCCCTGCCTGCCAGATTTTCGTAGGTCAAAAGTGAGGCGCGGCTGATTTTTATCTGGTTTGCCCATGGCGACGGAAACCTGCTGGCTCAGCACAAGTATATCACAGCAGAGGCCCACCGCTTTTGTGGAGGCATAAAACAGGGCGATATATATCAATTTACCCCCAGACAGGACGGTCCAAGCGCTATAGGCCGATATGGGCAGACTTTAGGCACTGCAAGCGCGCTCTGTACCTGTGATCACCACCTCCCTGAGTGCGCAGCCTGGAGGAGACCCACACAGCGCGCCCTATCATCACCAGGGTGCGCAACGAACCGCTGGTGCGCACCACGGTGTCGGCCGTACAGGCCCGCTTCAAATCAGCCGCAACTGGCATTCACAGTATTAGGTAGGGTAGGCTGTGTCCGATAGGGGCCCTGCACGCAATCTAGACACGGGAGCACATCCGATCAATCCGCGGCAGTTACTCATTTTTAAAGAAGAAATCGCCTGCAGCACAATCCACGTTCACATTGGCCGGGTACTCACTGCGGGCAAATCAGGTCACATGCAACACAGAATGCACATCTCCGCTGCCTGTACACGCAATCACCAAGACAGCAGGAGCCCCCTCGGCCCCACAGGAGTCGCGGCGCGAAGATCTCGGCGGCCAGCCGGTGAGGCGTCGCGGCCCCGCAGCGCGCCCACCACATCAGCCGCTGGGCAGGCAGGTCGGTCCGCGGTCCGCAGTGCGATGTCCGGAGGAGTTACGATCTTCACCCCACGGTGCCAGTAGGTGCGATCAGCCGCACAGGTTGCCAGCCGTGGCGAGCAAGGATAAAATATTCCCCCGTTCGAGAAGGCCGCCGGCAGAGTCAGCAAGCGCCACGTAATCCGGCGCGTATCTCGCCGTCCCGCCGCCCTCAGCAGCTACAGGAAGGCCGCAGCTAGCAATCCGCCCTTACCACTGTGCCGTCTGGTGTAGGATATACGCTAGGCTGGGATCGCCTCCAGTGTACACCACAAGTCTTCGTCCACATCACCGCCGGTCACCATGCCGCCATGTTGTCAAGGGGCCTGCGCTCTGACAGGCAGTTAGCCGGCCAGCAGAGGCTCACAGCGAACGCCAAAGCAGGTAATCAGCGCCGCACTGCTGCACCAGGGTATCAGCTGTGTTGCCCTGTGAAATGGGGCCCGGATGGCAGCTAGGGATCAGGATAATTGCAGGATAGTGAAGGCGGCCGGCGGAGCTGCACTACAGTGCGGCCATCTTGCCGTGCGCCCTCTAGCGCCCCAACCATACCCATCCTTACTATTGGCATGTCGTTAATAAACACATCTATTCTATTGGTGTGGCTCGGTTTTAACTGCTAGATGGCATTTCCATTATGCTCTTGGGGCCTACTTTTTATAGCAATCCTTTATGTACTGTGGTGTGTCTCGTTTATTTCAACATCCCTTCATGCTATTGGGCTCTCTCGCTCACATAATCACTACACCACAACTCCTGTATGTTATTGCAATATCTTGTTTATAACCACCATGCTACGCCCCTTTCATTCTGTGGGTGTGGCTGTTGTAACCACAGCTCATGCTAATAAAGTATCTCTTTTGTAACCACTAGCCCACAAGAATTTTATGCTATTGACGCTTCTCTGTTGTAACCACCAGACCACCACTCTCTGTGACACATATGTCTCTGTTAGCATCACCACCCTTGCCAGCATTCCAAGGCCTCCACCAACATCAGTAATTAGTGCCACATTAAATGCAAACAAGTTTTAAAATGTCACACATTTTCGACTTGGGTAGAACCGCTGCTTTAGGCAACACAATTCATGGGGAATGGGTTGGGATTGCTTAATTTTCCATTTTTGTAAAGAATTTTCCAAAATAATCTGCTTTCTACCTTTATGAACATATTGAGAGCGCAACTCTATCTTGGTAGAGTACTTCTCAACCTCATCACATGTGTGTTTCTGTTGCTAATCTGTTGCATTTGATGGTCACTTTACTTAACAACAATGCATCTTCCTTTACCATGAACACAAGTCACATGCATTTTACTATGAGTTGTTGTGCCTTATTCTTGTTTTTAGATGTGAATTGCACCAGACTATCCATAATCCACAAAACATTTTCTGGCAGTCGTTGCGTCTTTCACCATGTATAGGCATGACTCAATCATGTAGCTTCTCTAGTAATATATGTTCATACACTGAAAAGGTTTTGTGCATAAGTCCTCAATGTGCAGGTATAATTAACACTGAAGAGTGGAGAACAACATTACTACTCATAGAAAAGCATTCAGAATCTGGTCTTGGAAGAGGAGTCTGGGTTGTCTTAAAATGCTTACGTTTGATCCCAGGTCGGCGCTGCATTACTGCAAATAAGTTGAACTTTTTGGAGCTCTCGAAGACATGCTTGCAACAGTCCAGGAAGGCCTTGGTGCACTCAAGCCCATCCAGGATGTAGGTGGCCCTCTTGTCGCAGGAGTAGCCCATGGGATTCTCCTGCATGCCATCCTCACAGCACTTTCTGAGCTGCTGGTTCTGGTATTGCTGTGCTACAAAACAGAAGACAGCAGAGCATTAATCAAGACATCTTTTCGTTTTACCTGGTGTCCCTGCATAAATGAATGATTGCAAAATGACCGACAATAGAACCCTCATGTACATACGCAGATATGACTGAGGGATATCCTGCCTCTGAATCTGTACCCTTTTACTAATTTTCCTATTAGGCTACAGAAATTTGGATCTGTTCTTGGGTGCATAAATTACTATAATAATATGACATGATATGAAGGACCTGCACATGAGCCGTCCATCAGTGTCTTGGCCCGAACTCTCATGCGCACCATTGGACTTTTACATTCTGAGGCCTTTTCTACATGGTGATGTGTGTGGCACTGTGTGTGCGTATCTCTCTCACTCGCCTTGCACCCTGGCACCATTCTGAGGTATTTTGCCTTCTTTCCTTTACTGATTTAACAAAGGTGCTTGGATCATTAGGTGCCACAGACAAGTTTTCTTTGCTTCGCCATTGGGACATCTTTATTCATAGAGATTTGGTAAATCTTTTTCACACATACTTTCTCTTTGGCATGCTGGGCCATTCTGAACCTTCCAAAGGGGCTATCCAGGGAATCATGTTACAATAGGTCTCAAAATCCAAGCAGACATCTTCAAACCAGGGAACATTTGGGAATGCCTTTTGTTGGTGATCATCAGAAATGCATTGCCCTTATAAAGAACTGTTATTTGCTCTACACTAAATGGCCCTCTTAACAGTCTAATTCCAAAGAAATGCTTGAAAGATTAGATAAAGAATCTTCTTCAAAGTGAATAGTATTTATTAGATCAATACTTCACATTGGATGAATGAATAGAGACCCTGAATTCAGGATCTTTACGCTACAGAGCACAAAAAAGAACTGAGTGTGAATAAGCGTCACAGTAATGTCACATGAAGTTTTGGGGCTGCATAACTGCCTTCCCTAAATCATAACTTTAATATTCATCTTCAGTGAAAGTTATGGCTAATACCATTTCCTGCTTTTTTTCTTGTTGAAAGGGGCGTTAAAAAAGGTGGCATCACCCCAATTGCTGTTTTTTATCTGAGTTTTTATTTTATTTAAAAAGAAAAAGATAAGAAAAAGTCACTAACTAAATATAGTGGGGCAGATTTACAAGCCCTTTGCGCCGCTTTGGCGTCACTTTTAACATGGGAAAAGTGACGCAAAAGTGGCGCAAGAGGCTTGTAAATCTGCTCCAGTGTTTTTAAAATAGATTTCTATTTGTAAAAAGTGTTCCAAGATCTAGTGTATTAGTACATATATTTTGCTGTCTATTAATTCAACAAAGATACCAGTGATGGAGAACTACGTTTAGGGATAGGTTACGTTTTCTTGAAAGGCATTTTGGATTTAAAGCTGAATGTAAATAAAGACATCATCTTTTTCCATTCAGTGACAAATTGGTATAGGGCAGATTGAGAAAAATAATTTATTTGATGATGGATTGTGCCTTCTACACTCTATTATTTAGGGAAAAACATTCAAGGTAGTCCTATTCAAGATCAAAAAGTATCACAACTTCTTTTATTAGAGACGTTTGCATAATTGAGATATATAAGGCTCACATGACCATCTGTACATCCATTCATACATATGTCATTGGTGTACAGATCTTGATTGCAGTCCTACTGCCATTTTGGCAATTGTCTCTTGCCAAAGCTTTATATGCATCTTTCTGGTTACAAGAGTGTCACTTCTCTAAAGGTGGATTCATGAATGGAAGCATCCTTGTACAATATGTTGAGGCAGACCTCTGGTTTCCAAGTCCAGGAGTGCCATATCCATACCTGATTTTCTGGATAAACTCTGACTATGTAACTAATGTTGCACTAAATTTTAATGTTTGCAAATCTATCTTATGGGGATAACTCAACACTATGGCATGGGGCTGGTTCCCGTGGACCTTAATTGGCACTCTTGGAGTAAATAAGTTTACCTGCAAATGTCCACTCAAATAGTTGTGTGGTATGTACTTCTTTTAGCAAAAGGAATTACCCTTTTAAAAATGAAATCCTACCAATAATTTGAGGATCCTTTGATCTGATATTACAAAGCATTTGTCCTCTCTAGTAACTGTGTAGAATACAATGATAGCCCTATTCAAACAAGCATTGGCATAGCCAATAGGTCTCGCCTTTGGGGCCTTATAAGTGTTTAGCCAGAGCTATTGACTTTGCCAATGTCTTCAAGCTGTGCTGTAGAGAAGTGTGGCTGCTGTGCAGCATGCTGAAAAGTTATAATAAAAAAGTGTCAGAAGCATTTTTTGTTACTTTATATATGACCAAGAAGGCATTATGTAAAACTGAACGACCATATTAAAAAAAGTATTTACAATAAAAAAATCTCAGTTTTCTTTTGTTCTTGCAATGCTGGCAATGGTTGTTTGTTAAAGCTTTTTTTGAGGGGGCATAAACAATCGGAGGGTGAAGGTTGGGAACTAGTACCTGTATTATAACACTAGCAGCGGCCAGACGCTAGGGGAGAATCAACAGATGCCAGATTCCGAGAGCAGGCTGAGGTGGTGCTGAGGTGGTAGTGGTGGTGGTGGTGACTGTTGCGGAGACGATGCTGAGGTGATGCTGAATGATACTCAGGTGTTGCTGAATGATACTCAGGTGTTGCTGAGTGATACTGCTGTGGTGCTGAGTGATACTGCTGTGGTGCTGAGTGATGCTGTGGTGGTGCTGAGTGATATTGTCTTGGCGCTGAGTGATGCTGTGGTGGCGCTGAGCGATGCTGTGGTGGCGCTGAGCGATGCTGTGGCGGCGCTGAGCGATGCTGTGGCAGCGCTGAGCGATGCTGTGGTGGCGCTGAGCGATGCTGTGGCGGCGCTGAGCGATGCTGTAGTGGCGCTGAGCGATGCTGTAGTGGCGCTGAGCGATGCTGTGGTGGCGCTGAGCGATGCTGTGGTGGCGCTGAGCGATGCTGTTGTGACGCTGAGTGATGCTGTGGTGGCGCTGAGTGATGCTGTGGTGGCGCTGAGTGATGCTGTGGTGGCGCTGAGCGATGCTGTGGTGGTGCTGAGTGATGCAGTGTTGGCCCTGAGTGATGATGTGGTGTCGCTGAGTAAAGCTGTGGTGGTGCTGAGCGATGCTGTGGTGGTGCTGAGCGATGCTGTGGTGGTGCTGAGCGATGCTGTGGTGGTGCTGAGTCATCCTGTGGTGGTGCTGAGTGATGCAGTGTTGGCCCTGAGTGATGATGTGGTGTCGCTCAGTAAAGCTATGGTGGTGCTGAGTGATGCTGTGGTGGCGCAGAGTGATGTTGTGGTGGCGCTGAGTGATGATGTTGTGGCACTAAGTGATGCTGTGGTTGTGCTGAGTAATGCTGTGGTTGTGCTGAGTAATGCTGTGGTTGTGCTGAGTAATGCTGTGGTTGTGCTGAGTAATGCTGTGGTTCCACTGAGTGATGCTGTGGTTGCACTGAGTGATGCTGTGGTTGCACTGAGTGATGCTGTGATGGCGTTGAGTGATGCTGTGATGGCGTTGAGTGATGCTGTGATGGCGTTGAGAGATGTTGTGTTGGTGCTGAGTGATGCTGTGCTGGCTCCGATTGATGCTGTGCTGGCTCTGATTGATGCTGTGGTTGCGCTGAGTGATGCTGTGGTGTTGCCGAGTGAGAGATAGAGTGAAGATATAATGCCCAATTAGAGAGGGTGGTGAGAGAGAAAGAGAGAGAAAGGGTGTACATAGAATAAAGAGTGGAGCGGGATGAGAGAGAGAGAAAGAAGGGGAGAGAGAGTGAATGAAGGAGTTTGAAAGAGAAACAGATAAAGGGGGTGAAAGAGAATGAAAGGCTAAAAAGATAGAGAGGGGAGAGTTAATTAAGTAGAGAGAGAATTAGAGAGGGGAGAGAGAGAGAAGGAGAGAGACAATAAGAGTGGGGGTGTGGAGTTTAAATAGAGTGAAGAAGTGACGCGGAAAAGTAACCTTAAATATAGCTTTGTGCTTTGCACGAATAAATATAAAAAACAAACAAACAGTGAGAGACAAAAGTACTGGTAATTAGGCTGTGACTCCCAATATAAAACAAATAGCGATATAAGGTGAAATCAACCCACCGAAGCAATATTTCTAACTAGACAAAAAAAGCTTGCATTTCAATGCTAATCGCTGTTGTTTTTCATGTGACTGTAGTCCAGGGCCCTCAGTTGGTAATGTGAGCTGCTGCTGCTGCGATTGAAACATCAGAGTCCAGAGAGTTAATGAGCCATGACGAGGAAATGAGGAAGAGATAGGAAACCCAGATGCCAGCTGCGCGTGCACGCCATCGTGAACTCAAGCTGGTCGCCAGCCGAAAGCCAGTGTTTGCACTTCCAAAACCCGCTTACTAAAACTCTCGGCCAGACCAGCGCAAGCGCTGGTGCAGGCCGAGACCTAAAAATAAAAACCTACTCCCTATGGGCCATATGTATGAAGAAAACGTTTTTCAATTCCCTAATTACGAATCCTTGCGATTCGCAATTAGGAAATCACAAAACGGCATGTATGAAAGTGTTTTGAACACTTTCTACGATTCCCAGTGGATCGCAAATGACCTACCTCATGAATATTAATGAGGTAGGTCGCAATTTGTGACCCATTAGGAATCGCTAAAATCACAGGGATGGTGGCTGCTGAGGTCAGTAGACCACCATATCTGTCATTGCTTTTAAATAACGCAATCTTTTTTTTGTAAAGCAGCCCGTTTTCCTTAAAGAAAACGGAATGCTTTTCAAAAATAAAAATAAAACGTTTTCCTTTCATTTTTTAAGAGCAGGAAATGGTCCCTGGGACCACTGCCTGCTCCTAAAAAACGCTTTTACAAACATTCACAAAGGGTAAGGGGTCCCTTGGGACTCCTTCCCATTTGCGAATGGCTTACCATCTACTTGATGTAGGTGGAGAAATGCGAATGTTTTGCAACCCCATTTCGGTCTCAAAACATTCAAACATACCGTAGCGATTCGGTATTAGGAAGAGATGCCCTAAACATGCCCCGTCCTAATACCAAATCGCAAATCCAAATTGCGATTCAGTAACAGGTTACCGAATCGCAATTTGTTTTTAATACATGTGAAAAGCCTTTTTTGCATTCGCAAACGGGCCAATTCTGCGAATCGGCCCGTTTGCGACCTCAAAAAGGCTTCATACATGTGGCCCTATATTACTTTACTTGTAACACAGTTACACTTTTAAGACACAATATGACAGTGTAATTTCAAACATTGCTTTTAAAGTAAATATAATTAATGCTGCATGGACCTTCATTGCGGTCTATTGCTACACGTATATCCATAAATATAAAGCTGCCTTTGAGCTGTAATCATTGGACACTATGGGGGTCATTAGGATAGCGGGCGGATCGCCACCGCCCGTATGGCGGTGGCGATCCGCCCGCTATTTTCCACCGCCCGCCTAACATTTCCCCACCGCCATATTAGTATGGCGGTGGGGACCCAGGCGGACGGAAAGACCGCCCGCCGGTTTTCCGCCAGTCGACCAGTCGACCGTGCGGAAAAGGGGCTGGATATGGTGGCGGTGCCTGCTAGACACCGCCATCCATATTAGAATGGGCAGCGGTGCAGGGCTTTCCATGGCGGAGACCCCGCCATGGAAAGCCAGGTGGAGTTTGCTTTGGGGGCCCGCTGCGGGCCCCCAGGGTATTGGGGGTGGGGGTGCACATGGGGGTACCTATGGTACCCCCTGCATTGTCATGGACATGGTGGCAGGCACCTCGCGGTGCCTGTCACCTTGTGCATGACAATGCACACAGTGCATTCCCAGCATTGTGGCGGGCGGTGTTGTGAGCACCGCCCGCCACAATGCTGGGAATGGAGGATGCCACCGCCACGGTGGCGGTGGCATCCTAATCGCCGGTGCGGGACCACCGCACCACTGGCGGCTGGTCCCAGCACCGCTAGGTGGCGGGCGGACGAAAGTCCGCCCGCCATCCTAATAGGCCCATATATTCTGTAATTTCTTAACATCTTGTCACTCGCAATAAAGTCTTGCTGGAACCAAATTATAACGCCATATTATTTCTTCTGTATTTTTTCAAGTTCTGTCCCTATTAAATCAGTTATTTAGCTGGTAATAACATCTACCGAATGATCACTCAATATAATCGAACCAGGAATCTGACCCTGTTCTTAAGCTACAAATATTCTGGAACCAATTAATCTTTAGTTCTGTTTTATTCTTCTATCTCTACGCTCCAGGTATTCCCCTGACAGTTTCATGGTGATGTGTGTTCTTGGGTGCATAAATTGCTATAAAAATATGACATGATATGAAGGACCTGCACATGAGCCGTCTATCAGTGTCTTGGCCCCAACTCTCATGCGCACCATTGGACTTTTACATTCTGAGGCCTTTTCTACATGGTGATGTGTGTGGCACTGTGTGTGCGTATCTCCCTCACTCGCCTTGCACCCTGGCACCATTCTGAGGTATTTTGCCTTCTTTCCTTCACTGATTTAACTAAGGTGCTTGGATCATTAGGTGCCACAGACAAGTTTTCTTTGCTTCGCCATTGGGACATCTTTATTCATAGAGATTTGGTAAATCTTTTTCACACATACTTTCTCTTTGGCATGCTGGGCCATTCTGAACCTTCCAAAGGGGCTATCCAGGGAATCATGTTACAATAGGTCTCAAAATCCAAGCAGACATCTTCAAACCAGGGAACATTTGAGAATGCCTTTTGTTGGTGATCATCAGAAATGCATTGCCCTTATAAAGAACTGTTATTTGCTCTACACTAAATGGCCCTCTTATCAGTCTAATTCCAAAGAAATGCTTGAAAGATTAGGTAAAGAATCTTCTTCAAAGTGAATAGTATCTATTAGATCAATACTTCACATTGGATGAATGAATAGAGACCCTGAATTCAGGATCTTTAGCCTACAGAGCACAAAAAAGAACTGAGTGTGAAAAAGCGTCACAGTAATGCCACATGAAATTTTTAAAAGCAGTAAGTGGTCCCTGGGACCACTGCCTGCTCTTAAAATATGCTTTTACAAACATTCACAAAGGGGAAGGGGTCCCTTGGGACCTCTTCCCATTTGCGAATGGGTTACCATCTAGTAACTGTGTAGAATACAATCAGCAACTGTGTAGAATACAATGATAGCCCTATTCAAAAAATAAAAACCTACTCCCTATGGGCCATATGTATGAAGAAAACGCTTTGCAATCCCCTAATTACGAATCCTTGCGATTCACAATTAGGAAATCGCAAAACGGCATGTATGAAAGTGTTTTGAACACTTTCTACAATTCCCAGTGGGTCCCAAATGACCTACCTCATGAATATTAATGAGGTAGGTCGCAATTTGTGACCCATTAGGAATCGCAAAAATCACAAGGATGGTGGCCTGCTGAGGTCAGTAGGCCACCATGTCTGTGATTGCTTTTAAATAAAGCAATCTTTTTTTTGTAAAGCAGCCCGTTTTCCTTAAAGAAAACGGGATGCTTTTCAAAAATAAAAATAAAACGTTTTCCTTTCATTTTTTTAGGAGCAGGAAGTGGTCCCTGGAACCACTGCCTGCTCTTACAAAATGCTTTTACAAACATTCACAAAGGGGAAGGGGTCCCTTGGGACCCCTTCCCATTTGCGAATGGGTTACCATCTACTTGAAGTAGGCGGTAAAATGCGAATGTTTTGCAACCGCATTTCGGTCTCAAAACATTCAAACATACCATAGCAGTTCTGTATTAGGAAGAGACGCCCTAAACACGCCCCTTCCTAATACCAAATCGCAAACCAAAATTGCGATTCAGTAATAGGTTACCGAATCGCAATTTGGTTTTAATACATGTGAAAAGCCTTTTTTGCGTTCACCAACGGGCCAATTCTGCTATACAAACCTTTAGCAGCTTTGGCTCTTGGGGACATTGGTGAGCGACGTCTTCGTCCTTGTATGCCCTGTGCGCATCGAAGATCTGCAACGAAACATGGGTAAATAAGATCAATAAATACAGAGGAGTGACTGAATAGAAGAATATTGGACCTGTACACTCATGTCATATTTTAGCATACAGGGCCAGACTGGCCGTAGTGGGCAACGGGCATTTTCCCGATGGGCCGGAAGGGTGGGGCCGGTTTTGGACCAGTGGGCCATTTTTGTTACTGGAGGCTGATTTTGCATCAGTGCTGCAATATTGGCCCCCTGTAACAAAAGCAGCAGCTGTGTTTCCCTCCAACCCAACCCCTCCCCCCGGTACTGGTCCGACATAGGGGCCGATTCCGATTTCGGGCGGAAGGGAACCGAACGATGGTCGGATTCCTTTCCGACCGAGCCATTCCGATGGACTCGGTCGGAAAGGAATCCGACTCGGATTTCCGGATGGCTTACGACGGGCTCGGAGAGCCCGTCCGCCGTCCGGGAATCCTTCAGTACTCCCCCGGCCGCCTCTTCACGACCGAGGGAGTACGATGGCAGTATCTCACTGCCTTTTCGTGCCGGTCTTTCCGGCACGAAAAGGCAGTCGGTAACTGTCTTTGGGGGCCCCCAGTAGGGCCCCCATGGGTGCGAGCCTGCCGAATGGCGGCCTGGGGGCACCATAGGTGCCCCTCTGTTGATCCCTGCACCCGGTGGCAGGCACCTTGGGGTGCCGGCCACAGGGTGGAGGGATGAACTGCACCCCTGCTTTTCACAATGCAAGCATGCATTTCGCTCGGAATGCATGCTCCCATTGTGAAGTATACGAGTGCGACCGAACAGGGTTCGGTCGCATCGTACTTGCAGGGCCGCAACCGACGACAGCAGGTCGGTCGGTTACGGCTCCTGGACGATGTCGGACGGACCTGAGTCCGTCCGACATCGGAATCGGCCCCTTAATTGCCAGGGCTGGTTTGCGTTCTCAGTCTACTCTACTAACATTCAACTCTCAACAGAGTGTACAAAAAAACACCTTTAGTCCTGAAGGACAAAGGGCTGGATCACACCAACATTGGTCTTTGGTCAAAGGGGAAGCTCATCGCTTTATTTCTAACCACTACTTTCAATTGATTTCTTTAGTCGGCCATCTCCCTTTGTCTCATTACTACCAAGACCTCTCTATTCCCACCAATGAATTGATAGTGCCTCAGAGCCATTTTAGAAACTGCATTTGGCGTAAGTTATGAACCATTTCTGATTCTTGTGGGGGCTGCAGACAACCTGATGTACAACTGGATGAATGAGAGGGCAAAGTAGAAACCAAAGTTCCCCTACAGTACGAAATCTTCAAACACTGTGATAGAATTTATGTGATGAGTTTTGTCCTGAAACAACCTAGTACAGAAACTTAAACGTGGAACACAGTGGCAGTTGTTCACCAAATACCTCTTCTTGGTAGCGTGTTCCCCTTATCTGAGTTAGTCTGAAAGGATAGGCCGGCGTCATTAAAGACTCCAGCATTATTACTTCCACTTCCAGCAGTGCAGCCAACGTCATTCTTCTCCACAATGTCCCATATCTGGAAAGGATATATAAACACCGGTCACTGATTGCAGTTTTTTGCACTCTACGTCTATCCTCTTCACTGTTAACATACATATCAATGTTACTGCTCTTTAGCTCTTCAAATGTAATATTTATTTTTGTGGAGGCGGTAGGGGAAGAGCAAGAAGTGAAAAGTATGGTAAGTAAAGAAGGTGCTAGAGAGCTATTGATCTTTGGTTACTGCTTATGCCTTCAAGAGGCCTGAGACCAAAGGTAGTAAGTGCAGTTCAGGGTATAACTGATGTCCATTCTCCTGTTTATGCTTCTGTCCCCTCCTTCCTTCAAACTAGTGTTATGGTCTTTATCCACAAGCAGAGTCAAAAGACTACCCCAAAAGATTCTCTCATTTCAAAGATCTTTCAGAAGGGCCCCACCGTGAGTGTTCTTCCGAGCACTCACTCCCCATCCCAATCCTTGTGTCACCAACCTTTCCTGTCCACTTCCTTTTCTCTTTTTTGAAGGGGGGAGGGAAATAGGACAGTTGCAAGATTCAGCATCTTCATGTGAGTTTCCCTTGTTTTGGGCTTTAGGTAATACCTTTCGGTTCACTGACACAACATCGATGTAAAAAATATTGATGTTTAAAATATCGAGTAAAAAATGTAGACAACAAAAATATCGACTCCTATACTTAAAGGTAAGTACAAAAATATTGATGTAAAAAATATAGATGTATAAAATATCGACTTTTATATAAATATAAAATAAAATAATATATATTAAATATATTAAATATTAAATATAATTTTAACAAAATAAAAAACATATATACATTTCAATACAAATATAACAAATAAACTTAATTAAAAAAATAAACACACAAACAATAATTTATACATGTATATTTACTTTAAAACAATCAATAAACTATTATTTTTAATTTATGTTAAAAGTTTAAAATAATATACAAAATAAAAATATATATTAATGATTTAAAATATAAAAAAACAAAAATCTATCATAAATTAAAACATTAAACTATTAAAAAATATTTAAACTTAAATTTCACAATACAATCAGTGCAACAGTAGGAAAAGTGTTGGATAGCAAAGGGGTAAAAATAACTATTCCCACTAGAGTGACTGCAACTGTAGGGTAAGTGTTGGATAGCGGATAAATTAAATTTACTATTCCAAGTCCAATGAGTGCAACAGTAGGGAAAGTGTTGGATAGCGGAGGGGTAAAAATTACTATTCCCACTCCAGTGAGAGCAACAGTAGGGAAAGTGTTAGATAGCGGAGGGGCAAAAATTACTATTCCCACTCCAAAGAGTGCAACAGTGGGGAAAGTGTTGGATAGCACAGGGGTAAAAAATTACTATTCCCACTCCACTGAGTGCAATAGTAGGATAAGTGTTGGGTAGCGGAGGGGTTAAATTTACTATTCCCACTCCACTGAGTGCAACAGTAGGGAAAGTGCTGGATAGCAAAGGGGTAAAAATGACTATTCCCACTCCAGGGAGTGCAACAGTAGGGAAAGTGTTGGATAGAGAAGGAGTAAAAATTACTATTCCAACTCCAGTGAGTACAACAGTAGAGAAAGTGTTGGATAGCAGAGGGGTAAAATGTACTATACCCACTCCAGTGAGAACATCAGTAGGGAAAGTGTTGGATAGCGGAGTGGCAAAAATGACTATTCCCACTCCAAAGAGTGCAACAGTAGAGAAAGTGTTGGATAGTGGAGGGGTAAAAATTACTATTCCCGCTCCACTGAATGCAACAGTAGGGAAAGTGTTGGATAGCGGAGGCGTAAAAAATTGTATTCCAACTCCAGTGAGTGCAACAGTAGGGAAAGTGTTGGATAGCATAGGGGTTAAAATTACTATTCCCACTCCAATGAGGGCAACAGTAGGGAAAGTGTTGGATAGCGGAGGGGTAAAAATTACTATTCCAACTCCAGTGAGTGCAACAGTAGGGAAAGTGTTGGATAACGGAGGGGTAAAATTAACTATTCCCACTGCAGTGTGTGCAACAGTAGGGAAAGTGCTTGATAGCGGAGGGGTAGAAATTACTATTCCCACTCCAGTGAGTGCGACAGTAGGGAAAGTGTTGGATAGCGGAGGGGTAAAAATTACTTTTCCCACTCCAGTGAGTGCAACAGTAGGGAAAGTGCTGGATAGCAGAGGGGTGAAATTAACTATTCCCACTCCAGGGAGTGCCACAGTAGGGAAAGTGCTTGATAGCGGAGGGGTAGAAATTACTATTCCCACTCCAGTGAGTGCAACAGTAGGGAAAGTGTTGGATAGCGGAGGGGTAAAAATTACTATTCCCACTCCAGTGAGTGCAACAGTAGGGAAAGTGTTGGATAGCGGAGGGGTAAAAATTACTATTCCCACTCCAGTGAGTGCAACAGTAGGGAAAGTGTTGGATAGCGGAGGGGTACAAATTGCTATTCCCACTCCAGTGAGTGCGACAGTAGGGAAAGTGTTGGATAGCGGAGGGGTAAAAATTGCTATTCCCACTCCAGTGAGTGTGACAGTAGGGAAAGTGCTGGATAGCGGAGGGGTAAAAATTACTATTCTCACTCCAGTGAGTGCAACAGTAGGGAAAGTGCTGGATAGTGGAGAGGTAAAAATTACTATTCCCACTCCAGTGAGTGCAACATTAGGGAAAGTGTTGGATAGCGTAGAGACAAAAATTACTATTCACACTCAGTTATAAAAATTAATAGAAATCATAAAAATAAATAAACATTATTCAAAAAATGTAAAATCACATATATTAAATATATAAAAAGAAAACATATTATAATATTAAATACATATAACAAAAACCTACAAATATTATATAAAATAAAACTATATATATTTTTTTAAAAATAAGTTTTTAAACTAAAAATATTGACAAACAAAATAATTAATTAATACATAATTTCCTACCCTATTACAACACACCAAAAACATAACACTTCAACATTTTAAATTAAATGCACTTCCATAATTAACATAATTAATAATCAATTAAAAAATAATATTAATAAAAAAACGAATAAACATTATTTGACTACACACTAACACTATAATATCCACAACACACACCTAAATTAAACAAAAAATAATAAAACACAATTAAAACTTATTTTTAAATTAAAAACTATTACTATTAACAACTAATAATAAAGTAATTAAAATGTAATTAATACCCACCCTTTACCTCTTTAAAAGTAAAAGCAACACAAATAAAATAAACAATTACCCAAAATAAAAATCAAAGAATTAACATTAATTAACAACTATATATTAATTAATTAAACACAAATTACTTCCCACCCTTTACTCCTATAAACACCACAACACACACCTAAAACTAATTACACAATTACCATAATAAAAGTTTAATTAATTTGAACAATATCAAATAACAAGAAGGTAATAATAAAAAATAAATAAACTACTTAACACCCTTTACCCCTATAAACCCCAAAACACACACCTAAAATTAATTACACAAATGCCATAATTAATAACCAATACATTATTTAAAATTAATTAACCAATTATTAATTCATCAATTAAAAATAAATTACTTCCCACCCTTTACACCTATAAACACCACAACACACACCTAAAATTAATTACACAATTACCATACTTAATTACCAATTAATTAATTAAAAATAATTAACAACCAATTAATTCATAAATTAAAATTAAATTTCTTCCCACCCTTTACACCTATAAACATCACAACACACACCTAAAATTAATTACACAATTACCATAATTAATTACCAATTAATTAATTAAAATTAATTAACAACCAAATATTAATTAATTAATAATAAATTACTTTACATATTTAAAACTATAATATCTCAATTAAACAAATATTAATAAAAATAAATAATCAATTAATTTAATTTAATTTAATTACTTCCCACGCTATTCCCCTATAAACCCACAACCCGCTACGGAACCAAACGCAAAATTCAAATATATTTTTTTATAACTACTAAAAATGTAACACATATATTAAAAATACGAACAATTATTATACAAAAAAACATACATCACTTACATATAAAATATATTCTAAAATACATAACATTAATTAAAAAAACAATATCTTTAACAACTATATTTTTGCAAACAGTATTAAAAACTTCGATATTTTTAAAATCGATATTACTTACCTTAAATCCATATTCTTGACCATGATATTCTTGCTGTCGATATTTCGAACCACAATATTTATTACTCGATATTTTTGCAACTCGATAATTTTTACTCGATATTCTGTCTGCACACCATACCTTTCCATTCTTGCTACTTCTGAAAGGGGCATTTTTTATATGTTTTTCTTTAAGTAAATTTTTTTTTTTTTAACTCTGACCAGCTAGACCTGCCTCTTGTTTACAATCAGCTTCAATCAACATATTGGAAGTAAAAGACTGTTTTTAGCCACTGCCCTGAATAAAGCCTATTTTTCCTGCAACAAAAACTGCAGCTAAGTGGGCACTTGTCTGGAATAATGAATGTGGAACTTTAATCAAAGTGGTAGAAGGACCAAGTACCCCAGGCGACTCTCGTACTAAAGATCCTCAATAGTTAAGTGTGATTTGGTACTCAAAAGAGGTGACTTTTGAGTATATTGTGGAGTAGAGACTGTCATACATAGATAAGAAAAATTCACTACCATGTCTGGTTTTACACTTGACATTGCCTTTTGGTACTGGATCCAGAGATCACTCTCGTACTAAAGATCCTCAATAGATAAGTGTGATTTGATACACAAAGGAGGTGACTTTTGAGTATATTGTGGAGTAGAGACTGTCATACATAGATAAAAAAAATTCACTACCATTTCTGGTTTTACACTTGACATTGCCTTTTGGCACTGGATCCTGACTTTTTGAGCCCCAGCTTAAGATCCTCCTCTGCCAAATTAAGAGTTTCTACATTCAGGCCCATGCATGTCCAAATACCTCTTGGATAGTAATGTCTGAATACCAAGCACGGGAACCTGCTCTCCAGGGACAGGCTGTTCACTTACAAAACATTTCTCTTCATGTTCATTTTATTTTCCTAAAATACAAGAATTTAGTAGGGTCCCTATGAATAAGATTCTTTTTCATGTGTCAACATCTATTCTGAGTTCCTAAAATTCATGTCAAACTGTTTTGGAACAATGTCACTTTTTTGTTTTATTTCCACCAAAGGGCACACCTCCTCACTGTCTCCCCACCCCACCCAGTTCCATGTGTCTTTGTCTTCTTTCTACTTCTTTTGTCCATTTATAACTATGCTGTTTGTTGACAACTTCCAGATGTTCCTTCACTCCTTTTGAAGTCTTTTGCCACTCTGACTGGGACACTGGACCAGAGATTAACCAATAAATGGGATATTATCTTTTGGGGTCACAAATTCCACAGTTCATCTTGGACTCTCTTGCACGATTAGGTACAGACAGCATGTCAGCAAATAAATGTATGTTTGTTCCTGAAACAGTTTGATCACCATCGCAGGTAACTGTGATGTTGCTTCTCCCTATTTTTGCAACATGTTGACAGAGAGTGTTTGGTTATGAGCACATATTAATATCTGTAGATCTTTAATGTTGTGCATTGATATAAAAGTAGACATTTTTTATATTCCCCATTCATTAACAGGTTACTTCTACAACACCTGTACCCAGTGAAATATGAGGGAGGTTTTAAATGGAAGCATATCTATAAAACCTGACGATTTGCATTTTTTAAAAGGATTTATTAACGTAAATGTGTATTAGCTATGTCAATCGTGTGATTCCAGCATAGTATAATCCCCTCACAGCTCTTTATGATGAATCCCACTCTACAGATTAAATATTTTCATGTACTAGCACCCACATTATAATTCCAAAAGCATTTTTCAAAATCCAGTTGATTTTCAAATGTTAGCATGTAGATCAGTCTGTCACATATAATCAGTTATATCACCTTTCAAAAAGTTGAAAAAGTTACTAAACATGGCAACTGCAGATTGAAGTGGAAATAATATGAAGTTTCATACAGAACCTCAACTTCACTGTTTAATAGGTTAATTATTGATATGTTTTCTATAGGTGAATCCCCAAGCAGCACCTAAGGAAGGAATGTTTCAAGCTTAATCTTTAAAAATTAGCCTTTGGATGGGAAAAGGATGTGGCACAGCAGTCCAGGTACTTGGGGGGTCATTAGGATGGCGGGCGGACTTTAGTCCGCCCGCCATCCTAGTGGTAACGGGACCGGCCACCTGCTATGCGGCGGTCCCGCACCCCTGATTAGGATGCGACCGCCACCCTGGCGGTCGCATTCCGCAGATTAACATTGCGGCGGGTGCTGCAATGTCAAATTGCCATGTCAAATTGCCATGTTGTGCATTTCCATGCACAAAGTGGCAGGCACCGCGCGGTGCCTGCCACCTTGTGCATGGAAATGGAGGGGGGTACCATGGGCACCCCCCAAGTGCAGCCCTCCACCCCCCCGGGGACCCGCAACGGCCCCCAAAGCAATTCCCCGCCAGCCTTTCCATGGCGGCATCGCCGCCATGGAAAGGCCTTAAACCGCACGCATCATAATATGGATGGTGGTGCCTGCTAGGCACCGCCACCATATTAGAGGCCCAAGTCCGCCCGGCCGGCAATCGGAACGATTGCCGACCGGCAGAAAAGCGGCAGACGCACTTTGCGTCCGCCGCGATACCCCCCGCCATTATAATATGGTGGGGGGTATTACTCGTTACGATGGTGTAACGGTCGCCACCGCCGGCTCGGCGGTGGCGAACGTTACGCCATCGTAATGACCCCCTTAGTCTTTTGGAAATATGTAGGTCCATCACATAGTCTACACACTACTGGCCTTCCAAATGAGCAGGACTTTTTACCCCAACCTATATTGGGTATTGTGTTCCTCAAGCAATAGAGCTGTTCCCATTTTCTCTAACTTGACTTTCTTTGATAGTCAATCTGCAGGGTCTCACCTTTGATTGGGATAGTTTATATCTCTTGTTTAACACATAAACCGCTTTATCCACTGCCACCATTCCGACCTTGGCTCCGGGGTCCCCTGTCACCTTCATCTTGATTGGTTTCCCAGGCTGGTATTCTCGCTTCGCTTTTTCTGGCACTCCGGCCACTTTTAACTGTGTGGAACCAAAACCGAAATGCGATAAGCGTATGATTTATTGGCAAATGATATTAATCAAACAGTTGACTTTCGAAATGAACCACTTACTGTTCCCATGCAGGTGTCTTGCATGTCCACCCAGATGGAGTCGGCCACTATCTCCTTTTGAGCACCATTTTGTAGGCAGTAATAGGCCACAAGGCGGAATGAAGGAATGAGCTCTGGAGTGATTAGCAGAGACATGGAGATCGCAGTTTGGCCAATTAACCTCTCCTGTCTCCCAACTTTAACAATCTTTCCTTTGTTCAAAACCTGATTTTTGGGAAACAAAAAAACAGTTTACATCAAACTAATGCTACCATGCTTACATAAGGACCCAGTCTATTTCCTCTTGCCGAAAGGTTGGGAAGTAAAGCTGATTATTTGTGATTGTGAAACAGAGAGTTGTGTGTTTCTACATTATTAGAACTTGATAGCTTTTTTAGGATAGACAAATAAAGAGTTGCTGAACTGAGCGACAATCAATTACATCAAGCTAACATAAGTAAACCACATTGGATTATTTAAAGTAGCAGATGCATTTCAATCACACAGTTACCCAATGTACATCAATATTTAGAATCATTTGAACAATAACTTTAACTAAACAAAGCAGGAAGATAAAAACGTTTATCTATCATGGAATCATATTTGGTAGTCATAAACATTGACTAACTCCTCTCATGGATCCCAGACCACTTTTACAGAAAGGAAATAGTATCCTGTGAAATAAACTTAACACCGCAGAGTTAGAATTAAAAATACAGACAGCTAAGAAATACTGGGCTGATTCGGCCCTTTCTGATTCCTTTTGAAACAAAAAAGGAAAAGAGAATCGAGCCACATATGCAATAACCTGAGTCGAACAAACCACAGTTTCTTTAAGGAAGCTTGTAGCTCTATTACCCATGATGCACAGCAGTGACGGTTGGAGATCACTTCAATTTTCTTCTCCTTTTGCAAACCTCAAATGCTATTTTCCAGTCTTATTTTATTTCTTTCAACATTTTAAGATAGCTGGTGTCTATTGAACCTTTCGGTCTATTTTTCCAGAAAACAACTCAGGGCCTTATTTTCACTTCACTGGGGACCACCCTGGCCTCTGCCATCTGCCACCCCAGAGGAGGACTGCTTTTCACATTATGAGCTCCCCTCCTGCCTGGTGGCGATCACATTGCCATGTATGAATATGCTACTGCGGCAGATGCACTAAAAACAGAGCTATATGCTGAGAAAATCTGAGTGTTGAAGCAGAGTTCTGTTTTGTTCTACAAAGTGAAATTCCCAAAGCGAAGGCTTTCTTTTTCAGAACAGAAAATCTCCTTGATGTACAGGGAGCTTTCTCCCTACACCCGAAGGACATTTTATTTTGCTGTTCAGGCTCATGGCGATCCCAGGCAGGAACAATTAGTGGTGGTAGTTCTGCACTCACCAGGGCAAGGCTATAGCCACTGCGACCTGGCTGCCCTCTGATAGATGGGCCACCTGGTCATACCATATGTTTCTGATAGGATGGTAGAGCCAGCTGAGGTCCCACCACCAAAAACCTTGCACTTTCTCACCTCTAAACGGAGCAGGAGAACTGTGACATCCCACCTATTTGTGGCGGAGTACCTACTCCAGTGCTCTTCTAAAATCTAAATGAGGCTCTTAGTGTCTGATTTGGAGTTTGGATGATGGATCTTCTATCTGCTATTGCAGCAGATTTATCTCCCATGTAGAGGACGCTGAGAAAAGCTTTACCCTGTTCTTCTTATCCCTAAGGGAGAGAGTTTTATTCACCAAAGTGGCTAAATCTGCTGTCAAAAAGGCACTTTGGGGGGAAAACTCTGCAGTGGAAAATATACCAACGTCTGTCTTTTCTGCAGGAATTGCCACCAGAAGATGTAGGCATTGAAAATGTACCCTAAAAAGTGAGAATATGTTGACACTGTGCACATAGCCATTCTCACTTCGCTAACATGTCAGGATGGGGGGTTCCTTGCATTCCAGGAATACTATCCCTGCATTTGTGTAAAACTCTCAGCCCTTTCTGTTGTAGCCTTTCGTGGAGGTAACTCTGTCAGACGTGGTGGCACAGCAGTCACTCTAGATTGTGTGGATGACCCACCAACATATTTGGCAGAGCTGTACCGGCAGATTTGGAGAGTAGACGAGCTTCCAATGTCTGCTAACTTTCTAACTTTAAATAGGTCGGATATACATCCAGAGGCAGAGATGTCCAGTAGGGCTCTCCAGCAACAAGTGGCCTGTCTCATTTTCTGACGTTGAGGACACATGCAACGTAGAAGCGCATTTCATTGCTGAGGCTTGCACCTATGAAGACCTCACTGATGTGGAGAGGCCTGTTCAATTAGGAGATAGTCAACTCTGAGGTTCACTGCATCAACCAGGTCCACTACTCAAAATACTACAACGATGCCTTGTGTTACCACCAGATGTAAATCATGTCAATTGAGCAGACTCTTTCTCCAGAACGTACCAGACCTCTAAACCTTACACCTGAAGTGGTAAGTATGATGCCGCTAGGAAAAGCATGATTCAGACAAGCTCAGGTACATAAAAAGAGAAATGAACTCTTCTGAAAAAGAATCCTTGAAAACCCAAGCACATTCTACATTGTTGCTGCTCAAGGAGCCTTTTTCCCTCAAAGTGCAGGTCATGCACTCTCAAACATAATATGACTCTGGATAGAGGCAAATCTCAAGAGTCTCTGTCACACATTTAATTAACAACTTCTCCAGAGACTGTCCTGTCACCAGATGTCCCTAATTTCCAGTTCGGGCTGGACTGTTCCCATGAGGCACAGGGTCAGACTGATTTGCATATGGCCATGTCTGAACTGGGGTGGTGGAGTGAGCTAAAGAATGATGATGGATTAAACCCAGATCAGTTGACTGGGGGTGAGTGTTTGATTTGCTCTAGCGCTCCGTCCATCATCCCCTTTGGTATCGCTTTGTTCGCCCTAAGTTGGCAGGGTATACCCAGACGTGGGTCCCTTGCTCACTTTGCCACTGGATTCAAGATAGCCTGGCTGATGAGGGTTATGAACCCGAAACCGGTCCCAGGATGCTTGTTTCCGGTCCAGGGAAGACATGGCCTGGCAGTTCGGGCTGGACTGTTCCCATGAGGCACAGGGTCAGACTGATTTGCATATGGCCATGTCTGAACTGGGGTGGTGGAGTGAGCTAAAGTATGATGATGGATTAAACCCAGATCAGTTGACTGGGGGTGAGTGTTTGATTTGCTCTAGCGCTCCGTCCATCATCCCCTTTGGTATCGCTTTGTTCGCCCTAAGTTGGCAGGGTATACCCAGATGTGGGTCCCTTGCTCACTTTGCCACTGGATTCAAGATAGCCTGGCTGATGAGGGTTATGAACCCGAAACCGGTCCCATGATGCTTGTTTCCGGTCCAGGGAAGACATGGCCTGGCAGTTCGGGCTGGACTGTTCCCATGAGGCACAGGTTCAGACTGATTTGCATATGGCCATGTCTGAACTGGGGTGGTGGAGTGAGCTAAAGAATGATGATGGATTAAACCCAGATCAGTTGACTGGGGGTGAGTGTTTGATTTGCTCTAGCGCTCCGTCCATCATCCCCTTTGGTATCGCTTTGTTCGCCCTAAGTTGGCAGGGTATACCCAGATGTGGGTCCCTTGCTCACTTTGCCACTGGATTCAAGATAGCCTGGCTGATGAGGGTTATGAACCCGAAACCGGTCCCAGGATGCTTGTTTCCGGTCCAGGGAAGACATGGCCTGGCAGTTCGGGCTGGACTGTTCCCATGAGGCACAGGGTCAGACTGATTTGCATATGGCCATGTCTGAACTGGGGTGGTGGAGTGAGCTAAAGAATGATGATGGATTAAACCCAGATCAGTTGACTGGGGGTGAGTGTTTGATTTGCTCTAGCGCTCCGTCCATCATCCCCTTTGGTATCGCTTTGTTCGCCCTAAGTTGGCAGGGTATACCCAGACGTGGGTCCCTTGCTCACTTTGCCACTGGATTCAAGATAGCCTGGCTGATGAGGGAAATGAACCCGAAACCGGTCCCAGGATGCTTGTTTCCGGTCCAGGGAAGACATGGCCTGGCAGTTCGGGCTGGACTGTTCCCATGAGGCACAGGGTCAGACTGATTTGCATATGGCCATGTCTGAACTGGGGTGGTGGAGTGAGCTAAAGAATGATGATGGATTAAACCCAGATCAGTTGACTGGGGGTGAGTGTTTGATTTGCTCTAGCGCTCCGTCCATCATCCCCTTTGGTATCGCTTTGTTCGCCCTAAGTTGGCAGGGTATACCCAGACGTGGGTCCCTTGCTCACTTTGCCACTGGATTCAAGATAGCCTGGCTGATGAGGGTTATGAACCCGAAACCGGTCCCAGGATGCTTGTTTCCGGTCCAGGGAAGACATGGCCTGGCAGTTCGGGCTGGACTGTTCCCATGAGGCACAGGGTCAGACTGATTTGCATATGGCCATGTCTGAACTGGGGTGGTGGAGTGAGCTAAAGAATGATGATGGATTAAACCCAGATCAGTTGACTGGGGGTGAGTGTTTGATTTGCTCTAGCGCTCCGTCCATCATCCCCTTTGGTATCGCTTTGTTCGCCCTAAGTTGGCAGGGTATACCCAGACGTGGGTCCCTTGCTCACTTTGCCACTGGATTCAAGATAGCCTGGCTGATGAGGGTTATGAACCCGAAACCGGTCCCAGGATGCTTGTTTCCGGTCCAGGGAAGACATGGCCTGGCAGTTCGGGCTGGACTGTTCCCATGAGGCACAGGGTCAGACTGATTTGCATATGGCCATGTCTGAACTGGGGTGGTGGAGTGAGCTAAAGAATGATGATGGATTAAACCCAGATCAGTTGACTGGGGGTGAGTGTTTGATTTGCTCTAGCGCTCCGTCCATCATCCCCTTTGGTATCGCTTTGTTCGCCCTAAGTTGGCAGGGTATACCCAGACGTGGGTCCCTTGCTCACTTTGCCACTGGATTCAAGATAGCCTGGCTGATGAGGGTTATGAACCCGAAACCGGTCCCAGGATGCTTGTTTCCGGTCCAGGGAAGACATGGCCTGGCAGTTCGGGCTGGACTGTTCCCATGAGGCACAGGGTCAGACTGATTTGCATATGGCCATGTCTGAACTGGGGTGGTGGAGTGAGCTAAAGAATGATGATGGATTAAACCCAGATCAGTTGACTGGGGGTGAGTGTTTGATTTGCTCTAGCGCTCCGTCCATCATCCCCTTTGGTATCGCTTTGTTCGCCCTAAGTTGGCAGGGTATACCCAGACGTGGGTCCCTTGCTCACTTTGCCACTGGATTCAAGATAGCCTGGCTGATGAGGGTTATGAACCCGAAACCGGTCCCAGGATGCTTGTTTCCGGTCCAGGGAAGCCATGGCCTGGCGGTTCGGGCTGGACTGTTCCCATGAGGCACAGGGTCAGACTGATTTGCATATGGCCATGTCTGAACTGGGGTGGTGGAGTGAGCTAAAGAATGATGATGGATTAAACCCAGATCAGTTGACTGGGGGTGAGTGTTTGATTTGCTCTAGCGCTCCGTCCATCATCCCCTTTGGTATCGCTTTGTTCGCCCTAAGTTGGCAGGGTATACCCAGACGTGGGTCCCTTGCTCACTTTGCCACTGGATTCAAGATAGCCTGGCTGATGAGGGTTATGAACCCGAAACCGGTCCCAGGATGCTTGTTTCCGGTCCAGGGAAGACATGGGCTGGCAGTTCGGGCTGGACTGTTCCCATGAGGCACAGGGTCAGACTGATTTGCATATGGCCATGTCTGAACTGGGGTGGTGGAGTGAGCTAAAGAATGATGATGGATTAAACCCAGATCAGTTGACTGGGGGTGAGTGTTTGATTTGCTCTAGCGCTCCGTCCATCATCGCCTTTGGTATCCCCTAATTTCCATGGTGCATGGGCTAGATGACCAACTAAACTCATTATCCTCATGTCCACAATTAAGAGATCTTTGATACGTTGCAACAGCAAACTCAGTCAAAGCTGCTTTTTCCACTTCTTCTGGGCATCAGAACCGGAGATGAAGATTTTCCTTCTTACAGCCACTGCTAAAGGACTCTACTCAACACATATTAAAAAGTATAAGCAACTGGAGCAACACCTAGATTTTTTTATAAAAAAACTTTTTGGATAAAAACTATTTTGAGGTAAGAAAGGAATTTCAGCCACACTCTGTCATTGTCTCAGTGTTGATGAAAAGGTATCGCTCTCCCCATCCGGGGGCAGATTTACTCTTTTTTCTCACAACTCAGGTCAGCGAGCACAGTTATTGCACTGTGTTGCATGAACGGGAGACACAGCAGTGCGCCACATCTTCTAAGAGATGGTGCATATCTGCTCTCTCCTTGCACTGGAGCACTCTGTTCTGCTTAGTGCCAATGCTGGGGTCTGCGTTACAGACAGGATTGTTTTTTGTGCAGGAAGGGACACCTTCCTGCACAAAAATAATCTAATTGTGTTTTCCTCTTTCTCTTTGTGCTGTAAAATGCAGCACACATGGAAACAGGAAATAACATGAATAAATAAAGATATTTCTCCTTGTTATGCCTCACTGGGAGAAGTGTAGTATTTTAACACATTTCAAGGTTTACAAGTCTTTGTAAATCTGGGAATGCGCCAAAATCCATGGGTGGATGTGTGGGAGCGCCCATGCTCCACCCATGGAGCACCTACCCAACAAAAGGCAACGCAATTCAGCACTATGCACTGCCTTGGGTTACTTTGTATTTACTAAGCCATGCAAAGTGACTTTGCATGGCTCAGTAAATAACAAAGATTATTTTGTGTAGAGGCTGTGCCACAAAAGTGACACAACCCTGACCCAAAATCTTAGTAAATGTGCACCCTGGTCTCTCCCCTAAGAAAGAGAGAAAGAGAATGGACTTTGTGGAACAGACGATTTGTGCGACATCTGCACCCCAATGAAGACAACAAGCGCTTCCTTGATAGTAGTAAAATACCACACATCCTTTTGAGAACATATGAAGAGTTTTGCTGAGGGGCTTGGAGGAAGTTTCCAATGACTCTTAAATGATGGTTTCTTACTCCATAACCAAGCCATCAGTGCTGCAGCAGACGTGGTAGATCTGGCACGTCACGGTTTCTGCTACAGAATATATATAGGAGGAGGATCCTGCTTATCAAGTCTGACTGGGCTGACACTTGATGCGCCAGAGAAGCCGATGAACATTCCTTTCTATGAAATCCTGTTATATAGGTTTCAATCAGATGACATGCTGTGCTGGATATGACAGAAGGTTGAGAACATAAATGCAGCAAACATGAGGAGAACAAATGTTGCAAAAATCCCTGTGCATGTCATCTGGAAGGCTTTCCACCAACAAAGCTTTAAACCCGTAGGCCACAGCAGCAAAGGCCACACTTCCAACATAGGATGCAATTTGACGGCAGAGGACGTCACCAGACTTTGGAGTCGGGAACAAAGCTCCAAACAGACAGATGGGTTCTGTCATGAGTACCGTGCAAAATGGCCACCTCTGGGAGGTCGAGCCCCATCCTCTTCTGCTGTTTCTCTGCATGCCCCTGTGTCTGTCTGCTTCCTTCAGTGTTAGTATATCTACCTCGCAGGGTGGCTTTAGGATATTAACCTGCTTGCCCCAGAGCGTAGAGTGCATTTACTGCTCAGTTTCGAGTTTTTTATCTGCTTGCATCAGTACAATGAAATACACTTAAGCCTCAGTTTGCCAGCGATATATTTCTCTCCTTGCTCCTCTGTTTTGGAGGACTTTTATCCTTAAGTATTGCAGTGCGATATGTAGCTGCTTCCTCCACTGTTTTGCAGTACGTGGCTACTTGTTGAATATTCGTTGGCATTCTTCGTTTTATGTGAGCATTTACCTCTTGGTTTGCTTTTAGTATATTCTGGGTTCCTCCATTACTGGAGTTATGAAGGTACCTAATTTTCTACATACACCGAGGTTACGTTTTTTGTAGCTTGTGAACATTTACTCTCATGGCGGGCTATTTATAAATTTGCTGGTTTCTAGGTCACCAATTAGTCTAAAGGTTTTGGTGTATTAAGGTTGTCAGCCTTTTGGGCTGCCTTGACATTATTTGTTACCTAGGAACATCCACGTCCTTCGTGTTTTGCAATCAGCCTTATCAATTTAAGTAAATAGATGTATTTTTTGTAGGCTAGATGTATTCACTCAATCCTTGCCAAACAGAGAGGTTCGCTCTCAGGGGGCGATGAATTTTGTGTTAAATCGAAGCTAAACTTGGAACATGCAAAATTGCTACGGCGCCATGCTTGATTTCTTTAGCAAGGCATCTTCCCCAGATCCATAAACTTGCAATAGTTCTACACTTCCAGACCGATCCTTTTTCTTTTTAAAGAAAATTATTTAGGATACCTCACCACATAGCAGAACTCTTCCCTTTTCAGAGCAGTGTTGCCACGAGGACTCCAAAATTAAGTGGAAAAGACAAATTATTAACATCCACTTTTTCTTTATTTCTATCCAACCAAGCTGTCAATCATACCCCAACGTGTTGATATTGGAAGGCTCGAAGTCTTATCATAATTACAACTAAAAATAAAGGCTCTGGTTCCAATTCATCTTAGTTTTTGATGCTCGGTTTTGCGGATAGAATAACTCATATTTGTCTCAATCTGCATGTCTGTTTGACTTCCTTTCTTCCCCTATCATCGCACGACTTGGCCAACAAGTTTTCAACTTTTGAATGTTCAGGGTCTTCTGTTTCCTCTTTCTGAAACTCCTTTCTGATGGATTTTTTATTGAGCCCCATCATAGGGGCACCATGATCTTGCGGTTGATGACCATATCCAGGAGTGCCATGAGGCACAAGAACTTCAGATACACAGAGCCAAATGTATATACATGCAGTCGCAAGGGAGACATCCAAGGAATTGTTTGGCGGTAGCACCAAAGACGGCATCCTCAAACTTGCTGACACTTGTGGTAGGGGTGGTGGTGAATATGGTAAAGATGGGGAGCCGGCCCACAGGCCAATCTTGGTTTTATATTTACCCCCAGGGTAATGATGCCTTCGGGCTGATAGAGGAAAAGGAGTAGGAGTGCTGTTGGAAATACCCAACTATAGGAAGAGACTGAAGGGTAGAGGCCTACTTGGGGAAACCCCTACCAAATCAGCCTCCTTCTGTCAGTTCATGCAAAGTGCCAGGACTTCCAGAAAGTGAGCTGATAATTCCCTCATCACTCCTTTGGACACAGAAGGATAACTTGACCAGGATGGGCTCTGGCTGATGGGAGGAACTAGGGATATACCAGGGCTTCCAGGATGTGCACTAAGAATACCCTCATGTGTCCTTCAGGGACCTTCCTAGGGCCTATGGGAAGCCTCAGCCAGTCCCGAACCACAGAGAGTTAGAGGGACGTCATAGAGAGGCCGCACCTGAGAACCTGAGACTTTCCTTTTATCTCTAAAGGAAAATCAAAGAAAACCCATATGAATGTTCCCAATGCCATGATGTAATGGTCTGTAATAATAAAAATATTCTTCTAAGGCAATAAAGAAAAGAGATGATGAATCATTGGTTACCACTTACTTTTTCATAACAGTGGTTCACACCCCATTTTGGGTTATTTTTCCTTATTTTCTTAAAATATATTCTCCAGAGTCTAGACCTCATTCTTTGTTTACCAACCGTTCTTAGTCTTTGAGCTCTGCCTTCTTACAGTCATCTTTCACTTCCTATTCACCTTCTGGTGTCAGCATCCTTGCTCTTTTCTGATGGTGCTATCTGTGACAAACCCATCTGCTCACGTGTAAGAACAAAGCTTGACCTCATGTTTGCACTGCTGTTTTTCTACAAATAGGGCATGCACACAGCCTTCAGGCTGTGCCAGGTACGTATGTTCTTTCTCATGAGGTTTTGGATGGTCTTTCACGGATTGCAACCTCCTCTCCTAGCGCATAGTCCAATGAAGCCACTATGCAATCCATTCAATTCTTGCAAGCTTTTGTTGAGTCTTGTTGAGGGTGCGATAGCTTCCTTTACCCTTTTGACTCTTATTACAGTGTGTATTTGTGACAAAGCTGTTTGCCAGCTTTTTCGACCAAGTGGTGCAATGGTGCAGACTGTTTCTGGGAATCCCAGGATATTGTGCAATAAGAAAGGAGGACCATACACAATGATTATGATAGCACCAGCCTTGCCAAGACAACATTGTTGATTGCAACAATTTTGTGATTATTTCCCAGAAGCACATTAAAGCTGTAAAACACATAAACAGCTCTATAACACACTAGAACGTGTAATCTCACGATAAATGACTGCTACTTAATTTCTTATTACAATTGAGTTCTGATGCCAGAGTTTACTTGTAGTAATACAAAGTCACTAATTACTGTTATAAATGGAGTTCCTGGTTCACAAAGTATGTACCCTGTACAAGAAGGAACCACCACTCTAGTAAGGGTAAGTGAAGTACACACTAAACGTTTACCTGTGCTCACCCTCTGGTAGCTTGACACAGAGCAGTCAGGCTAAACTAAAGAGGCAATGTGTAAAGTTTTTTGAGTACAACCAGACATTAACACCGTAAAAACACCACAAATGTACTCCACACTAGTTTAGAAAAATAGTCAATATTTATCTGATGAAACAAGACCAAAATGACAAAAAAGTGAAGACATGAACTTTCAAAGATTAAATCAAGTATAGCTTTTAGAAAACAATAGCTCCAACTGGGCTATCTGGTCGCGCTTGACGTCAACGACTCCACAAAGTCAGTCTGACCTCAGTGGAGTGAGGGCCGGTATTGGGAGACATGCAGACCTCGGCACAGTGCCTTGTAGGCGTCGGAAATTAAAGATGACCCAAGACGCAGGAGAGGTGCAGCGTCGGTTCCTTACTGCTATGCAGATCGTTGGCACATCGGCACCCACGGAGAATGCGTTACATGAAGGAAGGAGATGAGGCATCACGTAAGCAAGTGAAGCTTCTATTCCTGATGGCAATGCAGAGTTGTGGAGTCGCTGAAGACCGGGGACGTTGGGGGGTGCAGGGGAGATGATGCAAAGTTTGCCAAGGTGACCCCCGGTTCCTTACTGTTGGGCGGCATCAATGAGCGGTTGCAGGTCAAGCCGCAAGGCTTTGGTTTTACGCCATCAAGGTCAAACCACTGGGCCACTGCAGCGGCTTCGGATTCGGAGCAGGGAATTAAAGATGCCGGTGGCGTGGTCCTCAGGACTCCAGCAGTGTCAGTTCTTCGGAGGCGCTGCAGCAGCATCGGATCCTGCGTTGCAAGTCGCTGTTGTTGCGTCGAGCGAGGACCATGGCTCTGATGCAGGCAGCGGCGCAGCATCAAAGTTGCAGATAGCCACTGGTTCCGAAGTTACTCACTGTTGGTTTCTTCTTGTAGCACTGAACCTATTTCCAAGGACCCAGGAACTGGATTTGGCACCACTTAGCTAGTAGGGCTCTCAGCAGAGGGGCCTAGGTACAGGTGAAGTGTTTGATGGCCCTGAGACTTCCAACAGTAGGCAAGTGCAACTTAAGCCCTTGGAGAACTTTAGAAAGAAGGATTTAGAGGGCAAAGTCCAGTCCTCTCACTCCCAGGAAAGAAGCAGCAGGCCAACGAAACAAAGCAAACAGCAGAGTGACCGTTCCTCCTGACAGCACAACAGCTCCTCTTCCTGTCAGAATGCCCTCAGTCCAGAAGTGTTCAGAGTACATGGTGTCAGAGGTCCAGTACTTATACCCATTTTGGCCTTTGAGTAGAGAGACTGCAAAGAAAAGTCTTTGTAGTGCAAAAGACCCTGCCCTTCCTTCCCCTGACTCTAGACACACTACAGAGGGTGGAGATTTCTTTGTGTGGGGATAGGCACAGACCTATTCAGGTGCAAGTGTCAGCTCCTCCCACCACTCTAATTCAGGAAGGCTCATCAGCTTGGTGATGGGCAATCAGGATATGCAGGAGATACCTTGGCTCCCTTTGTGTGTGACTGTCTAGAGTGAATTCACAAAGCCCAACTGTCATCCAATGCAGACGTGTATTCTAGGGACAGGCAGAGGCACAGAATGGTTAAGTAAGAAAGTGCCAACTTTCTAAAATCCCCGTTGACAAAATAGGTTTGGTCCATAAAATTGGATAATTACATGATCATTAGTTCTGTTTTCATGTTTATGATGCAAATGGTAAATGTTCTGGCATTGAATTAATGTACATAGCAATTTGATGATCCTTTGTAATTTGTTGAAAGTAATTTGTTATGGTCTGTATGTCTATTGATGTTTATGATTGTAGTCCTTAGTGAATTGTTTGATATATATGTTGTGTTTTGTATGTCAATTTGAGAAATAAGTGTTTCTTTTATTCTCAGTCATTTATAAACCTTTTTGAATAATTTAAAGACTATTAAAAAAAAGGAATGGTTTAATAAAAATTCCATTCGAACAGACAAGAGAGTAGTCTGTTTGTTACTCCATTAGTAATAGGAGTTGAAGACAGAACGGAGCCAGGCTGCCCTTTTGTGTTTTGAATTTTGAATAGCCCTACCTGACCCCGGTCCTTTGGGCTTAACCCCTATAGTTTTTTGCAACTTTCTAAAAGTGGCATTTTCAGACCTGCAAATTAAAAACCAATTTCACTAAAAGATGTGTTTTTAAATTGTGAATCCAGAGACACCAATCTCCAGTTTTCTTTCTGTTCCCAACTAGAAGATACACTTGCAAGATGTTACAAGGCAGCTCCAAAGCTAACCTATGGGAGAGATAGGTCTTGCTATATTGAAAAACTATTTTAGCAGTTTTTCAATACCAAGACATGTAAAACTCATAAGTACATGTCCTACCTTTTAAATGTGTTGCACCCTGCCCATGGGGCTACCTAGGGCATACATTATGGATGTCTTAAATGAAATAAAAGGGAAGGTTTGGGCCTGGCAAGTGGGAGCACTTGCCAGGTCGAAATGGCAATTTAGAACTGCACACACAAGCTCTGCAGTGGCAGCCCTGAGACATGTTTTCAGCACTACTTATGTGGGTGCACAATCAGTGTTTCAGGCCCACTTGTAGCATTTGAGTTACAGGTCCTGGGCACACACAGTGCACTGTATTAGGAACTTACTTGTAAACCAAATATGTCTATCATGGAGAAACCAAACATGCCATGTTTTAGAGAGAGTATATGCACTTTAGCACTGATTAGCAGTGGTGAAGTGCCCAGAGTCCTAACACCAACAAAAGTAGGATCAGAAAAATAGGAGGAGGAAGGCAAATAGTTTGGTGATAGCCAAGCAAAAAGGAACAGGTCCAACAATTGCCATTAATAATGTATTATAGGTGAGTAGTGAATTCACAGCGACCCTATGGGAATGATGTACAGTTCATAGTCAGTGCTTCACAAGCCTGCCATTTATTACAAACTGAAAGTGAGGTGACAGTGAGATGGTTTTGACCCCTGCTGAGCACCCAGTTTAGTTTCATTTTCTTCCATTTCTCAGCATTGACCTAAGTATAATTACATAAAACAAAAGTCAAAAGGTAACTGATTACACTCTCATGTTAGAAAACATTTGCAGCAAAACCACACAGCTGAATGATTCAAACGTTCATCATTTATTCCTAATGGCCATTATTTTTTGTTGTTGCATAAGATTAGTGGTGCGGGAACAATTTTCAGAGTGGGGCTGCTACCATCAATGTTATATCACTGAAATCCTTGAGATTGTGAAAAATTCAAGAGTCACTCAAACAACAAGTGTAGCAAATGAGCAACGCCCATTCAGCAGGAGAATGGTAAGCGTGTGTTATGTAGTTGATGTTGCATTTTGAAGCCCACTGTTTCAAATATATTACTAAAGCATTGTGTGGTAGTCCATTTACAGGAAGAACAACTTTCATCGGAATGGCGACTAAAATTGCACAGACATCTAGGTATACTTATAAAACTATATAGCATGCAAACAATAATGTTTGGGAATTGAGTTTTAGAGAATATTTTGAATTTGCCCATCACCAAGTTAAATGCCTTGATTTATTTTGATCCTCATGTTTCACTCACACTTCATAATCAGCTGCTTTCCTAACTGCTACTATATTTTGAAATATTTGTACAGATTTTATACAGGTATTTGTGTTGTTGTGTGTTAGATAAAAGTGACGCCTAGTGCCTTTCGTTTCACAAGTCCTGCACCCTAGGACTTTACATCAGCAGAAAGAAGTAAATACCAGTGTCCTTGTTAAAAGAATAAATAGCAATTTGTCAGAAGACATAACATGACATTTGACCTCCGTCTTGGAAGGCAGACCAAATTTACACAAGATAAAAACAAAATTGAAAGGCATCTTTATTGCTCATTCACCTTCTGAACTCCAGCATGGTTAGTCTGGGGGTCCTGCAGCCCCACTTCAAGTGCCTACACATAAGACACCTCTCAATAGTATCTTCCTCAAAATTCTATTCTTGCACCTGCTGTTTAAATGTGTGTTTCCCAACAGCAGTCTCTAATTATATATATGTAGCAAACAACAATGTCTCAAGGGTATTGTTTCAAGGGGCAAATATACATATATGTACGTTGCGTCACAATTATTTAGACAGGATTGTAATCCAAAAAGGGAAAGAAACCAGGGAGACAAATCAAATAAATGCAAATTGTATTTCATATAAAAACATGTTGGACATATTAACTTCATATGTTCAAGCACATGAATCGGTAGCACTGCGTTACATTCAATGGCATGTAACCAACAAAATACTGTGCACAAGTGTTCGTGAAATGTGGTGACGGCGCAAGTGACATATGACGTGGTATGAACAGTGGGAATAATGGGCGCAACAACAAGTGAGATAAAACCACGAATTACATATTCAGGATACCGCGACAATAAATGGCAGAAGAATTCAATTTTAAAACGTGTAGGGTATCCGTAGGTAGGGGCGCCAAAAGTTCCACTGTGGGAGTCGACGGCGTTTCGGCCTGCAAAAGTCTTAGGCCATCATCAGGACCAGGTTACATTAGTTCAATTGCAGTGCTGGGGAAAGAAGGATAAGTATGGAGGACTCGATATACTCAGTGGACAAAGACGGACAGATAGTATCCTAAAAGGAAGGGGGGAGAGAGAGAAGGAGGAATAGAGGTGGAGCCTTGATAGAATCAAAGATTAAAAAGACCGCTGCTAAGAAAAAAAACGCGTGTCTAGGCTCCAGAAAGGAAAAAAGAAGTGAAAAACGCGCTTGATGAATAACGAATTAGACTCACTCATGGAAGCCAGGAGTAATTAATCCAGGCAGTAGTACAGTCCTCGTGAAGCTCCGGACGTGAAACAAGCTACTAAAGAGCTTCAAGATGAAAGGATATCTGTTGGAAAAGAATTGACGCTTAGGCAGGCGAAAGGTAAATGTGTAATGAATACATCTACCATGCGGTCATCTGTCCTGCAGTCTGTAAGTAAATAATTAGGGGAACAACAGTAATGGAGTGTGAAGTAATCGCCGATGAGATAATGGGTTCCTTATACTGTCCTGTATATACCAGAATAGCAGGAGCCCGATAAGGGGAGGGAGGCATGCAGGCACTGATGGGATTGAGATATGGAGCAGCAGAATGAAAGAATCTGATAGGACAAGGAGGGAGGCATGCAGGCACTGATGGGATTGAGATATGGAGCAGCAGAATGAAAGAATCTGATAGGAAAAGGAAAGGACATAGAAGGGGACCCACGTAGTGGGGAGCCATCTATAATGACTACTGCAAAGTTATCAGTCAGGGGAAAAGGGAAAGGGAGAGGAGACCATAAGGCTGGCGGGCGCTATAAGCGTCCTGAGTAAAACAGAGGAACTCTAGTAAAAACCAACGCGGTGATCCAAAATGCCTACCGCAAGGTACCGGGCAGGAAAAAGTGCACAATACTGTGCGTCTATGGGGCTGCCGGTCGGCCATAAAAGGTGAGCATGCAGCGAAGTACTTACTCTGAGAAGTCAGAAGTGGGACAACGGGCAGCCGAAGGGTCTGTCAGTGTGTCAGGAGTCAATCATGGAGTGCCGGCAAAAGTCAGGCTGTACTAATGTGAGCGCAAAGGCGAACGCGTTTAAGGGCGTTTTTCCGGTCACGTGATGGGAAAAGAGTTGTGACACTAGAACGCGCATTTAAGAAAATAGAAGGGAAAGATGAAGACAGACTATGGCGGAAAAGAAAGGGCAAACCAATTACCACTGTAATTATATATAGACAGCATATTTGAAGAATTGTGTCTTTTAAGGAATAAGTACCCCGCATCCATGTAAAGATGTCAACCAGCCTTTACAATGCTGTTTCTTCCACGCAATGCCTTTACCACAAATCCATTACCACTAAAAGCTTCTACCATGTGAGGTAAGTGTGTGTGTGTGTGTTTGTGTATATATATATTCACTGAATAAAACAAAGGTTAAAGTAACGTTATAGTTAGGTGTAATAAAAATATCTGTTTTCATTTTAAAAAAACTTAGACATTCACTGGAATAACCAAAGGTTAAAATAAAGTTATAGTTAGGGGAATTTATCAGTGTGAACATTAATGTTTTGAACTAAAAGACCCACAGAAATTCACCAGTTATAGTTAGCAGCGCTAACTATAACATTGTGCCCCCGCCATGCACTGCTTATAACCTCACATATGACATCACTCATGACATGTTCAATGACATAATTTATGACATCACTCATGATATCTCAAATTACATCATTGATGACATCACTAATGACATCATCCAATTAGGGTGCTCGTTAGTTTTATAGTTTAGATTGTGGTGGATAACTACCATTTTACTTTTCCACTTAATTATGTACAGTTTGGGACCAGGAAACGGGTGTAAGTATTTTGAAAATGCATGTCCTCTTAACACACCTGTGTGAGTAGATATCTTAGTTTCTGTATGGGTGTGTGAGTGAGAGTTGCTGTATAGATGTGTCAGTGGGTATGTGAATAGCAGTATGGATGTATGAGTGGCTGTATGGATGTGCTAGCGGATATGGGAGTAGCTCTATGGGCGAGTGAGTGGCTGTGTGATTGTCTGTATTGGATAGTAAGCCGGTGTGTGAGTGGCTGTATAGATGAGTCAGTGGCCATGTGAGTGGCTGCATAGGTGTGTGAATGGTTGTGTGAGTAGCTGTATGGGTGACTTAGTGTCTATGTGAGTGGCTTATGGGTAAGGCAGTGGGTGTGTGAGTGGTTGTATGGGTTACTGAGTAGTTTCAGTGTGTGTATAGGCAAGTGAGTGGGTGTGAGTGCGTGTATTGGAGAGTGAATGTGTATGTGAGTGGGTTTAAGAGTGAGTGGGTCTGTTAGTGGTTGCATGGATGTGTGAATGGGTATTTAAATGGTTGCGTGAGTGAGTAAGGAGGTGTAAGAGTGTCTATATGGGTGACTGTGAGGATGCATCAGGGAATGTATGGATGAGTAAGTGGGTGTGGGTGGCTGTATGGGTGAATGAGTGGGTGTGTGCCTGGCTGTATTAGTGAGTAAGGGATTGTGAGCGAGGCTCAGTGGGATAGTATGTGGTTGTCTCAGTGACTGTTTAGGTGACAGAGTATATGTGCTAGTATCTGTATGAGTAAGTGAATGGGTGTGTGATTGTCTCTATGGGCGAGTGACTGGTTATGCAAGTGTCTGCATGAGTGAGTGAGTGTGTGTGGCTCGATGCATCAGTGAGTGGGTGGTTGAGTATTTGTATGGGTTTGTGAATGGGTATGTGAGTGGTTATGTGGGAGTGGGAGAAGGTGTATGAGAGATTGTCTAGGGATGTGAGTAGGTGTGTGAGTGGTTCTGTGGATGAAGTCATCAGTGATATCACTGACTATGTCATGAGTGATGTAATATATGAGGTCATAAGCAGTGCATTGTGGGGCCTTAAGTTATAGTTAGCTCAGATAAGTATAACTGCTGAATTTCTCTGGTTTTGTACAAGTGAAATGTGAGCCTAACTATAATGCTGTAGTAATCTTTGTATTTTTCAGTGAATTTCTGAGTTTTTGTAACTCTATTTCCAAACTATAACATCCCTGTAAACTTTGCTTTTTTCCAGTGAATTTCTAAGGTTTTTAAATTGTATTTCCTTACTATAACATCCCTGTAACCTTGTTTTTTTCAGTGAATGTCTAAAATTTTTATAATTCTATTTCCTCACTATAACATCCCTGTAACCTTTAGTTTTTTCAGTGAATTTCCAAGTTTTTTAAACTTTATTTCTTAACTGTAACTTGTAACCTTTGACAGTGTGTATGTGAGTGATGGTATAAGTCAGAGAGTGGATGTGTGAGTGTCTGAGTGGGTCTGGGAGTGGGTGCAAGGGTCTCTGAGTGGGTCTGTGAATGGGTGTATGAGTCTCTGAATAGGTATATGAGAGGGTACATGAGTCTGTGAGTGGCTCTGTGAGTAGAAACATGAGTCTTTCAGTGGTACTATGAATGGGTGCATGAGTGTCTGAGTGAGTGTGGCAGTGGACGAATCAGTCTCTGAGTGAATCTGTCAGTGGCTGCATAATGTCTGAGTGGGTCTGTGAGAGAGTGCATAAGCCTCTGAATGGGTGAGAGAGTGGGTACATAAGTGTCTGAGTAGGTCTGTGAGTTGTTGCATGAGCATTTGACTAGGTGAGTGAGTGGGTGCATGAGTGTCTCAGTGGGTCTGTGAGTGGGTGCATGAGAATATGAGTGGGTCTGTGAGTGGGTATGTGAGTGTCTGAGTGGGTCTGTCAGTGGGTGTATGAGTGTCTGAGTGGGTCTGTGAGTGGGTGTGTGAGCATCTGAGTGGGTCTCTGAGTGTGTGTGAGTCTCTGAGTGGATCTGTGAGTGGGTGCGTGAGTCTCTGAGTGGGTCTGTGAGTCAGTGCATGATTCTCTGAGTGGGCCTGTGAGTGAGTGTGAGTGAGTGTGTAAGTTCCTGAATCGGTCTGTGACTGGCTGCTTTGAGTGGGTCTTTGAGTGGTTGCATGAGTGTCTGAATGGGTCTATGTGAGTGGCTCTGTGAGTAGAAGTGTGTCTTTTAGTGGCACTATGAATGGGTGCATGAATGTCTGAGTGAGTATGGCAGTGGATGAATGAGTCTCTGAGTGAATCTGTGAGTGGCTGCATAATTTCTGAGTGGGTCAGTGAGTGACTGCATTAGAATATCAATGGGTCTGTCAATGAGTGTGTGAGTGTCTGTATGGGTCTCTGAGTGAATACCTAAGAACATGAGTGGGTCTGTGAGGGAATGTGTGATTAACTGAGTAGATCTATGAGTGGGTGCATGAGTGCGTGTGTGGGTCTGGAGTGTCTGCATAAGTGTCTGAATAGAACTTTGAGTGGGTGTGTGAGTTTCTGAATCATTCTGTGAGTAGCTGCATAAGCCTCACTGGGTGAGTGAGTAAATGAGTGTCTGTGCAGGTCTGTGAGTGGCTACATGAGTGTCTGAATGGATCTGTGAGTGGGTGCATGAGTGTCTGAGTCAGTCTGTGAGTGGCTGCATGAGCCTCTCACTGGGTTAGTGAGTGGGTGCATGGGTGTGGATGTGTCGCTCCTATGGGAATTAACATGGGAAACACATTTTTTGACACCCCCCTTTTTCTCGGTCCCTACTTGATGGATCACCCCAAACACTTTTTATGCACAACAAGACTCACTATAACACTTTTTTTGGGAAAATGTTGTGAAGATTTGTCAAAAGATGCCAAAGATTTAGGCAATCAAAAAACACTTTTTCTATGAAAACAGTCTCCTAACTATAACTATCCACTGGCGACTGCCAGTAGTGTATATGCATATATATAATATGTTTTCCCAAACCTCCTGCACTTGACCAGTTGCATCCACCAGCAGCATTGGTGCTTTCCAAGGGTGCAGAAATCTGTGAAATATTACAACAACATATGCTTTCCCTTTATAAGAGACGCATAAATGTAGCACTCCGGGTGTGTAAATTACAGTATTTGTTAAAACTTTGACGAAGACCGTAAAGTTGAAACAAGTTGCTGCTTAAATAAACCTTGGGTGCTCCTTAAATGCGTCTTGTATAAAGGGAAAACTTATGCTGTAATATAAAATATCTGTATATATATATATATATATATATATATATATATATATATATATATATATATATATATATATATATATATATATATATATGCTGCCAAACTTCACACGAACAGCAGGCGGCACTCGCGGAATACTTACTTGGCACTTTATTTACAGATTCACCAACAGGCGCATTTCAGCTTCACACCTTTGTAAATATATATTCACTGACAAAACCAATGGTTATGGGGACGTTATAGTTAGGAAATAGAATTAAGAAAAAACATAGAGATTCGCAGAAATAAACAAAGGCTATAGGGACGTTATAGTTAGGCTCACAATTTATACACACAAAACCATAGAAATTCAGCAGTTATAGCTCGAGTTATCAGAAGAAACTATAACTCATGCCCTAAGGTAACTATAACTCGTGCCCCGCCATGAACAGTTTTCTCACCAATAATTTTATTGCAAATGTTGTAGTGATATTATGAATTATGTCATAGAAGATGTCATGAGTGAAGTAATATGTGGCGTAATTAGCAACGCATAGCGAGACCATGAGTTATAGTTACCTTAGGGCACAAGTTATAGTTTCTCCAGTTAACTCTCTTCTCTCTCTCTCAATCTGCTGAGATCTGTTCTCTAAATGAAGGACTTCTTACCAGGTAGGTGAAATGCTGAATCTGGTTCTGCATGTCCATGTTCTCATTGCGTATGTAGAAAGTCACCTGCAGGTTTCTCCCAGGTATGACCTCTGTTTGCGGGATACTGATGTGCAGATAGTTCCTAAAGATTCCGTGCCCTTTGTATGCTTTGGCCACCATGGACACAGATGCGTGACGGTCTTCTGGGAGGTTTCCGTCTGTGGTGTTTACCTGAAATAAAGAACACAGAGATCTCTATCTTCTGTGAATATATGTAATTGAAGGGTCTGATCTAGGATTTTAGTGCATTTCTGACTCTATTTAGAAATCATGCTAAGAGTGTCATTTAGAGAAGAGAGTTAACAAGGCATCAGCCAAAAATTGGTGAATGTCCCATCCGCCATCCTCTTTATTGCCCAACCTCATTTAAAGTGCGGGGTAATGATCCACCATCAGAAAAACCCAATTAGTGGACCGAACAGCAACTTCCAAGGTGCAGCTCTATTAAGCATGACCAGTTCAATGCCATTGTTGCTTGGCCAACAATCTCAACCATGGCAGTCCCAGACCAAAAAGACATGTCCCCTGCATCATTGGCAAAAGCTCATAAAGTTTGGGGCACAACAGTTATTCACATGATAGACCTCCCTCTTTGGGGGTCTGTCTTAGTAAATAACTTGATGTATGTCATCATGTTATTCCCTTGAAGCAGCTCCTGCCACAAACGAAGGAAATATGTCTCCCAAATGACCCGACAACTGGATTATTTTAAAAGTGGTGGGCCAGCTGTTGCTGAGGTTACAGAAATGCTGTGTTTATTACACCAATCATATGGTGGTCAGTCCACCAAATTTTAAAAAGAACGCCATGGTCTTCTTCATGTTATTTCAATTTTCATTATTGTAACCTAAAAGATAAATTTGTAATTACACTTGACTCTATTAAAATGTTGTAATGGAAAATTCTCCATATCTGCATAGATCTGTTTAGGTTTTTTCCCCAATGAGTGACAGTATGGAATAGTAATTGTAAATTTTGAGTAAACAGTGAGACCAAAGGAGCTTGTTCCTTCATAGGCTCTACTAAGACTGTCCTGGCCCGGGGAACTGGAATTTAACAGCTATGATAATTATTGCATATTTTGAGTTCACCACTGGAGTTTGTTGCTTACTGTACCAATATATGGGTGTGTGGGAAAACTGCATGGGCACAGTGTTAGCAGCAAAAACTATCACTGCACAACTTCAGGTCTTTATCGGTACAGTGGTATCACCCGAGCTGTTTCTCAGAAGATCTAGAACTGTACGACTCTACCTGAATTCATCAGATCATCTGTCCAACTCTTACACTGGGCAGTTTCCTGATCTGATGCACAAAGACAACATCCTAAAATCCAGAAACTCCAGAATTTTATATAGTGCCTTTGATCTGTTTGCTCCATCTTTAGATGCTCTTGTAACCCCGATCTTTACTCTAGGAACCTGATTACCACTCAGGTTGAGTGGTATTTGTGGGTGAGTGAATCCTAGACCCAAAATTCCAGCCAGTAAAATCATGAGGATTGGACTGCAAGTGCGGCCCAGGGTTGGCCTCCAAACTCTGCCCACACATCTCTTAGAGCATGAGGTGAAATATGGAATGCTTCCGCTGCCTGGCATTAGCTTCTTCTGCTGCCTGACACCCTCCCCACCCTTAGAAGACCCTCCCCTAGTCCCATTTATTACCTGTTCAATGAAGGTTGTAAATGGGAGTTGATTTGGCCTCTCAATCGGGACTCTGTATTTGGACTCTGCAATTTCGTGTCCTCATGTTAACAACTCAGAATAGCCCGATTTAGGCGCAGGAATAACAGCCATCCAGTATTCCCACATCTAAATCTAATTCACTTGTAATTGGGGCCTTACCGTGCCTTGAAACTGCTGAGGAGAATCTATGTGTTGTGCAGTGCTTTACAAACCACACAAAAAAACAAATCTTGTGACTGAAATATAACACTAGACATTGTGCTTCCCCTGCAAGGCATCTTCCATAGATTCACATGTGTAGAGTCACACTATTCCCTAGCATCAGCAACTCTGGGTTATAACTCACCCCAGCACATGAACCCTGTATAGCTGCCTCTGCTGGAGGTTAAGGTCAGCAATACTTTATTTGCTGCATCATTTCCCTGGGGCACCTACTGTGATTGGTAGCTGAGAGGAATCTGGCATTGTGTTGAGATTTAGTGCTGCTGTCCCATCTTCTTGTGTTATGAAGGAGTACCCTGGTGGAGTAGCTGTTTTCAGCTGGACAGATGCAGCCGGAGAGCCGTCTGGATGCATCACCGATACCTGACAATAGAAAGAGAGTCACTTAGACACTAAGAAGAGTGCAGCTTGAGCCATTCAGAATAGTTACCCTTGCAACAAGAAATAAAAGCAATTTATGGAACCCGAGTGACTGTGCGTGCTGACATCACTGTGCGTAAAGCTTCACCATCATCTTTTATGGAGGAGAATACGGAGAAAACTGAAAAGGATTTGATTACCCGTCATGGGACGTCCAGTAAGAACTTTAGATGTTTCTTGACTTCCAAAGTGTTTCCTGCTGACCCCTCAGTCTCATACGCATTATTGAAATGAGGGGCACATAGACAGCAGTTCTTTCAGTGCTTTAAATGGGCAGGTACTGTCCGGTACTGAGTACCTGCACTTCTTTGATTTGAAAGGGAGAGTACCTGCACTTCTCAGCACTGCTGCAATGCATTTAATGGGAGAATACCGACACCTCTCAAGAACAAACTGGTACTGTGGATATTGAGTACCAGCACTTCAATATTTCAATTTAAAGCAATGCTGGCTACTTTGGAGCTTCTTTTCACTGGGGGAATCTAATTACTGAATCTGAAGGCATTTGTAAGATTTTACTTCTGATTTTGTTTTTTATATCTTGGTAATTAATTCACATCTTACAAAGATACATCTGTGTGAAAAAACACAATTATGTTCACTATCAGACGGCACAGTAGCAGAAAATGTTGCTGTACAGGGAGCTATGTAAAATACTCGCTGTAGAAAACTTTCAATGTGAACATTGGGCCAACATGGGTTTCTTGTTCTCATCTCAGCTTATCGAAAAGAAACCATTTTCCTTGCTATTTTTGATTGCAGAGAGTCTGGCAAAAAATTGCTGGAAAAATCTTTAAGATATAAATGTAATTTGGGTAAATATCTGCTTTCTTGCTTTCCTGTTGAGCTTGGTCCCATCCTTGACCAATATGACCATCATTACAAGTGGCCTGTTCCCGGAATTTCCGTTCCTCAGATTTATCTCTCTTGGACGTCTCATAGTTCTGAAGGGGGGGCAATAACGGCTGTTACAGCAAATGGAAGGGATCAAAATGCCATTGACGATTCTTATGATGGAGACCAGAAAATTGAGGTTCTGTTGAGACTTGATAGAGACTGTTTCTTCTACAGTTCATATGCTTTATGAAATCTGACGCTGGTTATTGATATACAGTATATACACTTTTTTGCCTTTGCACGGATGCACTTTTTGTTCACCATCTGCACTGAGCACCACATTGTTTATTCTGCACATATCTCAAATATATAATGGATTCTTGTGACAACTTATAGTATGATGAACCATTTTATGTCTCTTTCTGCTGCAATAATTGATTCTAGAGATAATTTACTATACCCTAAAATTATATTGCTATATCACATGATAACCCTGCATTGATCCTAACATATTGAAATTAATTGGCCACTAGAAATGAAGGCCTAACAAGGGGTCCATTGAGAGAGAATGGGTGGAATTTCTGTCCTGAAGAAATTCTTGCTAACACTAGAAATATCTTTCCCAGTATGCAAACAGCAATGGGTAAAGATGGAGAAATTCTCATTCATGTGCGCAAAATTCCCCCCTCCTTGACAGTTATTTAAAAGGTTATCACTGAAATAAATGTTTCCATACATTTTCTAACTTTTAAGAAAGTTGATCTTTTGTGTTGATAATGAACTTTTAATTTTTTTTTGCAAAAATCGAAACTTTTTGAAAAATAAATAAAAATGCCTGCCAATTTTCAGGAATTTTTTTAACTTTTCTAAAATGTCAAAACAGCTTTTACCATTTAAAAAAATAAAACAAATAAACAAGGCTTGTTTCTAACACGCAGAACTAACTTTCATTTCTTTTGACAAATCATCACTATGACTTTCTTAAAAGGCTTGCTTTTTTGCTACAAATAGTTTAAACATTAAGACAGTTATTTCTAAAGAATTAAAACTCAGTCACAAGTTTTTATTACATTTTCATTTGTATAACTTAAAAAAATTATGTCATGTTTGATATGATATCAAATGAATATCATAACCATTAGTGAAACAATGTCATCATTTTAAACAGTAAAACATATATTTAACAACTTTTAGACTTTAATTCTGGAAAATATGCTACCCTGGAACAGCTTTTTAAAATTCCTTTTATTTATTTACTCATTTTAAAACATAAAATGAATAAAACATGGAACGATCCTCTGACAAAAATATGAATCTGCCACTGGCTCTGAAGATTCCCAGAATGTCCAGCACTAAGAATACTATTTCAGTACTGTGACAAATCTTTTCACCATATTTGAATGTCTTCTACTTTGCTTCATCACTTGAATAATTTTTCCTTGTTTTGAATTAAAAAAATCTAATGTAAGCATGCTAGTAGTTTTGTAAGGTCATGCTCTTCCCTCTCAAACTTGGTTCAGTTTGATTGGTGACATCAGGTACTAATAGATGTCTTCTTGTCTTCTGAACTTCATATCACTGCATCCAGGTATGAAAAATGGATGCATTCTAAGGCTATCGGTCAAAACTAGTTGAAGTAGTTGGCAAATACCAACTCCTTGTCTTGGAGAGTCAGGTCATCACAAACCAAACATTGCTGCTCTCCCCGGACCTTCTTGGGCTAATTGTGAGCTGAGAAAGCATTTGCCCATTGAGAAAGTGACAATAATGAAACACCTCCCTCCATCACCCACCTCTAATATGAGTGGCAAACTTCATGAAATAACCGTTGCACAACTCATTCCCTTTCACCACTTCCCTCCATAAGATGTATGTTCAGTGGCACGCACCTGACAAAGCAACAAATGGAGTGGGGATTTTTTTTGATAATCTCGTGTCTTACTTGATCATGAACCTTAGGTAGCAGATAACTAACATTTTGAAGTGTTGTAGAAGATTTTTATATTTCCTGGTTAGATAACATTGACCTTTTCACATTTGAAGTTTAAAGCAGCCTTTGAATTTCAGACTCAAATTCACAAGGATCAGTACAGATTTCATTTGTGTTTGACCTCAGTAGGCACCTTTTTCTTTCAAGGAGTTGGTGTGTATTGACCAGGATATCCTTGGCAAAGGCATGTCTGAGATATTCCCTCCATCTTTAACCCATCTATTTCCAATGCATGAGGACACCTGACTCTAATTGTCGTTTGTGTGAGAGACAACCCAATAGCTGCCTAAGAGTCACAGCAGTGGCAATTGAGCTCATGAGCATGCCCAAAATTATAAAAAAAGAAAATGGGACCTAATTGGAGAAAAGGTAGGTCCTTCTGTAAATCTAACAGCTAGTTAGATTATTATTATGTGTAGGCTTGACTAATGAAACTGGGATAAAGTGATGAAGCTACTCATTGAATTCTAACCCGGCTAGAAGTATCCTGACGTTCACCCCCTGGTGCAAGATGGCCTGGCAGATTGTACCCATGTGGTAAGGGCCCCTTCAGAGTTTGTTGCCAGGGAGATGGAACACCAAGTATGTGTTAATAGACATTCTTCTTGTTTGATATCAGTTGTGTCAGAGAGAATCATTGAAAACATATTTTTGTGCGTTTTTGCTGTTTGGCAGCTGAGTGAGTAAAGAGAAATGCATTAAAATGGGAATTGAAATGCCCCAGTCTGTGTGATGGAAGCAAGGAACATCAAAAACAGGACAAAGTACAGAAGGTTGTGTTCCCAGAGGTAGGACCCATAGTCTAAACTTCCGGAAAGCGACAGCCAATCCCATGGCTCAAACTCCCACGACCAGCAGCAACACCAGTGTTCTAGATGATATGGAAGAGGTTTAATGACTTTCAGGGGAACCCCCAGTCTTATGGTTTCTTCTGTATTTTTTTTTTTTTTCAATTTGCAAACTTTGTTTTAATATTACAACATACATAGAAATTACAATGTAATAAACTTCCTATTAACTTAACAACAATCTGATAGCATATACTCCCTATAACATAAGTTGACAGTTTAAAATGTCATTACACTTTATTTACAATGTTTCCAAACTTGCACTCTTCCATAACAACCAAAGAAGGATTTAATTGAAACAGTCAATTGCTTGACTTTACTCAATAACAATGTAGCACTGTAGGAGACAGCCATGGGCTACACTGGTTGTTAAAGGCTGTGAACCAGAGTTACAGGCTTCAGCCACGTGGAGGGCCTATAAAAAGGGAAAGGGCCTTTGATAAGCGGTAAAGCATGAGGCAGACATGACATAAAATTATAGGAGGGTAAAATGTGAATTACAATAATATGTTTCACTTCGGGCCTCTGAGTGACATCATAGACAACTCGAGCTTTCTCTTGTTGTCTATTTCATATCACCCAGAATCCCTTGGTCAAACACTTCCCCAGAATTTACGGTTATTCATCTATAATTCTGAGCGATAGGCCTGAGCCTCAGATGTGGACCTATTGAGAGGTGTAGGACATTCAACAACAGGCATCGACACAAGGGCTATCATGCTGTGAAAACTTTACACCTACTGAAAGAAAAAGAATTCAAATTACACAGGGAATGTTGAAGCACAGGGCCGTTGCCTCCTATGCCTGCCACTGTTGGCCCTCAGCTTCTTCATAGTTTTCAGTAGAGCACCCAACATTACAATGTTCAAATAGATGCACAAAATAATTCTTTAAAACACCCTCTTCTTGTTTTGAGAAAGTGTTAAGTTGGGGACCTTACAGGGCCAGCGATTGTAAAAGGGGTGCACTGTTCCAGAACATGTGGTGGGTGGAATAAAAAATCTCAAAACGAGGACATCTTAGAAAGCAAGACAACTCTCTGACAAGTAAGCCTCAACAATGCAAATACTTTTAGCTTTTGTCAGTCATTGCTACAACACAACGCAACACGGGTACCGCACTGGCTGCAGACGCTCAAGGTTCTTAACAAAAAGAAGTACAAGACAGGTGACAAAGGCAGTAGAGAAAACCTCCCTCACACACACACAGAACAGGTACTACAAATACAGTGCAGCATATACTTTCACTCTCTTTCCCTCACACCCCATATACAGAACGTGCAGAAGCAGCAGACAGAGAAAGGCACATGAGTATTTTAAAAATGTTTGCATCTGTAACTCAGCAAGTGAAGTAAGAACATCAGAGGAGTGGCTATGTTCAAAAAAAGAAATTATACTGTGCAAAGGCAATGTCGAGGGATGAATAGATACATGAGTAGACAGAGATTTTGGTTTATATTCAACTCATCAAGAGATTTTTCAAATAAAAGTCCTGTTTGCACTGTAGATGATCATCTCACGTCTTGCTTCTCTGTGCATGCAATCTCATCTCAACAGATGGTTGGGCCCCTTTTTTAACCTGGGGTTTTAGGTCTGGAGTGGAAGCTCACCAACTTCATGAAATAAAAAATGCGCTTAATATAAAATACAAATATAATACATACATAGAATGGTTTGGGTCAGCCCCCTCCATCTGTTGGACTGCTGAACTGTCATTTACATTTTTCCTTTCACCCACCACAGAACAGAGCATGGGGCAATGATGGTTTATTCTGTATGATGTAAAGTTGTTACCCAATGAAGCATGGGCACAAAATCTCTTAAAGGATTAACACCAAGTGGTTGGAAACACTTCAGGGGGCACGGCAAGGAACAAAGAGATACTTCTTACTTTGGTTCAAAAAAGGACATATGAACTAAATGATGATCAGAAGGCACTAACAACTAAGAGGTATGGCAAAAAACAGAGGTACTTATTACCCAGAAATTCAAAGATATAATCCACACATCAAGAAGACAGTTTAGGGGGGCTACACAACATGGCTGCCCTCATGCACTAGCTTGAGCTCCTGTGATGCCTGCACCTCCATCCAGCACAATCCTGCCTTCAATGGCCCCCACGGCTCCCTCCATGTAATGGAAGATGCAGCTCAGACGCTTGTGCTAGTGGGGCTGCTCTGACTGCCTGATATTGAGTGAGTCCGCAGCACATATAGCCGGCCTCAGAGTGAGTCTCCCACCCGAGCAAATAGGCGGCCGGAAGTGGACTTGCCCCGGCACTGACTACGCATCCCAGAGGTGCTTCGTGGGTGGGCTGTGATCCCATGGGCTGAATGGCACGAAGGATGTGCCCTAGTAGGAGTGGAACTCCCCATCGTGGCCTTGAGAGCGGTAAGTGCAGAGTTGCAAGACAGCCAACATCTGGGAGTAAGGACATTGACACCATTAGAGTCCTGAACCGTGGTGCCAATCTGGGAGGCCCCGGATCCATTAAAGAAATAGGAGAGCTGACTCGCCAGCAGTGCCTGACGTCTCTGAGAGAAGGCCTGAGAAGTCTGATGGCAGACTGGTGTAGAAGTTGTCCTGGAGGGCAGCAGCTGCAGCGGAGAAGAGGAGAGGGATGGACTGCCCAATTTCTGCCCTCCTGCCTGTGCCACCAGTTGAAGGTGTGGCCACCAGGTTGAAGCCTGGGGTGACAACATGGAGTGTGTGGCACAGCTGAGGACTGTACATCTGGTAGCAGCCCTGTTTGCCCTGCTTACTTTGCTAAAGCAGGGAGCTGCGATTGGAACGTCCTACCAGAAAGACTCTGGGCATGTGACTGTCAGTGAGTACCGCCTGCCCTTTACCCCTGCCTTAGACCACTGCCCGGCTGACTGGGTCAGCATCTTGAGGATCACCCAGGGGAGCCCCTTGCCCCCACAGAAACAATGGCATTCTGCTGCAGCCTGGAGACCTAAATGTGGTGGCACTTGCTCCTCTCTCTAGCCCTGCACGGCTGCAGTTGCCACATATATGTTAGAGCATTGGCCAAGACCATCACCTGCAGCCCACAGAACAAACCAGCATCGACCAATACACAGGGGGGCACAAGAAGTGGGAGGATGAAAGACCCACAGACGGGGGTGGTGAAGACCTCCCAGTAGCACCCGAACCCTCAGGTGCTCAAACACTGGCTGTGATAGATCAGTCCAAGCACACAATGAAAACTAAAATCAACACCCTAGCCCAAGAAATGAACCTGGTGCTCACAGACCTGTGAGAGGTTAATGAGCGCTCACTGGTGATGGAGAAGGAGGTGCAGAGGCTGACAGCGAAAATAGCTAACCTGAGAATGGTGGTGCGGATGGTGGCAGACCTCGCTCTATGCCTATAGGATAAGCCCGAGGACCTTGAGGCCAGATCAGGGAGGAGCAATCTCCGATTTGTAGGGTTTAGCAAAAGGGCAGAAGGAACTACCCCTGAACTGTTCCTTGAGGATTGGATCGAAGATGTTGTGAAACCATCAGGCCTGTTGTCGATGTTTGTGATGGAGAGTGCATAGGGCGCTGGCACTAGTGCTACCCTGAGAGCTCTCCTGGGGGCGCTCATTGCAAAAGTCCTGTACTACACGGATCAGAATGTGATCCTGCAGACAGTATGAGTAGGCAGAGACCCCCATTATGAAAACACTGCCATCTGTATTTCCCCTGACTTTATACAATGGGCACGATTTAGAAAGGGACTTACTACTCGTAAAGTTACGAGTGCAGAGTCTCCGTACTCATGGTGGAATCTCTGCACTCATGGCGAAATCTCCGCACTGAGCACTGCAGTGCAAGATTCTACCCCGATTGTGGAGATTTCGCCATGAGTGTGGAGACTCACACTTGTAACTTTATGAGTCGTAAGTCCATTTGTAAATCTGTCCCAAAGGGCGCAGCAGTATCGCAAAACTTTTGTGGTAGTGAAACAAAAACTGAAAGCCATGAATCTGATGTGCATGCTGCTTTTCCCTGCCACCCTCAAGGTCCCACCCAATTTCAAGTTGCCCTTCTCCGGGTTCCTGAGGAGGTCTGGGAGTGGCTGGAGCTGGATGGAGAGCAGGTGCAGAATTAATGATGGGGAGAGCGGACCATTACCGGAGAACAGTCCGAGGACGTGAAAGGTGGAAGAACCCACAACAGATTCCAGCAAGCAGCGCCTCCTCGATAGGTCCACCAGTGGTCTGCGCAGATGGTATGCTGGCCATAGAAAAACAAACAGACACCTAACGAGGAGAGTACACTGGAGAGACTGCCTCCTTATCGAGAGTTGGAAGCAACAGATCAAGCCCCAGAAATGGACATCATACTGTTCATTAGAGATGTCATGGGAGATCATTGAGCTGTTGAGTTGCTTTGGGAGGTGGTGGGCAATCGTAATTGGGCCTGTGGGGGACCATGGGAAGGGACAAAAGAAATAGTCAGGGGAGCTATTGATATGGAGGGCCTGCACTGGAAGTGGCCTGTTGGCGATCCCTCCTTTTGCCCCAAAGAACTGAAAATATATGACCTTCTGAGGGCCTGGCCTCCCCTGCCTTCCATTTATTTCACAACAAGTTACATTATTCCATGGTTATCTTGTGCCAGTTAACACAATTGAACCTTGGTTAGAGCTACACACTCTGCTGTTTGGAGTGAGATGGGGACGCACCAGCTTGTTTTGAGGCACGGTGTTTACCCCAGGGTGAGGGAAGGGAATTGTGGGTATGTTGTTCTGTACGCACCACATGCACAACACGAAGCCTCTGGACCACATGATACAGGAGATGAGCAACTCCTGCCACAGCAGCTTCTCAGAACGTCAGATGATGGAGGGTGGGAGCCACTGTGACCCCTGAATAACACAGACTTGATCATTAAACCATGGACACTACAAGTACAAACACACTGCAGATAGCCTCCTGAAATATACTTGGCCTTAATGGTTATAAGGAGAGATATAGAGTACAGACCTACTTGAGACATTATTTCACAGATGAAGAGGGACACAAACTGAGGAAGAAGTTGTGAGGGCATATATTCTCTTCCACATATTCCTCGTATGCCAGAAGAGTTACCATGTGGGTGGCCCCAGGGATACCCTTACAACAAAGACAATCTACTTCAAATATGCATGGGCGCTACTTAATAGCATTTGGATGGTGGGATGGAGTGGAGGTATGCCTTTTGAATACATGAGCCCTGAACATTCACAACAAGAGTTTCTTTGATGCTCTCTACCATGCCCTACTCCCATACATTGACCTGCTCTTACTTTGGGCTGGCTACTTCAACTCCATCCTAAAGGGTGCTTTCGATCGATAACCACCTAGGCTTCACACCAAGCCAACATGAATGTGGAGCTAGCAGCTATCAAGGAAAGGCTGAACAGCATAGATATGTTGTGCGCTCTCCACCCTATGGAAAAGCATTACTTCTGTCACTCACTTACACATAATACTTGTAGCCTGCTGGACCACATCCTAGTGACTGAAGGACTTGGCCCCCGAATGCAGGACGTCCGCTATTTTAATAGATTTTTCTTGGACCACTTCCCTGTGGTCATCAGTTATGAGAATGGCAACCAGCAAATGCGGGACTTGATGCTAAAGCTAGAGGCTTTAGCGGACACAACCTTACGAATGACTATGCAGGACTGCTTGGAAAGATACCTTAATGATAAGTGGGGTCTACGAAGACCAGAGCCATAGAATGGGAGGCAGTGAAAGTGGTTCTCAGGGAAGAATGCCTGTCTAGGACCTATAGCATCAGACGACATGTACAGCACACCATAGCGAGACAGGGAACCCAATTAGCACACTTAGAGGTGAGAAAGAGGGATCAGGGTGACCTTGCCCGCACTGAGCTGAATCTCGGGTGGGAGATAACAGAAACATGGGATTCCCTAGCAGGCATACATCCTGGGAATATAGACAAATGTTGCACCAGGAGAGAGATGTGCCTGGCAGGCTCCTTGCATGCTTCTCAAATGAGAAACCTCCCACACCATAAATGCTGTCACAAAACAGACCATACAGGACTACAGCAGTCACAGAGGCGAGCAGAAGTGATACCCTGGTGGCCTACTTGGCCAGCCTCTATAAACAGCCAGAACCGGCAACAATGAAACAGATCTGGGCATTCCTGGATCCTTATGAACTCCTGCGACTTGCTTATAGACTGAGAAATCACTAAAGAGGAGATACTGGCCACAATTCGAACTCTGCCTCGGGCAAGAACCCGGGAGGTGATTAATTTCCTGCAGAATTTTATCAGGCATATCCGGACACACTAGCAGGAAAAATGCTGGCTATGTACCTAAAGGCCAAAGGGAATAACTGTAACTGCCTACCTGATTCCATGAGAGAGACCACTATAGTCTTGGTCCCTAAACCTGACAAAGATCCCACAGACCTTGCTGACACAGGCCATTATCCATGTTAAATATGGATAAGAAAATCCTTTCCAAAATTCTGGCTAACCGACTCCTCCACAGTGAGGGAGCATTCGTGCATGAGGACCAATGTGGGTTCATCCAGGCCGGAACACACATATGAACATATGGTGAATGTATCGTGTGATGGGAGCTGTGGATGACTCAGACGAGGAGAGTGCCCTAGTGGCACTCCACATTGAAAAGGCATTTGCTTTGTTAATATGGAAATGGATGCATTTATCAATGAAAATGAAATATCATCCTTATTAGCAGATTTGCCCGTTGTGAACTATACATCAACCTCGACTCAGAAAAATGTAGTCAAACAGGCCCACAGACCAAGGCTTGGGATTGCTGATTGATAGGTCACAGGTGGGAGGGTGTGTAGCTGGCAGGCTAATGCTACGGCAGGAAACTCTTGATCAATCCCACAGAGAGGCGCAGTGACATTACAAAAGGTCAAGGGAGAATGCCCCAGTAAAGCATACATGGCTGGAGGGGGTACGCATGTTCCTTAAAACACAATGAAAATCAAATGCCACATGAATTAGGAACACATAGCCGATCAGGACCTAGCACACGTAGTGATCATGCGCTTCCCATGCCGGACCTCTGGACATGTACCCACTGGCCACATTGTGTCCACGCAAGGTAAAGCCCACCTGTTGTAACCTTTATACAATTAATTTATAACTGCAAAGGCAGCAACCAACATTCCTCACCATATATGGTACGCTGGAAACTTTTACAACCTACTACATTTTGTATATAAGAAGGATACCTACAGGCTATAAACTGAGACAGTCCTCGGATCCTGCGCCTGTAACAGTTCTCCCGGCCATATTGTTTAATTAAACAAGCTGTTCCTGTTTTGCCAAATGCCTCTTGTCTTCTGTTTTTTAAGGGATTTCAAACTCATGCAACAGATTTACTTGGCTGGGAATACATGTTTGCGGTCCTTAAGAAAATAGGATTCAGGAGGACCTACCTTTAATGGGTGGGACTATTGTACAGAGACCAGTTTGCTAGGGTCCACTCTGGGCGACTGTTGACTCGCATGCTGCGAGTTGAGAGACCAATGAGAAAGGGATGCCCGCTATCATCACTCCTGTTCACCATAGCAATGGAGCCTCTGGTGATCTGGCTGAGATGAGATATGCAACCCTGGGGTGTGCGAGTCTGCAATGGAGTACACGTGGTATCCATGTATGCAGCTGATGCGCTGGTTTAGGTAACGCACCCTTGCGAAACGTTCCCAAAGCTTCTGATGGGGCTCGCTGTATTTGCAGAGATGTCGGGCTGCATATCAACAAGCAAAAACCGAAAGATTCCCTGTGGCAGGACTAGTGACAAGGTGGGCATGGTACTCCCTGACCTTGGTCTCCAGTGGTAATGATCAAAGTTCAGATACCTGAGCAGATGTATTACACACTCTGAAGCAACCTACTATGCATGTAATCTGGGCAAAACCTTGCATGGTCTGAAAGCCTTGGTATGATTCAGGGGAATGCTGCCAATCTCTGTAATGGGTAGAGTAGCCCTAGTGAAAATGGTCCTGCTTTGTCACTGCCTCTACATGGTCCAAAACTCGGTCTATACAATTGGGAGGTCTGTCTTCCGGGAGATATAGAGAAAGTGGGTATCCAGTACATCGAGGCCTGTGTAAGAACATCAACCTAACTTATGTAATGGACTTTACAGCATCAATGTATTTGAAACCTTTTTATAGATAACCCCTGGAGAAAATCTTTATGTATGTTGAATCAAATGTTATTTTGATATTCTGTGTTAAATACAATCTTTTCAATGGATACACCTGTGTTAATAATTTGTCTATTTGATTTTGAATATGATATGTTCATTGCATTAATATTGAATTAGATTCAAATGCAATTAACAGGCGTCACTGAATGTGAGAAAATCGTAAACAGAGTATTTAATAACAATATCCCTTGGTGGCACCATTACCTGTTTTAATAATATACACATAGTGTAATTTTAAAATGCTCATTGTCTGATTCTCCACATGGCAATTAAAAACTGCGACACTGCCAAAACCACAATTAGCCTATTATCAGATTTAATGATTCTAAGGGCTTCTCTGAAGTCTTAAACACGAAGGTTTCGACAGAGCGGCGCAATCCACTTATTTCTTATGCCACAAAAAATGGGCAAGCAAACAAAACATGTTCAATCGTTTCAGTCCATGACACGTAAAATGGGCAGTGAGCAGTTCTTGCATTTGCCAATGGTCTCCATCTGCCTATGAATGAAGCAAGCGGTAGGGTTTCATATCTAAATTGCTGAAAGATCTTCCTGGCAATGCAAGGCTCTATTTCGTCCAGGAACTCTTCACTCTGAAACCCATCTTTTACCATTAAGAAGACTGACGACAAGGAGCCCAAGTTGGACTAGCATTGGAGCAAGCCTATTTGATATTGCCAGTAGGCCCTCATTATCTGCCTTTTTGGCAATCTGCTTGCCTCTTCTGGGGCAATCCACAGATGCTGAAGAACAGTGCCAGGTAGTGTTGATCTCACATGCCTAATCCACGGGAGGTCACCTGCTACTGGTAGGCTCAAAATCTCAGTCAGCCCCTGCTGATAAAATCTCAATTCCGGTGTTGCCCATAACCTTCTCCAAAATAAAAGGGGTTGTACCCTGGCTATATCAATTATATTTTTCAGCCCCAGGTGTGACCTCAGGGGGAGCAACGATGTGCTAGTTGGCAGACCAATCAATCGCCGTATGAAGCAATTTTCTACAATACCTACGGACAAGACATCTTTGTGTACCCAAAGTTCTGTGCCATGTAATGCTGACCCAAGTGCCTGATAGTTGTAAACATGCAATACTGGCGAAATAGGACGTATTGAGAGGCCTTAGATATTTTCACACGTCCCCAAGTGGTTTGCTCTAGTTTAAGTTTGGACCTTGCAATATGGGTCTGCCAGAGAAAATGCTCATTCAAATGATACCCAGATATTCGAAGGTGTGGACTCACCCTAAAGGGGTCCCTCTCAACATGGGGTTAGCACGGGTAGAGCGGAAAGGGTTAAACACCATGTACTTTGTTTTTGCCAAGTTGATATCTAAACCCCTCGCCTTGAAAAAGCTGTCAAACCAACTAAAATGTTTTGCAATCCCATGCGATACTTGGATAGAAGCAACGTATCGTCTGCAAACATCAGGACAAGAGCCACACAATATTGCCTACTTGGCTTGATCCCCAAGCATAGAAAAATGCAGCACAATTTGCGGCCGTGGTTCTCCTATAAGCTAAACGCTGCATTGTGATACACTTGTTGTCAAAGAAAAGCCCCATGATCTCTGCATGGAGCCGAAAAATGACAGAATGGGCAGTAGCTGAGGAAGTAAGACTGAAAAAGGTGCATGCAGACAAAAAGGGAGAGGAAGACTTGCCACTCTTTACTGGGATACTGCAAACCCTCTCTGGTGAACATGAGATGGAGAGCGGGATGGAGAATGACTCCAAGTACACACAGACAGGGAACAAGCAAGGCCTGACACTAAGTTAACAAGACCACATGAACTCAAAAACAGGACCATGGGAGGCTAGGATTGGGTCCTGCCTCTTAGACACACTCAGAGAATGAACATATGAAGTGGCCTTGGGAGGACACACCACAGGAATGGTTATACTAAGACACTGGACATGTGTGACATAAAGGGGTACGTTGTTCAACCATATGCAAGAATCCTTTAGTTGAACAAGGCTGTACCAAAAAGGTTTTATTGTTGTATTGCTGAAAAAATTAAATAAAGATGTTAAAAAAGGAGACAATTCTGGGTCATGTCGCCCAGCCGATAATATAGCAACAAACCAAGAAAAGAACAAGTTTCATCCAAGCACCTATCTAACAATACCTAAGTGTCCATCTGTCTTTTATTTGTGGAAGCAGGAAAAGGAGTGCTTGGAAATTCAAAGGCATCACAAAAGTAAAATGACTGGTAAAGTCCCACAATATATACCTAAAAATATCCAAATGAAATGGTTTGGTGACAAATTCAAACAGACACAGCAGTTAATCTAGGAGAAACCACTTAGGGAGAGTATGGTATGAGAACAGACCCAGGAACTGCCTTCTAGATTAAGTAAAGGTGTACTATACAGCTGGTTCTCCTTTTGTAATGCACTCTAGATTGCCTTTTCTGGTTCCGCTGCAGAAATTGGAAGGACCAGTGGAAGTCGTTGGTGTGCAGATGAATCTGAGTATAATAGGTTTCCTGCCTCAAATCCAAATGACAGCGGCCTCCAGGCAATCAGCACAGAGAGCCTCCTTATGCGAGAAACTGCAAACTGCCAATATGGCCCTGTAATCAGAGATCTGGTCTCAAATCTGGGGAGCAAATTCACAATGTTGTTGAGTGTGAGAGCTGTGTTCATGAGGTACTCTAACATGCAAAAGTCTTCAAACAATGACTACCTCGTTTACCCCTTTCATACAGCACCCCAGTCAGAGAAAGAGTGCAAGGTTTCTAGTTGAAATTAGAAGAACTTTCTTCACACACATGGCCGCTAGAGTCTGTGAGCCAAGGTTTTCTTCAATATGTAAAAACAACAATGACTTTTCTTCCCCCCCAATTCAACATCTTACAATGTAATCCACTATGGTGTCTGCAAGAATTCCAAAGCATTAAACTGAAAAGTTCAATAGTTAGAGCGTCCCATTGGGGCAAAGAATATGGGTGTACTCTAGATAGGAACCAGTAGACAAATTGCCCAAATGGAAGCCTTGGACGGGATTAAACAAAAGCCAACATGTATTTTTAATAAATGTCTAAAGTTGCTTACTTTGTTGGCCCTAGCTCTAATGCTACAGCAAAGAGCCCACATGGTCAGCCTACATTTACAGGTCTCCAACTTCCATACACCAGGGAGGAAGAAACTGTGGCAGCATTAGCACTTTAAGGTATACATTGACCATATTGAGTATATGGTCTTCATCTTAAATTTCTACCCTGTTCCCGCAATTTCTGACATGTGTCTAGTACCTCTCTTGGCATCCCAATGAATCCATATTTAGCCCTATGTCTAGGATTTAAGCTAAGGAAGTGTCCTCCAGTCAGGGAAAACACAAGGGGAGCTCAATTTAAGTGTGGTTTGCTGTACAATCTATGACTATCTCTGAATTAGCAGAGGTCTCCACTAGTTTTGAACTCACAAGCTTCCTATGTTGGGGTGGTGATCGACACCTCATCAATGAATCTTTAGCATTCATATGCCAGATGTCTTGCATCACAGATATAGAATTTCTAAACAATTAGTTTTTTAAGTAGCCTGAGTAACCTCCTGAGCCTATTTCCTTTCTCTCTTATCTACTTAATGCATAATGTACTACTTCCCTCAAGGCTGTTGCAAGGGTATCTAAATGTTCAATGGAAACAAGTGTCGGGACAATGGACAAGCCCCTTCAGATGGTGAGCAAATGCACAATGTTTTCTGATGGAATCACCAAAGAAAACTCATCAACAAAAAGAGTTTGTTGTAAAAGACACTTGTTTGAAAGGGTGAAGAGGCAACACAAGGAACTATTGACTAATGGATTTTGGTCATACATCAACATTCTGGTTTTGGGGGCAATTCAGTTGGCCTGGTAAACGACTGTTTCTACCTAGAAGGAGGTCAGTTCTAATTCATACAGACAACACCAACAGAATGTTGTAGAAGAGGACGCAGGGAGGGACCGGGACTCTGACCATCTTGAGATAAGGTTCAGAGCTTTGGATTGACATTGCCCTCATGGGGTAGCCAGTGGCGTAACGAAAGTTGAGGGGGCCCCGCTGCAAGGTACACGGAGGGGCCCCCACTCCGGATTTAATCTGGAGCTCTCAGGCCTGAGTACTGTGTTGAGGAGGCCCCCTGCAGCTCAGGGTCCCCCCCGCACCGCGGGTGCTGCGGGGGCCTGTGTTACACCCCTGGGGGTAGCAACTGCAGTATTCAAAATACATAAGCAAACTTCCTAATACCATGGCTCAGAGGTGATCATGATGTGAGCTGTGCCCCTAATGGTTGAGTAGTTTTGCACTAAAGAGAACTCCCCACATAGATGTTCCCTGCACAGATGAAAGTAAAAAGAAAAATCCCAGTCTTTGGAGCCGATTTTGTTTAATGTGTAGTGAAATTAATTAAATTATCTCCATTTCTAGTTGGCAGATTAGCATCTGAAGTGTAATGTTATGTATGAACCTATATTAAAGGTTCCAACTAAGTCCTGGTAGGAAGTTGCTTTTCTGTCGATAATGTAATGTATAAGTGCTTGTCTGGCAACCATCAGAAAGAGTCGCAAATGTGTAAAAACAGTTGTGGCATCGGATTTCACTGCTGTGTACATTTTCATGTGCTGCCAGATAACCTTTGAACTTTTCATTCTAAGAACTGCTGCTGGAAAGGCCTGGTGCAGAAAACTTTTCTGTTAAGAGGATTAATTTGGTAGCTCAGTTATCTTTTTTACCTTCTTAAAGCTTTATTCGATAACAAAGTATCTTAAAAGCATCAACATTCTTATTTCCATCCATAAACAGTATACAGAATATAAAACGGGACATAAAAACTTTAAAAATCCATCAATTCTTATGTTTCATGATAGCCCAGAGCTGGGAAGAACGGGAAAAAAACAAAAGAAAACATTCCATACCAGCTCTCATCATCTAAAGTGACAGTGCAACTTGTGTAAACTGTTTTAGTTAAAAAATAACATAAAAATGTAAGATTCATCAAAATGACCCTCACAAGATATAGTATAAAATGACAATGGAATTTAAGATATACAAGCAATTTACGTTAAAACTAACATCAAAACATGAACATTCATCATGAAACCCCACTTAAAAATGTATGTCTTGTTATCCAGGCACGGCCGAGATACTTAGCCACTCCGCAGACCAAAAGGGTCCGTGTGTCTGATTTTAAAATGCGCATGGCAATACAATGTTCTTGAGTTCCCAATTGTCTGCAGATGGGTTTAAGCCATCTCGACCTAGCATTTTTATAAAAAGGGCAAGCGAACATAAGATGCGCTACACTCTCAGCAGGCGCCTTACAGCAGGGACACTCCTTTAATGTTTGATGTGGCACACTCCACTTTGCAGTAAACTCTCGAACTGGAAGTGATCCTATCCTAAACTGTATATAGAGTGTTCTGTCGCGCGGTGCCTGGATGAAATCTAGGTAGGGTTCAAATGAGATAACCTGTTTGTGAAAGTAAAATTCATCTGTAAGCCTACCTACCCCAGCATAGTTAAGCTCTTGGTCATCTATCCAGGCCCAATAGCGTCTTTTAAGCTCCTCCCTGCAGGGCGGGATTTGTGAGTCCCACGATTCCTTAAAACCTAGCACAGTTAGTATTTTCTTTATGGTACACACCCAATGAATTTTTTGACAGCCATCAAGGGTCATCACTTCTGCCAATGCTGAGGCGTAGTTGGATAGCTCAGGAGTCCTACACAAACGAGCCCAGAATAATAGTGGCCACAACCTGGCTACGTCTTTGAAAGAGCGTCTACCCATATCGCTCATCAAAGGTTTCAATGGGACGTTGGAAGGGAGCGACACTAAGCCTCTTAGGAACTTATGTTCTGATCTACAAATACAATCTACCTTCTCGAAGCCCCATAGCTCAGCACCATAAAGGGCTGAGCTTACTGCTTTAGCTGCATAGATGGTAAGAGCAGGGGCTACAGGTCTACTCGCTGAGGAGCGGTGTTCTCTAGTTAGTACTCCTGTCGTGCGCTTATGATTTAAAAGCATTTTATCAACATGATTTCTCCACTGCATATTCTCAGCGAGCCTAATTCCTAAATAGTCAAAAGTTAAGACTCTTTCCAAACCAACTCCGTCAAGGGTAAAATTGCTTCTGTATGGCCTGTAAGGGTTAAATACCATGAGCTTAGTCTTGGAGGTGTTAACAATAAGCCCCCTGGATTCACAGAAGAGATGAAATCTATCTAAAAGCTTTTGTAGCCCTGCTGGCGTCTTTGAGATGAGCAAAGTGTCATCCGCAAAGAGGAGGGTGGGGATCCTATCACCCAGCAAAGCTGGGGCATCAGCTGGGCACTCTTGGAGAAAATCGACCACCCCATTCATGTACAAGGAGAACAGAGTAGGCGCCAGGACACAGCCCTGGCGGACTCCTCTGTTAACCGGGATTTTGTCTGTTTTCTGGCCTTGCGACCCCCACCTCACTTGCGCAAAAGTGCCCTCGTGTAGGCGGATCAACAGGTTCAGCAACAATGGGGGAATCCCCATTTCACCCAAGATGAACCACAGCCGCTCGCGAGGGACCAGGTCAAAGGCAGTCTTTAAGTCAATAAATGCCAAATAAAGACTGCCCTTGCCAATGAGGACCACCTTCCAATAGATAAGGAGCAACCTAAATGCTTGGTCCACTGTCCCCATACAAGCCCTAAATCCCGCTTGGTATTGGGAAAGAATATTTTCTTCATCCACCCAACAGTGAATTCTCTGTAATAACACCCTGCCAACTACTTTCTGCATAGCGTCAATCAAGCTGATTGGGCGGTAGTTGGCAGGATCATCTCTGGGGCCTTTCTTATAAATAGGAATCACCTCAGCCCCCTTCCATGACTCAGGTACTGGGCTGCCCTGTGCGAGGCAATTAATTAAAAGCGTAATATAACTAGCCCAGTTATGGGGGTCAGCCAAAAAGAGATCCCCAGGAATACCGTCAGGTCCCGGGGCTTTTGATGGAACAATTTTCTTAACAGCCGCCTCTACTTCATCTAATGTGAAGAGATCGATGGGGTCCATTATGGGATGAAAGCTTATTTGATGGAGAGGCCCTGATTCGAGAGATAAATTGGGCCCAGAGTAGAGACTTCCAAAGTGGCTATGCCATTCTTGACAGGTAATGTGGTTAGGGATAAGGTCAGGGTCTTTATGACCGGACCACCTGACCATATTCCAAAAGAGTTTGGGATCTCTAGCTGTGCTAGCGTCTTTTAGATTCTGCCAGTGGGACTCGTCCCACTCACGCTTCGCATGAGAGACAGAGATTTTATAATTCTTCCTAGATTCTCTAATTAAAAGACAATTTTTGGTCCTTAGTGCTAAGACTAGGGCCTTTTTTCCCCGTCTACAATCCCCGTTAAACCAGGTATGGTGCTTTTTATTGCCTGTATTTAATTTGCCGGCTTTAAGAGTCATACTAAAAAAGGAACCTACCTGGGCTATCATTTTATCATATGCTTCAGGGATCTTTGTCAGGCCATCTATTTCACCAAAAGCTTCTCTTAATCTGAGCGTGTTTTCACGCAAGACATGTCTGATGGCTACCATTTTAGATTCGTCTGTAGCGACTTTTGACCATTTAAGTGACCTTCTGCAGTTAGAGGGTATCAGTTCTTTAGTTATCATGAGAGGCCCTGGAACCACAGGAACCAGAGAAGCCCAGGGGATACCCATTATCAAGCTTAATATGTTATGATCGCTATCAGACGATGGAACCACTTCCATGTCTATCAACAATCTCCAAATCCGCAAGTCTAATAGTATATAATCAATTCTGGAGGGACAGTTAACCCTATTAAACGTATTGGCTCCTAAGGCGTCCGAACTAGATCTTCCATTTACAGCCCTAAGACCTGTTTCGACAGCCAGAGCATTTATTTGAATTGCTATCTGGGTCCATTTCTTAATGGGAGGAATAGTTAACAATGGAACGCCCCATTTGGTATCTTCTTCCTCTATCCCTAACAAATCCTCAGCCCCTAATGGTTCGAAAGTGCAGTTAAAATCACCTGCAATCATGATATAAGAGCTTGGAGGGCAGTTAGATAGTTCTTGTTCTAAAGCCAAGATAATACTTGACTGTCTGCCCCCTGGTGTTCCCCTTATGTAGACATTAAACAGCTCTAGAATTTGTCCACCCCTACTCCCCTTAATCGAGAGCCACATAATGTCAGGGCTATTACAGAGATGTTCAGTAATTTGACAGTCCATGTCAATTTTGACCCAGACAGCGAGACCTCCAGAAGGGCGCCCCCTCCCCATGGTAGTAGCTGGTTTAAAGAAACAAGTATAACCTGATTTATATTGTGGGCTTACGCTCCAAGTTTCTTGGAAAACGCATATATGATGTTCCTCTACCTGCTCATTCCAATCTGGAAGCTGCATTTTGCTACACAGGCCTGCAATATTCCAGGAGAGAATTTTAATCTGTGTTCCCAAGGTTCTATCGCTCGATGTAATTCGTTTTGTCAAATGGGGTGGAACAAGAGATAAAGTACAATCATTAGTTGGTACTACAGTACCATGGGCCCCCGAGCTACAGCCCCGATCACCCACAGTACTAATGAGTTTCATCTGTGTTAGCAAACTATCTAAAGTTGTATTCGGACAGTCAATGTTGGAAGAACAACAGATATTAGTGACCATGGAAAGCTTTTGTTCCTGCAGAGGTTGGAAAAGTTGATGTGCCTGACATAGTCAATCAACAGATTCAACCCCATAGGTACGGATGTAGATTTCTTGCTGTCGTGAGCCCTTAACACTGGAGATGACGGAAAACGTCTAACCTGGATGGATGAAGAATCAGGAGAACAGGTCCTAAATTCCAATGCTAAGAGATTTTCCGCCAGGTCAGGATTAGTCAGGGTAAGTGCGATGCAGTCCAAAGATTCATAATTGGACGAGCATCTTCTTGCCCCGACTATATCCTCCCTAATTATGGAGCGGCAACACCTGACATGACGTAGCCAATGTATGGATTTGTTTATCAAGGAATCATGAGTCTCGAGACTACTTCCTAATCCAAGTTTAGGAACGTTAACCATAAAAACTGTCCGGGCCTGTACTGGGGAAAACATTGATTGTGCACTTTGTTGAAGAAAGATGTTACTGGCCATAGATGAAGCCAGTGGAATACCAGTTGGCTTTCCACAATGTGCAGTCATGTTTGAGTAGAGTTGTTTTTGCCTAATGTCGGGCTGAAAAGCTCCGGGGGGTCTGCCAATTTTGCCGGTGAAGCCATAATGGCTTTATCGGGAGAGGCTCTAGGCACTACAACCGAGTGTGGATTAGATGGAACACACATAGATGGTACATTAGGTGGGTTAGTCGAAATTAAGAGTTTAACAGTAACTGTGAGCTCCCCAATGGTCGCTTTCAAAAGTCCAACCTCCTCCCTCAATGTATTAACAGTCTGGATAAGAGCCTGAAAAGGGGAGGAAGGACTGACATCTATTTCCAAAAGAGGCTTCGCTGTAGGTATAACTAGGGGTGGAGATTGCACGTCATCGCAAGAATCAAAATCCTCAGCTAATGGTGCAAATCGATTAATACATATAACTGTAGGCTCTATATGACGTGTGACATCGTAGTTAGGAGCTGTAGACAAGCAAGGGGCAGTGTTAGTCGTCAAAGACGAATCAGGAGCTGGATGTATAAGCTCATGACTAGACACTATGTCCTTGCGACGGGATTTCTGGAACATTGGAGGAACAATAGGTAGGCGCAAGAGAGTGTGTTCACCTGCAAAAGCAGGGTCAACGCCAACAGGGGGACTGTGGGGTCTGCTCTCAATAACCCTTCACATTCTATAATAAGGTTATCGATCCTGTCCATAACATGGTTATTAGCAGTGGATACAGTTTTGTTTGCCTTTCTGGCCTTCTTCCCCTTACCTGCCCCAGTTGCTAAAGTGTTTAACCCCCTGACCCCCTGTACCCTCCATAGATTTCCTTTTGCCCATTAAGATGCACAAAGTAGGAGATTTTCCCTAAAGTGAACCTATACAAAATGTAATTAGCAAAAAACAAACAAACAAAAATCATACAAACATGTTGCACTAAGATAATTGGTCACGCAACAGCACAATACCTTTAGGAGGTTCGTAATTTTTGTCCAGGGGGGCCCAATAACCAATAAAAGAGGTATGGCCCTGCCCTGCCTCTTCCTGGCAATGACGGGCAAGGACGGGTCCGCCCTTGGCCCGGGCTTTGCCCGGGCGCAGCCCGCGCGCGTCCCACGCCGCAGGATGCAAGCCGCGCTGAAGAGGGCTACACTAGCCCCTCCCTCTCCGCTGATTAGCAGACGCCGGGGACAGGAGACGCACAGTGCACTCTGGGATTGGAAGTCCCACCAGAGTGTGAAGATTGCCCCGGTGCGCTCGCGGTGGCCCAAGAAGGATGCTGGCCAAGTTCGAGGTGGGTACGGGGCTGTGAGAGGGTGCTGCCTCCACCAAGGGTGCCTGGATGATCCCGCAATGAAGTCGAGTGTCCCGCGCCGCGGGATGCAAGCCGCGCTGAAGAGGGCTACACTAGCCCCTCCCTCTCCGCTGATTAGCAGACGCCGGGGACAGGAGACGCACGGTGCACTCTGGGATTGGAAGTCCCACCAGAGTGTGAAGATTGCCGCGGTGCGCTCGCGGTGGCCCAAGAAGGATGCTGGCCAAGTTCGAGGTGGGTTCGGGGCTGTGAGAGGGTGCTGCCTCCACCAAGGGTGCCTGGATGATCCCGCAATGAAGTCGAGTGTCCCGCGCCGCGGGATGCAAGCCGCGCTGAAGAGGGCTACACTAGCCCCTCCCTCTCCGCTGATTAGCAGACGCCGGGGACAGGAGACGCACAGTGCACTCTGGGATTGGAAGTCCCACCAGAGTGTGAAGATTGCCGCGGTGCGCTTGCGGTGGCCCAAGAAGGATGCTGGCCAAGTTCGAGGTGGGTACGGGGCTGTGAGAGGGTGCTGCCTCCACCAAGGGTGCCTGGATGATCCCGCAATGAAGTCGAGTGTCCCGCGCCGCGGGATGCAAGCCGCGCTGAAGAGGGCTACACTAGCCCCTCCCTCTCCGCTGATTAGCAGACGCCGGGGACAGGAGACGCACGGTGCACTCTGGGATTGGAAGTCCCACCAGAGTGTGAAGATTGCCGCAGTGCGCTCGCGGTGGCCCAAGAAGGATGCTGGCCAAGTTCGAGGTGGGTACGGGGCTGTGAGAGGGTGCTGCCTCCACCAAGGGTGCCTGGATGATCCCGCAATGAAGTCGAGTGTCCCAGTTATCAAGGTAACCCATTAGCAAACATGGCCAGTGAAAATGTATGCAGAAAAAAGAAGGCCATATTTTCAGAACAATGTTTAGAACAGCTTGTTTACTCAGTCCTGGCAAACTATGATGTTTTATTTGGTGCACAGCCCCATCGTACATCTCTGCAAATTAAAAACGATATCTCAGAAACTTTCCTGCAAAAGAAAAATGCTATATACACTGCCACACCTCTTATAACTGATATTAAAAAGAAATTACATTAACTGTGCAATAAAGTGTATGAAGATTATAGCAAGGCAAAGCTGCATGATAAAGGAACAGGGCTTGGGCATTCCTTAGAGTTTGACCTTACTAATGCTGAATTTAATGATTTAGATACTAAGGACCCTGCTAGTTTGGAAGGACTAGATGGAATGGCTACCACCCTGAAATGTACAGAAAATGAACTGTCAGGTCAGATTTTTCCACTTCTCCTTTTGTTAAAGTAACTGTAGATTTACAGTCCCATCAGAATTATAAATTGTGGTGTTTCATCTGGAGTTCCTGGCTTCCTCTGAGTGAAATACAGAAGGGATCACTATTTCAGGCATGTTTCTTTCTCCCCAAAATCCTATAAACCCGAATATGTACATGAGAGACACTGACAATCCCAGTCTCGGTAACAACATGGAATGAAGCCCTAAGTAGCCTATAAAGCTTTTCAAGATGTTGGAATACTTCATCAAGAAATCTAGAAATAACAAGCTATGTCAATTGGAAAAAAAAAGTAAAAAGTACCTAAAAGGTTTTTTTTAATAATCAGCAATTTTACAAAAGCATTTAATAAAAATGGAAATATTACGTGGACAGCAAAACGCTACAAAGACTGAATAAATTTCAGTTTTGCTTACTTGTTCATTAATAGACACATTACACCAAGTAGCGATATTTCATGCAGAAGAAAATCTTTAGAAGTAAATTCTGTTTTCTCACGAGTAACCTGAATATTTTTGCCTTAAATATCTAAAGACTGAAACGATTTACAAAGGCTTGTAAAACCCAATTATGAATTATTGAAGAGAAGCTTAAAACAAAACAGAATGACTAATGCAGCAAATTTCAATACACCAGGAAAAAACATTTTTAGGTAACAAGCTCTGCAGTAAATGAAAAGAAGAAACATCAAGGAGAGAATTACCACACAAGTATAGACCAGCCCGGGTTTGAAGTATTGTGGAGTCTTCGTAAATGCCATTTTGAAGGGCGATTTAACGATTGGAATTCCAGTTTTCTCTGCTTCCACCATCTCACTGCCTACCATGACAAAATAAATAACATATATTTCACAAGACGCATTTACTAAAAACTAGTATTATCTAAGCCAAGTGTTGTACAAGGAATAGCATAGAAACGTGCATGAATGTCAATTAGCGCCAGCGAGGGGATAGCAGCTACCCCTGACTTGTCCTTTAGTACCCCTGGCGCTGTCCCTTCTGCATCTGGTCCCAGATGTCATGAAGAAAACAGCAGATGCAGAATGCAAGCAGGACTCTAACAATGATCTACATTCTACAGTTTCCATTCTTGCTAGTCCTTATGTCTCTCAGCAGAAAGCAGGAGATTCAAGGGCGAAGGATGGAACAAGCGATGACATCAGAGGTCAAAGGGTGAATGATGTCACTTCTTCTTCCCCTGGTATTTTGGGAAACCAATGTCCATGGAAACATGCTACTGTAGAGCTCCAGCCCGCAGGGGGCTCAAAAAGCTAGGCACTTTCTCCTGTTATCCACTAAGCCTTTTTATCCTTCTGATATTCAAATATTATGTACCATATAGGAACTTATCACAGGTTTCCTGGTGCTCGCCACATTGTCTCCCCAATGGAGTTACTGTTGTTAGGGTTACTGGTTAGTCAGGGGAGAGAAAGGAATTATAGGCATAATGCCTATGTTTCCCTGAGAAATTATGAATTATCATTGTTATTTGTAATTCTGGATGCAGTTCTCCTAGTTATTCCTGACTCCCATCTCTTGCTTTCAGCAGTTTTACCGTAAACCTTCTATTTCCCAATGAGGCCAATAACTCTGTTACCGATTCCATCGAGAACTCAAGGAACTTTGCAATTGGTCGCTTACTTGGGTTTTCCTGAGGTTTACTATCAATGCATTACTGACTGCTTGGTCCTATAAAATATTTAGTGCCTGTCGCTAGCCAATAGCCATATGATCCAAACCATTCCTGGATGATCCCACCCACTCTTAGCCAGATACTTTTACTTGTGTGCCAATTTGTAATTTAAATTGCACAAGCCTAACACTAAGAGACTAATATGCACCCATATTGAAATCCTTTTTGCCATACCACTTTTCTACCCAGCTCATTACCACCCAATTTGACTCACACAAAAGGGTTATCTCACTTATAATTTTCATAATTACTCTCCAGGCACCCATCAACAACAGCTTTTCCCAGAGCAGCAGTCTGTGAAAAGCGTAAAATGTTGTGGTATAGTTCACAAAGGTCTCCTTGAGATTTATATGTGTAATTAATATCAGGGCCATAGTACTATGTGCACTGGACATACCCTGTTTGAATCCATTTGGACTATAGGTAACACTCATGTTCAGTAACCCAAATAACGAGCTAGTTCAAAAATTCTTTAGCAAATGTCTTGGACGGAACACATAAGGTTGCAAGAAATCTATGAATAGGTACATACTTACTTTCACAGTTATAAATATTGTTTTAATCATCTTTATTGGCATTTTAACACTTTTTCGTACAAACATAACAAAACACCAGTACAATAAAGGATCAATGGGGTGGCTCGGATGAAGGATGGAGGTGGGCAGTGTGAGATGGGTAGTTGGCCAACTCTGGAACTTAACATATAAGGTTGGAAAAGAGACTAGAACTGTGAGATAATAAATCATTCAACTCTTCTAGGTGTCCAGATGCATACCATTTTAACTGTGGTTCAAAATATAGGGACAATGCTATTCCCCACCACTGTGCACTGGCCTTGAGGGAATTATTAGACCATTCAACCAGTCTTTTCGCGTTAGCATTGTTTGCTGCCACTATCAAATTTGTGATTTCCTTGTGTCCATCCATAAGGTGAATTTTTCATTACGCATTCCACTTAACTGGCACAGCCATTCCTTCTGCACCACCATATTGTGAACTAGTATATTTTGACTATTCCACTTCCAAGATCGAATGGACAGCCCCATCCCTAAGCTCAATCATAGTTTTTCTCACTGTCTTCCAGAATCTCAGTTGTTACCCTGTGACCACACATCCAGAATGCTACTCTATCTACTGATTACATTTTCTAATTTGTTAACTCATCTGTTTTTAATAGTCCTGTGTTGTTTGCTTTAATTCAGCCTTCAATCACACCAATCCCTTTTTCTCCCTATCTGCTAAGTTATCTGAAACAACCCGTTGCACAGATCACAAACTTCATGATAAATCAACTCTTTTTGGTATGTCACATTCCAACTTCCTACAACATGCCCCTCTCTACTAAAAATGTTGTCCTCCAAAGAAACAACCATTTCATAATACTTTTTTGATTATTGCTGTGTAGTCAGTCCACTTGCACTGCAGAATGACCTCTTTAGTGAAAAACATCCCTTTCTAATTCTTTCTTCACAATATCAAGGCTCTTCTCATTTCATTCTACTAATTTGACTGTACACATGAATTTGTTTACTCCTGACTTTTTGTGCAGGTGTTATATTAAAGCACTGGAGCTGGTGATAACTCTCCAGCCTGTCTTTTGTAGGATAATCTTCACATAACACAAATGGAAAGTCAAGCAAGGAGCTTCATATACTGTTTATAGGAAGTGTGATGCAGACAAGACTATAAATCATTACTTTAAATCAAATGTCTAATTTTCAATCTATTGATGCAGATTATTATATGCTCACTCCTCACATCACTCAATTTAACATCCATTGTTAATTCTGCTATCCCCCAGTAATTATCCCTGCAGTATTATAATTTCTGATTGGCTACTGCTGCTTGTATCCTCTGTATGAGCCCTTATTAAGGGAAGATGCAAAGGAGAATTCTTATCCTATAGAATGGGTCTCTTGTCACTTTATTGATTTGGAATTGAAGTGAGGCATTGCATTCCATGATCATGCCAAGATATTTCATTGTACTCAAAGTGTCGCTGTCAGACTCATTTTCAAGGGCCAAGAAGATAAAAAGTGTTATGATTTTGCCAGGATCCACAGGAGACTATTTAAGTTTTTGCTGAATCAAGTTTCAGATGATACTTTAGCATCCATTGTTTGATGCCCATAAGGTGTTCTTCATGCCGAGAAGTGTTGACTTCAAAGTGCTGTCCACTTTTAATATTGAGTTATAGGTAACAAGGAAACCCAGGTGTAGTCTGAGACCTCGGGTGAATTTATCTAGAAAGAAACAGTGGTCCCTCAACAAATAAATGTCACAGTTAATATAACATTACCAAATGATCACTTTAATCAATTACTCTTATAAGAGCACCACACACTTTTCTCACTACACACCCACTGCACCATCCCACGTGTTTATTATATTTGAGGATTTGTGATTGATTAAAGTGAACATAATGTTACATTATTGCATACCCATATAATAGTATTGCAATGTTTCACTTATGTTTCATGTATTATGTTAGTGTGTTGTTTTATGATAGTGTGTTTTAGTTCATATATTCATATAATGTAGTGTTTTAGCTGAGTCTTAGTGGTTATTTTTACCGGCAATTAAGAATTCCCATGTTTTTCTTCTCACCCTACGTCACAATTTAGGGGCTAATTTTCTCACATTAACCTGTAAAACAATATAAATACAACCTTTTCAGCTCTTTCAGAGAGAAAAGCACATTTCTGCAACCAAGGAGCTCATTATTCTATTATCAGGGGCACAGACTTAAAATAAGCTGGGTTTTGGAGACCAAACTCTGCCTTGCGGACCTCAGGAATTCTGCTTATACCAAACAGGTACGCAATTATGTATTCCACTCTTCTCAATGGCAGACATTTCAGGGCTATTTTCTTAATAAAAGAGACTTATTAGGAAGGGGAAGTCTTTTGAATAACATGTTGTCTGTATTCATACTATTCACAGCTTTTTCCTTATTTCCCTTTGTCTTTATTTGCCATAACTCTTGTGCTATTTCCTACAATAAATTTGCATATACTGGGTACTAACCTGGCTTCATCTTAAGCCTCATGAAATACTAGTCCAGAATTTTTGGGTGTGCTTGCTTTAGGGAATGGGTGAGTGCAACCCACAAAAATGCCTGTACCTCTGGAATGAAATGTGCGCTTCTAAGATGGTTTACTCCTAGGTAAGTTCGGAGACAATTCATAAGGGCACCACCTGTCTGTTTTTTCCGCTCTGAATAGTAAATTGGCATATCGGTAAAATCTCAGGGCAAGGAAAATCTACTCAAAGTGGTCAGGACTGACCCGATAAAGACCAACAGTTTCTTGTCTAGTAGTTGGTGTTGAGTTTTCCTTTGAAGGGTCTGTTAGATAAGGCTGTGTAGTTTGCTGTGTTGGCTTGCTTCTTTGATAATATTTTGAAGCAGGATGTATTGAATTTTCCAGTTAATTTACCACCTAATAATGATAATCTCTTTTGCTGGATTGAGATCAGAAGATTCTGGGAAAACAGTTTAAAAAAGAGGGCAAGGAACTTCTGGGGAACCTCTGATCAGGTCGTTAGTTTCCTTTTCTGTTAGTAGCTTGAATATGGATAGCTTAGGTTGTGTGATCAGCATAGCCAATTTTGTCTGGGAATGTGGTGTGAAGCTTGTCTTTGCGAGGAAGAAAGATTCAAGTGTAGCACTCTTTTCAATGAAGTGTTTCACTAAGGCATCACTAAATGCTTGAGAATGTTTTATACTTGTTGAGGTGATGTCAGGGTTACGGAACTCATTGACTACTTTAAAGAGCTCTGCTTTTATCATCGTGATTGTATGTTTTCATCCAGTTTCTGTTTTTTAAAAATTTACATCCAGATTGTACCACCCTGTATGCCTTTGTTTAGTAAACAGTCATGTTTTTTTGAGGGGGATCGCTATGTTTTATTTCCGTTCTACTGATGTTTCTAGGTCCAAAGGGGAGGAAGCATGGATTTTTTTTGTTGGAAGTTTAGATTGAGAGTCTTATATAGTGTGGCTGCTATATGATTTTGTTGAGAACAATATTATTAATATAATGAAAACACCACACTATATTCTAATAATCATAACAACAAACAAATATAATGTAATTTACAATTAAAAAGCATAACAGAATTATCACATAACATAACAACTAACACACTTAAAAAAAACTATTTTTACATTTGTTAAAACTTAAATAACGTCCTACCCTATACCTCTATAAACTAAACAACACACACCTAATATATATCTTAAAAAGTATAATAATTATACATTTTACATACTTTATTATCAATTAAATAATTAATATTAATGAACTAATAATAAAATAATGATATTTAATTAACTTCCCACCCTTTATCCCTACAAACGCAACAATGTGTGCCTAATATATAAATGAAAAAATATCTTATTTATGTAATTAATTATCAATTAAACAATTAATAACATTTAACTAATAATAAATTGAACAGATGGGATGCTGTGCAAACTGCTCTGGCTAACAAAGATCAAAGTGAGTTCTGGTCCATAGTTGCCACTGGTAGTTGTCAGGGCAAGGCTGCTATCGAACCTAATATATCAGCAGAAGCCTGGGAAGCTCACTTTCAGGCCCTTTATACCACAAAGAACGTCCCCGTCTCCTGTGGAGATGTATTTCCAATTGTTTCTAGTACTAACCATGATGAATTTATTGAATTCACTCTTTCAGAAGTTCTAAGTGCGATAAGTAAGCTCCCTATAGGCAAAGCACCGGGATTGGACAAGATCCCAGGGGATCTCTTCCGGGCAGAACCAGGAATTTGGGGACCTTATCTGTGGGCTCTATTTAATGCCATCTTGAAGGGCATGCCAATTCCCGAAACCTGGGCAGGGGCAGAAATAGTCCCAGTTTTTAAAAAGGGGTCGCCGCTTCTCCCTGCAAATTACAGACCAATCAGTTTGATCAACGTCATGCGAAAACTCTTTGCAAGGGTAGTTCTTGACCGTTTGCAGGGGTGGATGGGAGATCATGATATTCTAAGCCCTTATCAAGCCGGATTCAGGAAGAACATTTCCACCGTGGACCAAATTTATAGACTCCAACTTATATTTTGGAAAACGGTGAGAATGGAGGGTGGCAGCCTCTATTTGATCTTCGTGGATCTGAAGACGGCTTTCGATTTGGTGCCCAGGGCCAAGTTATGGGGGTACTTGGGGATATGGGGATCCCCCCTTACCTTCTGAATATACTTATTAGATTGCATGAAGGCAATTTTGCCCAAGTAAGGTGTGGAAAAGGAGGTGAACTGACCCCCCGATTTCCAGTCGATAGGGGTGTAAGGCAGGGGTGTGTGCTCGCACCTACCCTGTTTTAGCTCTTTGTCAAGTCTCTGGTATCCCACCTTGCAGAGGTCAGGGACAACGATGCCCCCAAACTGGCAGGTACCAAAGTCCCCGCAATGATGTTTGCGGATGACACTTTGCTACTGTCAAAGTCTCCGATGGGCATTCAGAGGGTCCTGGACAGCTTTGCCACTTTTTGTGGCAAAAGGGGGTTGGAGATCAATACCCTGAAGACAAAGTTTATGGTCTCCAATCCACCCAAGACAAGCCGCCCTAACCCTAGTCTGGAGGGTACCATCTTGGACAGGGTGTTAGTGTTTGAATATCTAGGGGTTACACTAACAGAAAATATGGAGTGGGGCCCACAATTTGCTAAAGCAAAGCTTAGGCTAGCCCAGACTTCTGGGGGGATTGCCAAATTACTGAGAAATTCCACCTCTAAACCTGCTGGGCCCATAGTTGAGATTTACAAGGCCCAAGCCAGGGGTGCGGCAATGTATGGGGCTGAACTCTGGGGGCATTGCTGCTGTGGACCTGTGAGCAAGGTGGAAAACAATTTTATGAGGCAGATCCTGGGTCTCCCCGCTAGTACCCCCCTTGTTCCCCTGCGGTTGGATCTAGGAATTAGACCGATTGAGGAGGAGTTGGGCCTCAGACCACTAACTTTTTGGCGTAGAATGTGGGTGACTCCGGAATTGGCAGCGTACAGAACAGAACTAAAAGAGATATTGAGCCTTCCGGGAGTAGTAAAAATCCCCTGGTTTGCACATATAAAGGATGAAAGTACTAAGATGGGAAAGCCAACATTGTGGAGCAACCCTGAGGAAGCATGTGCTGCAACCCCACGCTCTGAAGTGGTAAAAGCTTACCGTTCGAGCAAGTTGGCTGCTGTACAGGGACGTTCCTCTGTAGGTCAACTGACGGCCCAATTTTTATTGCTAAAAGATGAGTACAGAATGGAATCTTTTTTAGATGACATCCAGCCATTTTTGGCGAGAAAACTGTATGTCCAGTTTAGAATGGGCATTCTGCCGCTCCGTGTATTCACCCGCAATTGGACACACTCTTCTCCTAGAGAATGCCCAGCTTGCAATTGGGAGGAAGAGACGGAGCTTCATGTCTTTTTCTTTTGCCCGGGTTATACATTAATAAGGAAGCGCTGGCTTGTCCAACTGTGCAGGAATTTAGGGTTTGTTCACTGTGCTGAGGCATTTAGAGTTCTGAAGTCGGACACCCGTAAGCCCATTGTTTTTGCCGTGTCAAGATTTCTGACTTCAATGTGGCGTAGGCGCATGACTTTTGTAAAATTGTAAAATTGTTACTTTAGTTGCAGCAGCACATTGTTGTAATTTTCTAGGGTTTTAACTTGTATTTTAAATTTTTTAACTGTTTTAACCTTAAAATGTATTTAGTTTTACTTATTATATGTGTGTATACAGTTTGTATTTTAAAGGTATGACTCTGATTGCTGCTTCAATTATCCCCTCTGCACGACCCGTATTGAAACTATTCGCACAGTTGTGTTTCTTATACTCATTGTCTTTTGCACAGTATTTATCTTGCACATGCACTTTATTGAGCCGCCGGATGTGGAACTATGTCAGTGCCTAATTACAGATCGGGATGTCATTTTATTGGATTACCTTTTTTGTTTATTTTTTTGTATTGCATTTACTGTTTTAATTGCATACTTTTATGGTCGTAATGACCGAAATAAAGGTTTTGAAGGTAATAATAAATTAATTAATTAATTAACTTCCCACCCTTTACCCCAACAAACCCAACAACCCGCACCTAATATATAACTTAAAAAATATCAAAATTACACTATTTGCATAATTAATTATCAATTAAATATTTAATAATAATTATTAATTATTGATATTGATAACATTTCTAAAGTACTCGAATGCCACTAGCGTCTTGGCGCTAGTGTCAAAGCACTGTCTAATGAGTACTTCTAGAACTAAGGCCTACAGGATAGACTTGTCATATTTTGCCAGAAAGTAGCCATGTTTTAAGCTCCTTCCTAAATCTAAGCAGATTAGGCTGGCTTCGCAGAACTTCATGGAGACTGTTCCACAGCTGAGCTGTGGTATGGATAAAACTCCTGCCGCCCCACTTCTCTCTTTTGATTTTGTGGACAATTATTGTCCTGGAGTTGGATGATCGTAGCATCCTGTTAGGTATACCAGGAAAGATTCTTTTTCAGGTACAGTGGCGCATTTCATACAGGGATTTAAGAGCTAAGCATAATGCCTTGAACTTGACTCTTTTCTTCACTGGAAGCCAGTGGAGTTCTCGAAGATTGAATTTTGGGATTTTCTTCAAAGGTTTTGCCACATCATTTTGTAAAACTTGAAGTTTTTTTAATGGGCGCTGATTAATGCCCAGATAGAGGGCATTACAGTAATCCAGCCTCTATAGCACTACGGCTGTGACCACTAATTTCTGAAAGAAACAGAAAGAAGTAAGCTTGCTAGTCTGAGCCTCAAAGGACAGATCAGAGTCAAAGATTATGCCACGATTTTTGACAGTGGAAACCAGGGAGGGGGGTGGGAGGGGTACAGAGCATCTGAGGCCACCAAGATTGGTCCCAAGAAACCGGATTCTTGCCAAAAAGAAGGACCTTGGTTTTGGCTGAATTGAGCGTGAGGCTGTTGTCATCCATCCATAACGCAATGGCTGACATACAGCCCTTGAAACAGTGTGCCGTCTCATTGATATCATGCATGATAGCCACCATAATTTGTGTGTCGAGTGCGTAGGTGACTGGAGCAAAGCCAAAGGACCAGATTAGTTTTGTGGGGGTGGAGGGGGGCATTATATGTTAAACAGCCTGGGGCTCACAGAAGACCCCTGGTGAACCCCACAAGGCAGAGAAAAAGGCATGGGGACCAGGGCCCCCAAGGCAATTGATTGCACTCTGTGTGTGAGGAATGATCGGAGCAGCTCCAAGGCAGATCCTTCTATTCCTAATTCCGTCAGAGGTTCTATCAAAACCTCGTGGTTGACAGTGTCAAAGGCTGCCGATAGATCAAGCATGACCATTGCAGCCTTCCCTCCACTGTCTAAAACATTTCCCAGCCCTTCTGAAGCCACAACCAGTGCTGACTCCATGCTATGATTCGGTCTAAAGCAGAATTGTGCTGAATTAATATAATTAATTTCCTTCACAACCTTTACCCCTACAAAGGAACAATTCACACCACAAATATAAATAAATAATTCAATTAATTTCACAATTTACATAATTAAGTCTCAATTAAATAATTAATAATAATTAAAAATTAATTATTAATGAATCATAATTAAATTACTTCCCACCGTACACCCCTGCAAACGCCACAACCCACACCTAAAATGTAACGTAATAAAAAAAAACATTACACAATTAACATAATTAATTATCAATTAAATGATTAATATTAATTAAGAATTAATTACTAATTAATTATAATTAATTTACTTCCCACCCTGTACCCCTATAAACCCCACAACCCACTACGGCATTAAAAATAACAATAAACTATCAATTTTAATTTATAAAAACAACTAAAAATTAACAAACTATTAAAAAACTGTAACAATATTTATACAAACAATTTATAACATATACAATTAAAATATATACTAAAATACATAAAAATAATTTTAAAACGATATTATTAACAATGATGTTTTTGTAAATGATATTAATAAAATAGATTTTGTTAACATCGATATTACCAACATAAATATTTTCAACATCGATATTACCTTGAAATCAATATTCTTGTAAAGGATATTTTTGCACACAATATTTGTGCATCATGATATTTACAACTCGATATTTTTGCCTCTCGATATTGTTTTTCGATATTTTGTCCGAATACTGGTTAGATTTATTGCAACCATTCTTCCCTTCACCTTTTGTGTGTTTGTGGTGCCTTCATTTTCCAGCACAGACATTCTCAGCATGAATCTCTGGCGGGCTGGAAACTAGCTCCTTACCTGTATTTGTCAGGACAGTGACAGTAACGTAGATCGACTGGCCGAGAAGCTCTTTGTACTCTGGGAATCTGCTGCGCAGCATGTCTTTGGTGAGCTTGCCTGCACCTTCGCCATCAGTAATCTGTAGGTTGAATGAGTAGAACCATGATTAAGTCAGAGCAACAGCTCCTTTAGAAATCTTCACCCACGTCTTTCCCTCCTTTCACCTGGGCACCCAAATTATTATGTGTGTCCTAAATAGCATCTCATTAGACTTAGTTTGTCAGTATCGTTTTGGCCCCAGGATTAACTGGTTGTTGAGTTTTTCTTGTAGTGTCTGCAGGATAAACAATTTTCCATTTGTATTGGCATTATTTTGCTGACGTTGATGTCATCTCCCTGTTGTGTAATGGCCCTCTTTGAGAATTCAAAAATGATATGTAAATAAGACACACCTCCAGTAAGACAGTATATCAAAGGTGACTACTGAAAGAGAGGCCTATCCAGAGCCTGTGTAACAGGCCAGCCACCTACTGTGTGTGTATGAACAAGCAGTTGCCACCTTTTACTTCATTTCAGTTTCTCTGCCCATGACTTGTGTGGGTCACTAGGCTTCTACAGTTCTGTCGCCAGAAGTCAGGGGCTAGCTGATCAGTGGGGAATGATTGGTGGCGGTGCTCTTGGTGACAGCACTCCCCCTTTTACCCTGTTAGTTTTTCAACCTTTAATCTTACCTTGGCTTTTACATTCAGCAACATTGATTTCAGTCTCCTTTAAACCTTTCAGTCAGTATTTTGCTATTTTTTTTAACCAAATACTTCCCTGCCGTACTTTATGTTCATGACAGCGTAAAACAAGCATGCATTTGAACTTTTTCGTTGAAAGAATAAAATTGCAGTAATTTGTAGTCTCTCGATAAATATTGCTCCTTAGGTGGAACAGGAAGGCGCTTTTAAGAGTTATCTTTACATAGACTTGAATGTTTTGACTTATAGAATGCCCCACCTGGACTTTTTCCAGTGAACTTGGTATATTTTTCTTTTCGTTGTTCATAAGCACCCCAAAGAGGACATAGGCATTGCCTTGTACAGGTTTTCCATGCAGATACCTGTAAGAAAAAACACATGAGAATGAAACAATGGCATTCAGTTCACCAAATGGGACAGGACAGGACTGCATTTTGCGCTTCCATCGGGGAATATTCTCTTTCTAATTTTTGATCATCAGTACATACGTTTCCTTAAAATTTAAGTAATAGGACCGATAAAAAAAGTAAATTCAAATTCATCTACTTTTGCCCCATATCAATCTGCCCTAAAACTAGTTCAGGTAAGCACATGTTCTTCATACAGTTTTAATAAAGTAGTTAGAGGGAATTTTACTACAATTATGCTGCAAATCTTATTTCAATGGGCCTCATTATCAGTGCCCCGAATATTTACATTATTTCTAACTCAGCCCCCTGAAGTTGTTTATACCGGACGCTATTTGGGAATTACAAATTGGACCATGAGTTTCCACTGAGGAATCCACAAAGTAATACCAGAATTCTGCCCCAAATCTGCTAGGAATTCCTTATTTTCCCTGGGAGTTTTTTCACCTTGGGATATCGGCTGTTTTCAGCAGCTGGAATCTCCGGTTCAAAGGGTGAAACTTGTAATTCTGACAGGGCCGGTAACTTGTGTTACCAACCACATAGCAAGCTCGAAGTAGTAATCTTTAGTCTCATAGGGCCTCATTTATGAAAAGTGTAGCATCGCTGCGGGAAAACAGCGATGCAACACCTTTCATTGCGCCCTCCTTGTGACACCATGGGTGCTCCGTATTTACTGTATGGAGCTCCATATCGCAAGGATTTACAGATGCGTCAGTGTTCCTGACATATCTGTAGGCACAAAATTGGCACATTGCTGGATTGGCACATTGCTGGAGTGTGTCTGAAAAGAGACGCAACTCCAGCATTGTGTCTTTTCATATGGGGCAAGCCCCATGTGAAAAGCCCTGCATCACTCCTTACGCCTGCTTCAAGCAGGCGTAAGGATTTGACGTAGTGACGCCCTAGAAGTGGCACAGTGAAATCTCTAAGATTTCACTGCGTCAATTCTACGTAGCTTTCCTGCATTGGAACACCCACCCTGCATACATTGTACCTGACGAAGGTATAATGTTGTGCAGGGTTTACAAAGTGACGCATCTGCCTGGATGTGTCACTTTGTAAATATGGTGCAGTGTGGTGCATTTTTTTACGCCGCCGCAGCATCACAAGAAGTGACACTACAGCGGCTTAAGGGCCTCATAAATAAGGCCCATAGTTTCATAAAACAGTCAATCAATCCATTTTTATTTTTTTTGATAAACAATTTTATTGATTTTTAAAAACATACAAAGCATCTGGATACATTTGACCACTATATTTACGGCAGCACAGGTCACTTTTACAGTGAGTAGAAACAGATATGCACTCCGGTCCACAGCCCCGACGTATAAATTATACATTCATGCACATAAACAGGATCAGTTATACTCAGTCCAGTTGGTTCGTCCATTTACCCCACACCCTGTGGTACTTAGCTGGACATCCTCGGGCTTTAAATAGGGGTTTCTCTTGTGCGGCGCACCAGTCCACTCCCTGGCGCCACCTGGCTACACTTGGGGGTTTGGGTTGTGCCCATGTGGCGGCAATGTCGCGTTTAGCTACCGCGATGGCCGTCCCTAGGAACAGCTTGTCTGAGCGAGACCTGTCTATGCCGTCCATAACCCCTAGAAGAAGTCGTATGGGATCATGGGGAATTGGCCAGCCCAGGATATGTGTGAACTCGGACTCTATCGCAGCCCAGTATGAGGCCAGGTGTGGACAGGTCCAGGTCATGTGGTAGAAGTCCGCCGGTTCATGGCTGCAACGCGTGCAACCCGGAGAGGGGCGCAGGCCCGCTTTGTAAAGGCGTTCTGGGCTAAGGTAGGCAACGTGCAAGTAATATAGTTGAATTAAGCGGAGTCTGGCTGAGGTTGTAATGGTTTTAGGGGCCTTGAGGGTGTCGCGCCAGTCCTCATCCTCCAGGGGGCCCAGCCATCCCTCCCATCGGGTCCGGAGTGGGGTGAGTGATGTTGGGCTATTGTTAATCAGGGTACGGTATATCCGAGACACCCTGCCCTTCCCCAGGTTACCAATCATGACCTGAGCTTCTAGGGGGCTGAGTTCGGGCAGTGTCGTAGTTGCAGGTACTTATAAAATTGTGAGGTATGAAGGTCGTAGCGCCCTTGCAAGTCTTCGAACGATCTGATGTGGTCCCCCACCCAAACATCCCCCAGCAGTGATATGCCGATGTGATCCCATCTTGTGAATCCTGTGAGTGTCGCCACCTCTCCCAGCCATTTGCCGTGCCAGAGAGGCGTCTGTTGGCTTAGTTTCTGGTCCGAGCGTGTGTGTCTTAGAGACGTACGCCAGGCCACGAGGACCGCTCTAGTGATCGGCGGCATTGCTGTGGGTATTGGGCTTCTGTAAAGGAATACTTGAATCCGGGGAAACTCCAGGTCTCTGAGTTCTGTCTTATAGGCTGGGTCAGACCAGCCCCCAGTAAACCAGTCATGCAGGACCAAAAGTCGGGTGGCTATATAGTATAGGTGTAGGTCAGTCATGCCCATGCCGCCATCGAAGGGCGGAATTCAACAGCGGGCAAGGGCGATGCGTGGCCTCGCCCCCCCCCCCACAGGAACCTCATGGCCACACTGTCCATCTCCCTGAACCATCTGCGCGGGAAGTGAAAAGAAGTATTCTGGACAATATAAAGGAAGCGCGGGAGGATCATCATTTTAAACAGGGCCACTCTCCCCAAAGGGTTGAGCGGCAGGGTCTGCCAGTGCTTGAGGTCTTCTTTGTTTTTTTTAACCAGCAGGGTAATATTGAGCGCCCATTCCAATTCGGGGAGCAGGGCAATCCATAACCCTAGATATTTGAAGGATTGTCTCCGGATGGGGATGGAAGCTTGCCAGTCGAAGCACTCTCTGGAGGGATGAAGTGGTACTAGGGTTGGTTTTGCCGGGTTAAGCCGGAGTCCCGAGACGCTCTCAAAGGTTTGGAGGGTCTGGAGACATCGGGGGCCAGAGTTGGCAGGGTCTGCCAGGAAAAGCAGGACATCATCCGCGTATAGGGTGATTTTATCGATGTGGTGGCTCTCCCAGGCCCATCCCTTAATCAAATTGTCCGATCGAATGAGGCACGCCAAGGGCTCCATTGCCAGCGCAAATAAGAGAGGCGAGAGGGGACATCCTTGTCTCGTGCCTCTTTGGATGGCGAATGTTTCTGACAGAGCTCCGTTAGTGGGTACCCTGGCTGTGGGGTTGGAATAAAGGACTTGTATGAAGCGTCTAAATTGTTGTCCCAAGCCCATCGTCTTTAGAACTTCCTCCAGGTAGAGCCAGTCCACAGTATCGAAGGCTTTTTTTAAATCGACAAGGAGGAGCGTCAGATAGGGTGTGAGGTGTCGACGATGTGCTAGAGCCAGATGGACACATCGCAGGCAGTGTCTAGTGCTGCACGCTGACATGAAGCTACATTGGTCTGGGTGAATTAGTTTGCTCAGGAGTGGGTGCAAGCGCTGGGCCAGTATCGTGGCATAGATCTTCACCTCGGTGTTGATCAAGGAAATAGGGCGTTAGTCCGCACAAGAAGCGGATGGCGGCTGGGTTTTGGGGATCACCACTATGGTTGCCACATCAGTCTCTGGGGGAAAGGACCCGGTCTCTGCAACAAGCCGGTACAATTCGACAAGGTTGGGGACCAGCAGGTCCCGATAAGCGGCATAGTACTCCTGCGGGAGGCCATCCGGCCCTCGCGTTTCCCCCGCTTTTAATGAAGAGATTGCGTTGTGTATTTCTTCCGAAGTGAAGGGGAGATCGAGATCTGCCGCCTCAGCTTCAACGAGGCAGGGGAGTTGGACGCCTGCCTGATGAAGTACATCTGGGAGGCGAGCTTCTGGTTTGTGAGCGGAGCATAGATGGGCGTAATAATCTGCAAAGGCCTGTGCGATTGCAGGTGACGAGTGCCTAGTGACCCCTGAAAGATCCTGGACTTCTGGGATTATTTGATTGGCCAAGGGGTAGGAGACTAGATTGTGCAGCAGCCTCCCGTTCTTGTCACCCCATCCGTACACTCGGGCTACCAAGGAACGCAACAGCATCTTGGCTGATTCTAGGGAGATGTGCTTAATTTCTTCACGTATGGCCACGAGCTGCCTTTCTTTCTGATCGCCCGGGGATTTGTCTGGGGTTGCTTCGAGCCGTGTCGCCTGTGCCTCGAGAAGGGTCAGACGACTGGTCTGGGCCAGCCGGCGCACTTGGACCTGGCCTCTGGCAATGCCTCGGATAGTAGCTTTACTTGTTTCCCAGAGGGTACACGGGGAGAGGACTGATCCCAGATTAATAAGGAAGTATTGACGCAGTTCCGCCCCTATTGCTTTCTTAAACTCCTTATCTTGTAAGAACCAGGCGTTTAATCGCCATACTGGGCGAGGCATATCAGGGGTTTCGCCCAAGTGTAAAAACAGGGCTGAGTGGTCCGAGATCCCCCGGGGAAGGATGGTAACGCCTGATACCTTTTGGCATTCGGAGGCTGGCATTCGGACCATGTCAATTCGTGAGTGCGTGTGATGCGCCGCTGAAGTATGAGTATATTGAGAACTACGGGGGCTCCAAATTCTCCAGGCATCACATAGGCCTAGGGCGGCTGCCCAGTCGACCAGCTTCCGTGCATTTGTTATTCTAGTGGGAGTGGGTGTGCCGGTCGTGTCAAGCAGGGGTGCCATGACGGTGTTAAAATCCCCCCCTATCACTGTCTGGCCCATGGGCAAGGCTGTAATAATGTCAGCAAGGTGACGCAGAGAGGAGGCGAGCGTAGCTGGTGGGATGTACACGGATACCAAGTTAAGGGTGGCCCCTTCTAATGTCCCGGACAAACTAATGAACTGGCCCTGAGGATCTGTGGTGATGTCATTGGGCATATAAGGAAGGCTTCGGCGCAGCAGGACCGCCACCCCTCGGGACCCTCGCTCAAACCCAGAGTGCCACACCCTATCAAAGCCATACCTTGCCAAGAAGGGGCATTTGGTTCCCAGGAGGTGGGTTTCTTGGAGCAGAAGCATATCTGGGGCGTGTCTCTGGGCATATTTAAGGGCTGCAGTCCGTTTAATGTGGTCGAGCAGTCCATTCACGTTCCACGACAAGAACTGAAGGGGTTTACCCCTAGTGAGTGTTCGTGTCATGCCAGGAGTATGGGGCGAGTGGAAAATCGGACATTGAGACCCCGGGGGACTGGTGCAATTTTATAAGGAGATGCGATTGCGTTCTTTGCCCTGTGAGGCGCGTGGTCGTGGCGCTTAAGTGATAGTTAATTGTCGAGGTGCTGCAAACAGTGAAAGAGGGAAACAATGGTAAGGACCACCATAAAATTACACAAAGGACAACGGTCCCAACCCTCCCCCCCGCCTCCCCCCACCCTATACTTCTGGAACGGAAGCATCTGTCGCCCTGCAAGATAAAACATAACTGGTTAGACTAAACCAAAACGTTTAGTTGAGGATTGCGTGGTGGACCCCTCCATGGTGTCGGATGTATTATTATTAGGTTTGACAGTTATCTCTGTGTTCTTCACTGCCGTGGGAAGTGTTACTCTAGTCTCTTCCCGTTGGAACTTCTCAGTTTCGCCTCTCAGTGGTGGCGTGGAGTCTCAAATCGTAGGGCTTCTAGAAAGATCAGAGTCTGTGGATGCCGGGTCTACAGTCTTGGAAGGACTTCGTGCAGGACAGGCTGGCCGTCGACCCATCTCGATGGCGGGGAGGGGAGCTTGATGGCCTCGTGATGTCTTCAGGTGTCTGAGCCACCACGTCGGGTGATACGGAAGTCCTCTTACGCGTTCCTCGGCCTCTATGTGATTACGTGCGTCTCCTGTGTTGTCTGGGGGTAGCGGACCAGCTACATATAATTTGGAGGATCCAGGTGAGGATATGGAACGGGCCCGGAGGGGTCGTTCTTCAGTTAGCCAGGTCCAGGCTGATTGTGGTGATTCAAAAAAATGTGTTTTGTTTTGGAACACAACACGGAGACGGGCTGGGAAGAGAAGTCTATATTGGAGGCCCAAGGTTCGAAGTTTCTGCTTAACCTCTGCATACGAGCGCCGCTGGGCCTGGACCTCCCTAGTGTAATCGGGGAAAATCCTAATCGTCTGACTTTGGAACTTTAGGGGGCCTTGGGGCCGGGCAATCCATATTTTTATTGGATAACGCAAAAAAGACGCATTCAGTTATCTTATGAAAAAGCACAATGGTGGGGTCCAACAGACATCAAAACAGATGGGGTTCAGGTCAGGAAGTTGGACTGGTAGCAAATATCGACATCAAAAGAAGTTGAAGTCACATGCCTCATTGATACACTAACTAATCTCAAAAGCGAGGGGAAGGGGGGAATGGTGGCATGGAAAACACCAAACAAGGTTTACATTTGAAAGAGAGATAATCTTCTGGGAGTCAGAAGGCCTCTATCTGGGTAAAAGGAGGCTGACCTGAGATCCACAGCCAGATTCCATTCTAGGAAGGAGGGAATGATTGATGACCACTGACTCTACTCCTTATCGTGTCCTGGAGTAATGGGTAGAGACAGCAACAGTGGAAACCAGCAGTCACTGAGAAGAGTTCACCTACTGAGTAACATCCACTGTGTGTGGTGTTCGCTGACTCCCACTTGAAAGAAGAACGGTGTATAAAGCAATGGTCCTGGTTTTCAAGTTCCCAGTGTGCAACTGACTCCTCTTAGTTGAGGAGCTAGAGACATTGCAGACCTTATCACCTCAATGACCTGACATCTAGGCTTGGAGATTGTACGTTCAGACTATGTCGTCATCATCATAACTTTATTGGACAAAACTGCCATATAAGTATAAAACAGTGGCGTAACATTATCCCCCGCAGCCCTAGCAGTACGGGGGCCCGAGAGCCAGGGGGCCGCCTCTGGCACTGTGCACGGGCGGCTGGCCCCTGGCCTGAGAGCTCCGGGCTGGGTCCGAAGCGTGGGGGGACCCCTCCATGTACTTGGCAGGGGGCCCCCTCAAGATTCGTTATGCCACTGGTATAAAAACAATACATTTTGTATAAATCAAACCGGTTAGAGCAAAAATGGTGTACACAAGTACACTAAGATCAAACACATACAAATAATATCTTTTTCAATCAGTCTCTTAAGAACTTGCCATCATAACATGTACACTTAATTCATCCATTTTATATGTCATAAAAACTTCAACAGTGACTAAATATATCAAATTTAAAACATTCAAGGAAATAAAATCACATTAGACTTTAATATCTTTTCCTGTTAATGCACTACTTATAAAATTGATTACTGCAAAACAGGTTTCAGGAGACTCGAGGCACTGTAAATAAGACATACCCAACTTATAATTTCTAATAGCAGAGGTACACAACATAGGGATTAAAAAATGATTATGTTATGCCCTATATAAAATACAAAACAAAGTAAAGTGCATGGTGCTTTGCCGGGACACATTGCTGCGGCAACAAATTATGGACGGAATGCTGAATAAATCAAACATTCACCCCTAGTCAAGAGATCTGGGCTCAATCCATCGTTCTTTTGCTCACCATGCCACCCCGGTTTTGACCTAGCCATGGGGGTGAATGTTTGACATTGTTTAGCATTCTGTCCATCAATTGTTTTTTTTGCTCTTGTCACGCTGAGTGGGACGGGTATGCCTTGACGTTGGTCCCATGCTCACCATGCCACTGGATTCAAGCTAGCCTGACTGATGACGGGTGATACCTCGAAACCAGTCCCAGGATGCTTGTTTCCGGTCCAGGGAGGACCTGGCATGGCAGTTCGGGCTGTACTGTTTCCATGGGGAGCAGCATCTAGACTGATTTGCATATGGCTGGGTTTAAACTGGAATGGTATGGTGGGCAAAAACACGATGGATTTAGGCCCAGATCTCTGCACTGGGGGTGAATGTTTGACATTGTTCATCATTTTGTCCATCAATTGTTCTTATTGCAATTGTCATCCCGAGTGGGATAGGTATGCCCAGATGTGGGCTCTGTGCTCACCATGTCACTGGATTTAAGCTAGCCTGGCTGATGAGGGGTGATACCTTGAAACCGCTCCCAGGATGCTTGTTTCCGGTCCAGGGAGGGACTCACCTGGCAGTTCGGGCTGGACTGTTCCCATGGGGAGCAGGGTCAAGACTGATTTGCATATGGATGGGTTTAAACAAGAATTGCATGGTGGGCAAAAAAAAAATATGGATTTAGGACCAGATCTCTGTACTGGGGTTAATGATTGACATTATTCAGCATTCTATCCATCAATTGTTCTTTTTGCATTTGTCACCCAGAGTGGGATGGGTATGCCCAGACATGGGTTCCTTGGTCACCATGCCACTGGATTTAAGGTAGCCTGGCTGATGAGGGGTGATACCCCGAAACCAGTCTCAGGATTCTTGTTTCAGGTCCAGGAAGGACCTAGCCTGGCAGTTCGGGCTGGACTGTTCACATGGGGAGCAGGGCCAAGACTGATTTTCATATGGCGGGGTTTTAACCGGAATGGCATGATGGGCAAAAAAAGATGGATTTAGGCCAAGTTCTCTGCACTGGGGGTGAATGTTTAACATTATTCAGCATTCCATCCATCAATTGTCCAATTGTCACAAGTGCAATTTGACAGATTTGCAAACCAGCCGCCTTATAATGACAAGGCTAATAAAAAGTGCAGGGTATTTACTCAGAAACGTGTGAGGTAGAATCTATATTATGGATTGCATATAATGATCAAATAGTGTTCTAGACTTGGAGTAGTAATTAGGGGGAAATACATTCATACTATGTTCTATGCATGATCCCCAAACACCAACAGTTTGGGTGAAACTAGTAATGAATCCCACTCCAAATACATACCTTATTGAGGTGTTCCCAAAGGGCTTATCCCTTTCAAGGTTATCCTTGATAAGGTTGGAAGGATACAGGTCCCACAGGTTCATAGTCCCTCTAGGTTCTTCTCGTCCCATTACTTTTCAATACGTACATATTTCACTTGCCCAAACCTACCATAGGTAAATATCTAGGGCACCGATTGCATGTCAACAACTTTTAGCTCTGACTGAAACTTTGCAAAAGCTTCAACGACAAATTAGGGATTGCAACATGCTCCAGATTTTGCATGCTCCGATTCAATATGATTGACTACCATAATGATAATAAGGCATATATATTTCTTCTGGCTTTGATCAAGAGGCTCACATCCCCTATAGATTGTAGCTGGTAACTCCTACCTCCCCTGCAAAGTCCCTACAGCCCACATTTATTAAGGCTATTTTCAAGTTTCCTACTCCCCATATACAAGTTAAACATTTTACATACGTTTTAAGTGGTGGTAAATAGAGTGGCAAACTCACTTTCGGCTAAAGGGAATCAAAACAGATTAAATGGTTTTGGCTACCCATATTGAAACAGATTCATTAAATTAGAATATCTCACAAAGCAACAAATAAGAAAGGTATTTGCTTTTCATCCCATTTAGCAGATAAATACTCACCAAGAGATCATGAGGTATAACAAAACCTACCTCAGTAGCAAAGACAAAAAACACCTTAAAAATAATTTGGCTTTCACATCTCCTACAAAGTAATCAAGCTATGGACCAGCTATGGGCCAGCCTTCTTCTTGAATTATGAGACAGTGAAACTGACAAATCTGTCTGCACCTACCTCACTTCCTGCCTCTTACATAATAGGTGTCTCTCATATTATATTATCTTTCTTCCACACTGGAGACACAGCACTTTCCATTCTTACCTTTCTTCTACTTGCACTTAGCACCCACACTGGTTATCACCAATGGAGTTCGCCTTTTGAGTCAAATGTTCAGTCTAACATTTGGCGCATGGTGTGAAACAATTCATGGTAAGCATCCTGAATCAGAACTCCATTGTGTATTGGCAGTGTACATATTAATTAACAAAACTACATCAAACTTTGATATTTTACAATAATAAAGTATGAAATCAAACCCACTTTGCAGTGATGCGAATATCGAGGTTGTCGTCCTCTAGGTGGTAAAATTTCCGCGGGCATTCTACTTTCACTTCAAAACTGGGCAGCACTAGAAATAATTTTAAAGAAGATAGTGAGATAAGGTCTACATAGTTTATAGTTTATAACCCATTTGTATTTTTCCTTTTTATTTAATTTATTGTGAATGTGTGTATGGCAGAAAGAGCTGTTGTAAGCTGCTGGCTTAATTTCCATGCTCAAATCCAGTCCACGAAGACTACAAAGTGATGTTTACATTTTCTTAATAATGGGAAAGTATCCCAAGAAAATGAATCTGGTGATTATACATGTTATAGAAGGAATTTCACTTAACAATAATCAGTTTTTGTTGGAAAGTGGATTATTAGTAGTGGTAAATATATATCTACCACTGGCAATAAGGCCACTAACACAGCCTAGGGCTCAGAATAGGTCTCAGAAAATTATTCCCATGCTCAACCCTTGGTAGCTTAGCTGCGAGCAGGCAGACTTAACTTCAGAGACAGGTATGTAAAGCATTTAAAAACAGCAATTCAGTTAATAATTAAGACACAACACACAATAAAAATCCAACACCAATTTATAAATATAGGCAATATTTCTATCTTTAAAATGACACCAAATCAATCCAATGTAGGGAACCAGAGATATGAATTTTACAGATCCTGCACTATATAGCAGATAGAAACCAATAGCGCCTATTGGGACATCTGGTCACTCTAGACTGGGACAAAGTCAAAGGTTCAGGCCAACCACAATGGAGCCCTGCCGGTAGGCCTTAGTCAAAGTTTGAACTTCGGACTTGGAAACCTTTCTAGTGCTTTTTCTGCCGGGGTCCCTCCATGCTCTTCACCAGTCCGGGTTCGGTAAGGGTTAGCTGGCTTGCTTTCCAGGGAGCTCCCGGCCAAACTCTGGAAGTCAGACGTCCGGAGCTTTTCAGTGGGACGAACCAACAGGGCAGGCCAGGCTCGCGGTTGAAGGTCGCCGGCTTGGCTCTTGCGGTTGAGTCGGTCCCCCTCTGGAGCTTTTTTCCAAAGTTCTCCAAACTTCTGGAACTTCTTCCTGAAGTTCCTCTGGGGTCCCAAAGTGTCCAAAACACAAGGGTTTGGAATCTCCAAGATGGTACTTGAAAGTTTGGGACTTCAATTCCCACAATCCACTTGGATAAAACCCTTACAAATCCACTGGAAGCATTCCAGGCTAGGGATTCTTGATGGTGGTGGTCCAGGTGAGCTCTGTTAAACCTGTAGCTTGCAGGGAGTTCACTATTTATTCCTCTTGAAGCAAGTTAGGTCCACAGGGCTGTAGTTCCAGATTGTGCAGCAGGTGCAGTCAGTCAGAGTGCATGGCCTGGTTGGTGCAAATCAAACTTCCAGCATGGACCCTTCTTCTTTTCTTAGTTTCAATCACCAGATCTGAGATGCTCTGTCCCTCTCAGATACTTATTCAGTGTTTTCTGGGGTCAAGCAGGAGGGCACCCCTGTCCAATGACGTGCAGGGCAACACCACAGAGCTTGTCCACTTCCCCCAAAGATTGGCATAATGGTCTCCCAGAGAGCACTATTCCTCCAAAATTAAATGTGGCTGAAATCTCAGCAGAGGAGCAAGAACTTGTTAAACCAACCTTCAGTTTGGCTCATTTCTTCTTTTTTTTTAAATTTATTTTTTTAGAGTTTTGTATAGCGTGAACTTGACCCAAAGGTATCAGAGCGCTTTACACGAGCACCAGTTGCGTTACAGATGGACACATTCATTTTTGGTAGGCAAGGGGAGATTAAGTGATTTGCCCAGAATCACAGGATGTTGAGCGTCCCTGCCGAGACTCGAACCCAGTTTCCCAGCTTCAAGGTTGACTGCTCTAGCCGTTAGGCCACACCCTCTCTCTCATCCCCCTGACATCTGCAAATTCTTTACGACCCCTCCCCCCTGCTCTGGCATTTCTGTGTAGCAGAGCCCTCTCCTACCAGATAGCCTCTTTTCTCAGGGGCCACTTATCATTTCATCAAAGCGGCCTGGATAATCCTCTTAACTCTGACCAATGAGGGGAGGCCACAGGAAGGCTGGATATTGGCTTACAGACAAGAAAGTCTTATAACTTATTTTCTGTGCATTTCAGGATAAATTCAACAATAGCATATTGTTGGATTTATCAATACTATTCTCCTAAGTCCTTGAATTATATTTTTCGGTAATCCCTAGTGATAGTTATGAGTTCATAAACTATTTCAATGTTAACCTATGTGGCTGGGGATCTGCAATGCGGAAAATGAAATGTCCAATTTCGCCAACACCAGGCTCTATAAAACATGCTTATAGCTACATGAACCCCACCCCTGGGACGCCTAGGGGAGAATTTAGGGGTCCTGAATTCCAAACATAATGTAGATCCTCACTCCACAGTACTCCTAGCACAAAAGTCGATTTTGGGAAGCACTTTACTACAATAGGGGAAGTGAAATGTGCAATTTCTCTATCCCCACTGCATATATAACATCTTTTATAAGGATCGTCCTTATATGTTCCTGACCCCCTAACCCTGGGACACCTAGGGGATACCCTGGAGGGTACTTACTATGCCAAAATATTGTAGTTTATCATTTTTTAAGTGCCCCTACCACCAAAGTCGAGTTTGGGCACAATTTACATTTCAAAGCAGTTCTGCATCACACGCTGTTAAAATGACCTTAAGCTCTCAGCAGTGCACACATGCAAGTGCAGAAAGGGCTGCTGGCCTCTAAACTGCCATGCCCTATTATATACTAGGAACATAAAGTTAGTTTTAATCCCCCTGCCCTATTATGTACTAGGGACTTATAGTGTAGGTCATGCCAATTGTAGGGGTACCCTAACACATAGTGTACCTGAATGTGTGTGTATGTGTTTTCACTGTGTTATCACCATAGCACTGGCCCTTGGCCTGATTAAGCAGAGACCAGGGACAGTCAGAGTCAGTTACTACCAGTACCAGTCAGCAAACAAATGGGGTGCCTAGAGCACAGGATGACTTTGCAACGGCTTTTGATTGTGAACATCCTTCCTTAGATTCATACCATTTGGAAACATCTTCCCCACAATCAGTGAGTTATTCTTGATTGTGGAGAGATATAATAACTATACTATTCAAAGCAAGCTATTCAGTTTGAACACTTACAGTGACAGATACATTCCTTTTCCTTCCTTGCTCTTTCTTTCTCTCTCTCTCTCTCTCTCTCTCTGTATATGTGATATATATATATATATATATATATATATATATATATATACATATATAAACTATATATATTTCTTGAAAATAGGGAATACGCTGGTATTCCAAGTTGCTGAACCTCAGCTGGCCCACGTGGAGGGAGTATATAATTCCAAAGACCCTGTGAATCCACCAGGGCGTCCAATCATCTCGGCAATCGGAGGTTTATATGAAAATACCTCCAAGTACATTGATTACTTTTTGCAGCCACATGTTCAAAATCTACTATCTTTTGTTAAAGACACTGGAAATTTCTTAAAAATCATATATGACATGCCCTGGGAAGAGGACTATGGGGATGATTACGATGGCGGGCGGAAAAGCATTCCGACCGCCGTGCTAGCGGGAAATTTCCGCCCGCAGGTACCGCGGCAAAACCGCCAGCCAGATTAAGATGCACCGCCAGAAACTCCCTACCGCGGCGGTCGGATTCCAGGATTCAGCGCCGGAAAAGCTGAAAATCCATCCGCGGCGGTCGGATTTGCTGCGGAAAGGCCAAAGACCGCCGTTTCCCCAGCAGACTGGAACACATGGAGCTATCCGCAGTATTGCCACCGCCATCCTCGAATGGCCGGATTCTCCGCACCGGTGTGGTGGGCTGTTTGAGGAATCGTGATTTGACCGTTTGGCTCCGTCCGCTACCTGTGCGGACGGAGATTTTTAGCGGAACCCGGAACACCGCAGCGGACGGAAAATGGGCTATCTATGCCCATCATAATGCGGCGGACGCAAAGACCGCCGATGGAGTGTGGAAAAGGGCATTTTCCGCCACCGCCAGCACGGCGGATGTGCCTCCGCCCGCCATCGTAATCAGCCCCTATGTCTTTAGATGTCTCATAGTTATACACGAGCATAAGGCATGGTGATGGGGTACAAGCAGTCGAACACTTTTTGAACATGGACTGTTAGCACTACACCAACACACACATATGCTAATTGACATGGTTCAGGAATGTTTATACAACAACTATTTCCTGTTTGACAACTGCATATACCAGCAAATATGGGGGACCACTATGGGAGCCTGCTTCTCCCCAGCTATGCGTTTTTACACATGGGCTGGTGGGAGGAGCGGGTTCTCAGGGTGGATTTATCTAAAGAATGGGAGGAGAATGCAGTGGTTTGGTCACGGTACATTGATGACCTCTTTGTAATATGGAGAGGATCGTTAAAAAGTGCTGACGATTTCATAAAGTGCATCAATGTTAATAATTTGAACTTACACTTTACAGGAGAGGTCAGCAAAGACAAGATTCATTTTCTAGACTTGGAGGTCTTTGTAGCTAACGCAAAACTAGAAACCTATTTGTACAGGAAAAGTACAGCTGGGAATTCGCTCCTTCATGCTTCTAGTTTTCATCCTCGCCATCCAATAGCGAGCATCCCCTATGGTGAATTGATGCGGGGGAAGAAGAACTGCAGTCTACCACACCACATTGTAGTTTGTCAAAAAGATATGATATAAAGGTTCAAACAAAGAGGATATGATACCAAGTCAATTACCAGAGCACACAACAAGATCAGCCATATGACTAGGGAACACATTCTTTTCAAAACTAAAATAGATGACAAAGTCAGACTGATAACAACCTATAGTAATCAACCCAAAGCCTTCGAGAAGATAACTGCAAAACAGGAGAGGAGGTGATAGAGTTAAGGCTCTGAGAAAACTAGAAAGCAGGTGCATTCTAAGTCTAGATTCCATGTACCCTAACGGGTTGAACATGGAAGAAGATTTCTACAATTTTCTATAAGTATCAAGTACATGAACTGATGTTTCGACTAGACATATAGACTTGTTTTCTCAGGTTTTTTCTCAGGTTTTTCCTCAGGTGCATTTCAAGTCTTTTCTTAGTTTTCTCTTAGTTTTTTCTTAGTCTTTTCTTAGTTTTTTCCAAATTTTTTCTTGGTTCTTCCTTAGTTTTTAGTCACATTTTTAAAGGGACTCCTTCATTAATGCCTGATATCACTTAGGATATATAACCTAATGATATACCCAGCACAAAAAAACAGTAAACAAATATTAAAGAAACAACATTAAATACTTGGAGAAAGTTTAGCACTTTGTCTAGTACCCCAAGCACTATGCAATAATACAGCACAGACATGAAGAGAATTAGTGCAGTCATTAATGTTTACTTGGATTGGTGTTAGGAACATGTATAGCATTATGCTAATGATCTGACAAGTTTCTACATCATGGGAACATATAATTTTCCATTTAAATTGTTGTATTTAAAACATAAGAGAATGTGGAGAAATTATATCGAGAGGAAGACAAATGCATTTAGGATTTTGTCTATGTCTATGCATATGGTATTGAAATGGTGATATAAGCACTCCTAATGGCGCCACCGCGTTAGTGTGAGCAAGGTCGCAGTTGCATCCGAAACGCATCACGGCAATCAAGCAACAAATACAATAAAGAAGAATGAGCATTATGGCGGTCTGTTTTCGATATGGTGTTCCTCACACGCCCGTTTAAAATTGAAAGTTCAGAATATATATATATATTTTTTAAAGATGGGGTGGATGGAACTTGCGGAATTTGACTCCATGGAATTCCGCGGAGTTACATAAAGGTCTGGTCGCACCGCCACTGCTGCCGTGAGGGGAACGGCCAACATCGCCAAACACACGCCGTGAGGGGAACGGCCAACAACGCTAAACACACGCCGTGAGGGGAACGGCTAAACTACAACTCCCAGCAGCCCCGCGCCTCTGACGCTGCACCCGCGCCCGTAGGTGCGATAAGAGCACCGTCGACCTCCCGCATCGCGGGACGCGCCCGGGCAAAGCCCGGGCCAAGGGCGGGCCCGTCCTTGCCCGTCATTGCCAGGAAGAGGCAGGGCAGGGCCACCCCCCTTATAACCATCCTCCAGACTGTTCTATCCGACGGCGACAGCATTGTAAGGTACTGTGCTCTCTGATTTGCCCTCTCTATTGGCTGGCAACAAATAACTGTTAAAGGGGACTCACCCCCGGACATTGGGGACATTTTGCTCTGACTGTTTATATACCTACTAGTGCAAGTTGCCTTTTTACTGTTTACCTGCCGTTCTCACTGCACGGGCGGTGTCCCTGCGCCCGCGATATGGGGAAGAGGAAATTAACAGAGGGCAGTGGAGGAGGTGGTGGCAGCCAGACTTCAAAAGGGAAAAAGGCTAGGAAAGCTTCTAAACACCCAGCCAGTAATTGTGTTCTTGATCGAATTGACACCTTGATCACGGAATGTGAGGATATTCTCGTGGAAAAGCAAACGAAGCGCACACACTGTGGCAACTCGCCTGGTAGACCTCTATCTAGAGTCTCATGCGCAAGCCCAAACCGCACCACCATTATTCCATCAATGTTTCATAAGGCACCCCTCCATAGAGAACCCATAACGTCACAGACACTATTACCAGACGATTTGGAGTTATCCCCACACTCTGCTACTTCACACACTGGCGCTGACATTGGAACTCAGCAGTCTGAACCGGCAGTACCCTGTACAAATAGGTTTCTGCCCCTTCAGGACTCAATTGAGGATCACACTGGAGATGTGCCCTTACTGCCACCCCCATGTGTAGACACTGCCACCTCAGGACAAAAAGCAGAGCTTCAGGACACCCATTCCATTATAAACGCACTTAGAGCAGATATAGGCACTATGAGATCAATGCTAGAGGGCCTAACCACCTTAGTTAAAACGTTATTGCAGACCACCTCACAGCATGGTTCTTTAACACAGCTCTCCCAAAACACATGTGCGATACATGAACCAGTTCATTGCAGAAATAGTAATAGTAATACTTCTAACGTACCGATCACGCACCATTCTGCTACCCCTACTGTACCTGCTAGAAGTCAATCTTTCTCTGATCATGCAGAAAGGAGAACAAGTAACTTTACTAACATCACACATAACAGTCATAGGAACCTAGCCCCAACACAAGACCCACAAAGGAATTACAGGGCAACACTGCCACGACATGCTGAACCTCCCCCTCCAGGCGGCCAACATCAGCCCCCCCTTTAGCCCCTTTGGGTACCACATATCAATTGCAAGCTAAGAAAATCTACATGACTAACGTCCCAAAGATCAGCGTAAGAAGCGCGTATGAGAGCGAAGACTCACTGATTAATAAAGTGATCCATTGGATCCGCCATGTCAGGGGTTGTCGATCTGTAATCAGAGAGGACATCCTTAGGGCACGGAGGAGTACCTCGCTTACCTACTCACTAGATTGTATTGAGGTTATATTTAAGAGAAGCGACCTAGCGGAAAACATCCTTGCCCTGGAGTTTCGCACCTGTCCGCCAGATGGTTCCTCTATTCAATTTAGGCACACCCCAACATACGAGCACGATAAAACAGCAATTTTGCAACAATTAGAGCATCCAGCAGGTGCCTCGACGCTCGAGGACAACGACTGACTACAGAATCTAGCTTTTCAACGCCCTGACTTTTCTACCATTGCCCTTAGCCCCAATGAAGCAGCCAGCTTCCTTGGAAATATGATTTCATGCAATACCTCATACCATAATGAGGATAGTCCCCAATGTAGGGCAAGTGTAAGAAGACCTCCTATCTCCCCTCAAGACGAGACTAGTAGTGGCCCTTCCATGCACTCATCTTCGCACACACTAGTCCATTCATTAAACATCAATCCTAATTCAGCTGAACGCATTGCTTGTTGCCCCACATCACATCAACAATTAAAGATTTTATCATGGAATGTGGCAGGACTTAATAGTAAAATCGCACTCCCTCATTGGAACCAACTAGTGGAAGGATTTGACATCTGCATCTTTCAAGAGATGTGGAGTCTGGTCCCGCTGCATAAAGCTGGCTACACTTGTTTTCATATACCTGCAACTTCTAACGGGAGGGGTCGTCCTTCTGGGGGCTTGATCATTTGGGTAAACATCATTCTCAACTGTCAAATCACTTCTCGAACTAGTTCAAGTCTTGACATTTTGTGGTTAAGCATCAGGGGGCCAAGGGGTGGAACTACAATCGAACTCATTAATGTCTACGCGAGAGGGACACAAGGTGGCAGGCCCTCACCCACCATCTCAACATTGGAGGACTGCCTAGCTAACTGCCCCCTCCCCCACTCCAGAGTGGTGGTTGCAGGTGATTTTAACTGCACCTTTGAGCCCCTGGCCAAAGAAGACCTAGCGGGAACAGAAGAATATGACAACAGATGGGCAGTTCCTCAGCTAGACCTCCCCCCAATCAAGAAATGGTCTCAACTGGCACTCCAACTTAATGCCATCACTATGGAGTACGGCCTGAGGGCAACTAATGGCAGGTCAGCATCAGACAAACATGGTGCCAATACTTATAACAGAGTTGCTTGTCCATCTCGGATTGATTATATACTCCTTGATCTTAAGCTATGGGGGGAACTGGTTGATATGATTGTGGGCACCAGCATAGAGAGTGACCATAACCCCCTATGCTTAACTCTAAAACCCTTATGGGAGGCACCTTATCACCAGCCGAGCAACTTACCTTTGATAACCACCAGGGAGGTAGTTCCCTCAAACTGTAAAAAATTCCTGAAGTGGCAGAAGGTAATTCTGCATGACACAAAGATTGCTGGTATTAAATGCGATTTAGCCGTAGGAACACTCAAGCTTCAGGCCGCCATACATAGTACATCTCAAGTAGTGGATGTTCCTAGGGCCCACTCGCATACTGTTAGCCGAATTGGTGCATATTTTCAAGTCCTCAACACGAATAAAAAAAATTGTAACAACACCAAGGACCCATACTCTTGGTTTACCAAAAGCTGTAGGCAAAAAAGGTCCATTTTAGTTGCAGCAATCAAAGAGAAGAACCAGCTATCCATAATAGCTGCTAGAAAATTGTATAGGGCAGCCCAGCGTGAGGCCAAGATAGAATGGGACGAATCGCGCTGGTAAGATCTTAAAGATGCTTGCTCATCCAAAAATACTAACTTGTTCTGGAAGTTGGTTACCTGTGGAAGCGGATCAGGTGCAAGCCCACCTGAAAATTATATCACTGGCCAGGCGTGGTACGACCACTTTAGACAGGTTTATTCAGCACCAGAGGTCATCCAGTCTGTGGAACTAGATAGTTTGAACGAGCCCCTTGTAGAAAATGAGTGCTTTAACCTGGTTGAGATAGAAGCTGAAATCAGCACAATAGTACCCTCCAAAGCAGCGGGCCCAGACGGCCTGCCAGGTGATCTTTTTTTGGCTGAACCAGCCAACTGGGCACGTTACATTTTACTTCTAGCAAACGCAATAGCAAATGGTGCTCCGATCCCAGAGTCGTGGAAGGCTGCAGAGGTGGTCCCAATTTATTAAAAGGGTGCTAGGGACGACCCCTCTAATTATAGACCAAACAGCCTGATCGATGCTATGCAGAAGGTCTTTGGTCGAGTCCTTCTGCATAGGATACAGGCATGGACCGATGACGAAGCTGTCCTCTCCCAGTACCAAGCTGGGTTCAGATCCAAGACTGGGACGATAGACCAGGTGTTCAGACTCCTCCTTATCTACTGGAAGGTAGTGGTGATAGGCAAAGGCAGTCTTTACCTTGCGTTTATCGACCTGAAGACTGCCTTTGACCTAGTCCCTAGATCGAAGCTGTGGACGACACTTGGAGAGCTGGGCATTCCCCACCTCGTCCTTAAATTGCTGATCCGACTACATGAGGGCAACTACGCCCAGGTCAGATGGGGGCCGCAAGGACAACTCACAGAGCGCATCCCTGTCAACAGAGGAGTCCGACAGGGCTGCGTTCTAGCTCCGACCCTATTTTCCTTATATGTGAATGGGGTGGTCAGCTTTCTCCAAGAGATTTCCTCTGACTCACCTACCCTGGGGGGAATCAAGGTACCAACCTTGCTGTTTGCAGACGATACCCTGCTGATGTCTAAGACACCAGCAGGGTTGCAACGTCTACTTAACAGATTCCAACTTTTTTGTGATAATCGGGGGTTGGTCATAAATAACACGAAAACAACATTTATGGCCTTTAATTGTCACAAGTCATATAGGGGCACTCCCCAGATGGGTGGGGCACCCTTGGAGAGGGTTGACACCTTTGATTACTTAGGTGTCAGACTTTCTGACAAAATGTCATGGAAGCCTCACCTAGAAAAGATGCTTCTGGGACATAAACGGGCGGCTGGAGTAATAGGAGAAGAACACCGCCTCTCGCACACCACGACGGTAGCCCCCGCCCTTCAAGTCTACGAAGCTAAGGCAGTCAGCGCTGCTCTCTATGGAGCAGAAATCTGGGGATTCGATAAGCTCGATGACCTCTGTAGATCCGAGCACAAATTTTTCAGAGACTTGGTGATGTTACCCAAAAATGCCCTAAACAAGAAGAGGGACTGTGAGGGCTGTTTTACGGGGTCCAGCGTACGTGCCCAGACACTGTAAACTAAGAAGAGTACGCGGTTCCCCAAAGGGGATGGAATAACGAGAGTGGAGGCCAAAGGAGGGGAGTCCTCCTAGACGGAACTAGAGTCCTCACACACCCAGCAAGCTAGGTGTCATGCTTCATCATATGGACTCGCTCCTCGTCGGGTCGGCGGTGCAATACCCGACGGGCACCCATAAAGGGGCTCTTTTGCGGAGATCTTCTGTTCCTGCCGTATGGTGCTGTGGGTGTGAGGGCCCTAGGGGTAAGTGTAGATGTGAGTGAGTGGTTTAAAAAAGGTTGGATAATCCAAAAGAGAAGTTTAATCGGATGGTCATCCACCTTATTAAAAATACAAAAGAGCGGCTGCTCGCTGGCTCAATGGTCCAGAGGAGCAATGCTCGGCTCTAAAAATGTGGTCGACATGTTTCACGCAGTGTGTTCAAAGTATGATACTGTGCATTTCATCAGGACCTGTAAGGACTATCTACACAAGGTGGTAAGATGGAGGAGTTCCTACCTACCACTATTCTTATGTGCGAGCACGTGGTCCCGCCAAGTCTAGTTGTAACCTAACTAGGTGATAGCGCTTGCTTCTGTGGTATCATCAGCCCTTGACACCTTAATGGATGGTGTCCACTATTCTTATGTGCGAGCACGTCGTCCCGCCAAGTCTAGTTGTAACCTAACTAGGTGATAGCGCTTGTTTCTGTGGTACCGTCAGCCCTTGACACCTTAATGGATGGTGTCCTGTCCTATTTAGGACGCACGCTGGAAAACTACCCCAAGCGCCGGGCTGAGGAACCAGAGCCCCTCTCAAGGGCTGACGATACCACAGAAGCAAGCGCTATCACCTAGTTAGGTTACAACTAGACTTGGCGGGACCACGTGCTCGCACATAAGAATAGTGGTAGGTAGGAACTCCTCCATCTTACCACCTTGTGTAGATAGTCCTTACAGGTCCTGATGAAATGCACAGTATCATACTTTGAACACACTGCGTGAAACATGTCGACGCCAAATCTCACTCGCCAACTTGCCTTTCTGGAGCTGCACGCAAGAATAAAGTTCCACCACACAGCGGTTGGAGGCATTTGGCCGGAACTCTGTGTTACAAGCGTAACGCAGTCACGAAACTTCCGCCAATCCTGTGTGCAGAAAGGAATATTCCTTCCATCCCTAGAAAAGAATAAAGGTTAACCTTTTTTTTAGTTGCAAAAACTATATTTATTCTTTCTGTACAAACCAAACTTAAACCAAACAAACATTAGAAATGCTAAAGTTATAGTTATACCCTAATTTTATAGTTAATGCACTGCCTTTCATTTACAGGAACTTTATTCTTTCTATGCAGTGGTGGCCGCTACTTATCGGAGGTGGTGAGGCGGGGGGATGGGTGGTGTGGGGGTAAATGGAAAAAATACCACTTACCTGCATGCCTGCCACTGCCTCTCGATCCTCTTTGTCACTCCAGGAGCAGGATGGAAGCAGGAACCAGGAAGCACCCAGGCTCCCCTAGCCAATCACGACGCTGCATTACAGCAGTGTTGTGACTGGTCTGAGCACCGTGGTTCGGCGCTCAGACTGGGACTGGGGGCCTGGGCATGTCTCCATGCAGGCTGTGCAATACAGCCAGTGGAGAACATGGAAAGTGCGCATGACTGCTTGGCCGGCCCAAGACGACCGGCCAAACCGTCATGCGCACTTAAGAGAGTGCCACCACTCCTACCCCGGTTCCTGTGATGTCTAGCCCCGCCCGCCCGCCCCTAACCAGCTGGAAAAATAAAATTATAAACTAAACAAAAGGTAGAAATTTTAAAGTTATACTTTTACCTTTAATTTATGCAAAATCTTCAAATTATTATAACTCAAGCATCTCCATACACAGTCTATTCAACTCGGTAGCCACAATACATTAACCATAACTTGCGCCTTCTCTATGAACTGCTTATACCCTTTCATAATATATCATGTATAGTATCTAAAATAATAGCATTTACAACAACACTTATGATATTGCAAATCACATCATTTGTGAGCTCAGAGTGCATAGTAGAGTGGCCAGCTATAGTTAATGTATTGTGGCTACCAAGTTGAATAGACTGTGTATAGAGGTGCTCCAGTGGTGTCTTTTGGAGTACAGTGGAGTGGTGAGTACAGTGTTGAAAAGTGTCGTAGAGTGGAGTAGAGTATTGTACAGTGGAGTTTAGGGGCATAGATTGGAGTAGAGGGTTACACAGTGTAGTGTAGGGGCTTAGCGTAAAGTACAGCATGGTATAGTGGCACAGAGTGTCGTAGTGTCTTGTAGAGTGGAGTTGCATAGAGTGGAGCAGTGTAGAGTGAAGTGCTGTACCATGCCATAGAATGGTGTAAAGTGTAATGCAGTGGAGTAGAGTGGTGTGGAGTCCAGTGGAGTGGCGGAGCATAGAGTGGAGTAGCATGTTGTAGAGTAGAGTGTCATGGAGTGGAGTAGAGTGGACTGGCGTAGCATACCATGGAGTAAAGTGTTTTAGAGTGGAGTGCTGTGTGGTATAGTAGAGTAGACTGGTGTGTCATAGATTGTCAGAAACTGTTGTACAGAGGAGTAGAGTAGAGTGCCACAGAGTGGATTACAGTGCTGTACAGTGGAATGATGTGGGTTAGAATAGAGTGCGGTATAGCATAGTATAGTAGAATGGAGTGGTATAAAGTGTGGTAGAGTTGAGTGGCATAAAGTTGCATACAGTTGCACAGTCTCATAGAGCAGAATACAGTAAAGTTGGGTAGAGCACATAGAGGGAGTTGCATAGAGTGTCGTAGAGTGGAGTAGAGTGTCATACAGTTGTAGAGAGTAAAGTAGAGTGCTGTACACTGGCATTGTTAAGAGTACATTGTTGTACATTGTAGTGCTATAGAGTGGAGTATAGTGTGGTACAGTGGAGGGGCGAAGACTGTTGTTAAGGAGGTACAGTGTTGTTGAGGGGAGTACAGTGGAGTGGCACGGAGTTGGGTAGAGTGGAGTGGCATACACAGGAATAGCGTAGAGTGGAGTGGGATAGAGTAGGGTAGTGCACAGTGGGGTGGTGTAGAGTGGAGTTGCGTACAGTGCAATAGTGTACAGTGGAGTGGCATAGATTGGAGTGGCATAGAGTGAAGTAGCATAGAGTGAAGTGGGGTGTATTGGAGTTATGTACAGGGGAATAGCGTAGAGTACAAGTCAAGTGACATACAGTGGAGTGGCACAGAGTGAAATGGCATACAGTGGAATGGCTTACAGTGGAGAGGTGTAGAGTGGAGTGGCATACAGTGGAAGTGCTACAGTGGAGTGTTGTAGAGTGGAGTGGGGTAAAGTGGAGTGGCATACAGTGGAATAGCGTACAGTGGAGTGGCATACAGGGGAGTGACATTTAGGAGAGTGGCATACAGTGGAGTGGCCGACAGTGGAATAGTGTACAGTAGAGTAGAGTACACTGAAGTAGCATAGAGTGGAGTAGCGTACAGTGGATTGGGTTATACTTGAGTGGTATAGATTGGAGTGGCATAGACTGGAATAGCGTAGAGTGGAGTAGCGTAGAGTGGAGTAGCGTAGAGTGGAGTGGTGTAAAGTGGATTGGAATACAGTGCAGTAGAGTATAGTGAAATAGCGTACAGTAGAGTAGGTTAAAGTGGAGTGCCATAGAGTGGAGTAGCATACAGAGGAGATTTGTAGAGTGGAATAGCATACAGTAGAGTGTTGTGGAGTGGAGTGGCGCAGAGTGGAGTGGGGTAGAATGTATTAGCAACCAGTAAAGTAGCATAGAGTGGAATGGCGTAGAGTGAAGTAAGTACCATACAATGGAGTGAGGTAAAGTGTAGTGGCATATAGTGGAATAGTGTAGAGCGGTGTAGAGTGGAGTGGCTTAGAGTAGAATTGCATGTACTGGAGTGGCATACAGTGTAGTTGTGTAGAGTGGATTGGTGTAGAGTGGAATAGTATAGAGTGGAGTTCCATTCAGTGGATTAGTGTAGAGTGGAGTGGCGTGCATTGGAGTGGCGTAGAGTGGAATAACGTAGAGTGGAGTGGTGTAGAGTGGAGTTGCGTATACTGCAATAGCGTAGAGTGGAGTGGCATAGCATGTAGTGGCGTACAGATGAGTGCCATAAAGTGTAGTGGTGTACAGTGGAATAGTGTACAGTGGAGTGGTGTAGAGTGCAGTGTGCAGTGGCATATAGAGGAGTGGGGTAGAATGGAGTGGCGTACAGTGGAATAGCATACAGTGGAGTGTCAGTGGTGTAGAGTGGTATAGCATACAGTAGAGTGGTGTATACTGGAGTGGGGTAGAGGTAAGTGGCATACAGTGGAGTGAGGTACAGTGTCAGTGGTGTAGAGTGGTATAGCATACAGTAGAGTGGTGTATACTGGAGTGGTGTAGAGTTGAATGGCATACAGTGGAGTGAGGTACAGTGTAGTTGTGTACAGTGGACTAGCGTACAGTGGAATGGCGTTGATTGGAGTGGTGTACAGTGAAGTGGTGTGCAGTGGAATATCCTACACTAGAGTGGTGTAGAGTGGAGTGAGGTAGACTGGAATTCACATACAATGGAGTGGTGTGCCGTGGAATAGTGTAGAGTGGTGTGGCATAGAGTGGAGTGGCGTAGAGTGGAGTGAGGTACATTGTAGTGGCGCACAATGGAATAGCGTATACTAGAGTGGCGTACAGTGGAGTGGAGTACAATGGAGTGATGTAGAGTGGAATAACATTGACTGTAGTGGCATATGGTGGAGTGCTGTAAAGTGGAATAATATTGACTGTAGTGGTGTACAGTGGAGTGACATAGATTGGAGTGCCATATTGTGTAATAGCGTAGAATGGAGTGTTGTACAGTGCAATAGCATAGAGTGTATTAGCATAAAGTGGAGTGGCATACATTGGAGTGGCATACAGTGGAGTGAAGTAGAGTGTAGTGGGGTACAGTGGAATAGCGTACAGTAGAATGGCATACAATGGAATAGCATAGAATGAATAACATAAAGTTTAGTGTCATGGAGTTGCGTATAATGGAATTGCATAGAGTGGAGTAGCAAAGAGTGGAGGGGAGTACAGTTGAGTGGGGTAGACTATAGTGTTGTAGACTGTAGTGGCATAGAGTGTAATAGCGTACAGTGGAGTGGTGTAGAGTAGAGTGGAGTAGGATACGGTGGAGTTGGGGAGAGTGGAGTGGCATACATTGGATTAGTGTAGAGTGGAGCAGTGTAAGTGGAGTGGCATAGAATAGAGTGGCATGGAGTGTGGTACTTGAAACAGACATAGTGTGAAAGTGGGTGAACGTATGTAGATGTAATGTGGCAGGAATATAGAGTATGAGATGTGAATGACAATTTTTGATAGTGGAAGGGGTGCTAAAGTTATAAGTGACACAGTATATGGCGGTACATTCGTGGTATACACAGGTACATGCCGATGAAAAGGTAGTATGTGATTGGCTAATGGCTATCTTTACAAAATGTTGAAGGCTGTCCTGTAATTTTTAGCACATGCATTCTGGGTTAGGGCCTTAGATATAGGTAAGTAGTAGGTTTTATTGGTTTTATTGGTATTCCCTACCTATTACCACTTTATTAACATGGGAATAAGGTCAGAAATCTATTTATTTATTTCTATAAATTTGTACAGCAGCTTGCTGAGAACAGTGCTTTTTAAAAAAACTAATTGTAGGTAGCACGGTAATTTTTCGGTATTACTGCGGTAATTCGTACACTTTTTTGTCAACAATTAAATATGTTACAAATTGAAAAATACACTGTCGTACACTGGGGCAGCCGTGGCCGGCATGGCTCGCGGGTGGGGGGCCAGGTGCGGGGTGTCAGGTATCGCGCATGGCCGGGTTTCACGCGGGGGGAATCAGTAATAAAAAGTAAAATAAAAAAACTTACTTCGAGGCTGGGTCCCGCGTCTTCTCTGCTCCTGCTCTCCTGCCTCCGACAGGAACAGGAAGCAGGCAGCCAGGCTCCCACTCCTAAGTTCTGTAATGCAGCATGCATGGAGAACACGGACGTGCGCATGACTGGTTTGGGCGGCCCGAGAGGGCTGACCAGACAGTCATTGCACACTTTAGGAGTGGGCAAAACACTCCTTCACTGCCCTGCTCAGAGAGCAGAGCAGCCCCACCCACCCGCCCACCCGCCGCAAAGCAGCAGGACAGGAAACATAAAATGACAATAACTCTAAGTTATTGTCATTTTATGTTTCTCACTTCTCAAAAGCAGTGGGGCGACGCTCCTCTACCATAGCGGAGGAGTCACCCTGCACTGGGGCCTTCATTTACAAGGATTTGGCATAAGGCAGTGCCGCAAGTCTTTTTGCTGCGCTGTCTATGCCAAATAGAAAGGGCAGGTATGCACTGTATTTACAAGATACAGTGCATTTCTGTCCTTTCAGCCAGCACCAGCGCCCAATTTGCAACCTAGTGCCAATGCAGGCACCCTTACACCATGGTGAAAAAGTGTCTGCATTGTTGGCAGGATTGTTTTGTTTTGTGAAGGAAGGGACACCCTACTGCACAGAAACAATTCATGGAGGGATTTTCCTTGTTCTATATGTGCTGCAGAATGCAGGCCACATGGAAAAAGGAAAAAACAAAGAGAAATGAAATATTTTCCTCATTATGCCTGCTCTGTGGAGGTGTAAGGTTTTGGTGCTGCCCCAGGTTTACGTGAATTTGGAAATCTGGGGCAGGGTCAAAATCCATGGGTGCTGCATGGGAAAACCCACCACAAAGCTCATTGAACACCTCCTTGATGCAGAGTAAGACAACACAGCTCTTTGCACTGCCTTGCCTTACTCCATATCTATGAGGTATATATGATGTTACAACGCAAGCCATTACAACGCATGCTTTTACATTGTGGATTTTACAATGCAGCTACCATTACATTGCATGTTTTTACTACGCATACCATTACAACGCAAAATAATCTAAATGCACTAAAAGATCCATTACAACGCAAACATTCACAATGCATACTTGTACAACGCATTCAATTGCAACGCATATTTTTTTATAAAAGTACAATAAACCCCTGGGACGGGATGCAGGGAAAATAGTGATTTTGGGTGGGGTAGTGTATTAATACACGGGTATTCAAAATTAATACTGAGTATTAAAATTAGTACTCGAGTACTAAAATTACTACTCGTGTTCTTTTTAAAACATTTTTTAAAAGATTTGATTTTCTAACCACTGGGACGGGATGCAGGGAAAATAGGAGTTTTGGGTGGGGAAGTGTATTAATACACGGGTATTTTAAATTAATACCACATTATTAACATTAATACTCGGGTAATACAATTAATACTCCTGTGCTATTTTTTTAAATAAATGTTTTACTGATCTCTGGCATGGGATGCTGTGAAAATATGGATTTTCGGTGGAGAACTGTATTAATACACATGCTTTAAAAATGAATACCACAGTATTAAAATTAATACCCGTGTATTAATAAAAAAATACTTGCGCATTAAAAAAATTCTTGAAAAAATATTAAAATCCATTAAATAAATATTAATTTAATTTTTACAATCAACATATAATTTTCAGAAAAAATACATTATAATACTACTTAATACATTTAAATATGATTTAAAAACGAACAATTTAATAAAATACACATCATTTTAAATTCACACACATATTTCTAAAAAAAGGGGTACAACCCAAAAAATGAACATTAACACAATATATATTTTCCCAAAAATATACCAATAAAAAAAGATAAAATAAAACAAAATTAAACTCCAATAAAAGACACTAATCGAAAACATGATAAATAATCCACCATTTTAATCTACACGAAGGCAAAGTCCTACAACACTTTCTATGAATTCACCTTGACCCGCAGTTCGCCAAAATGGGGAACAATACATATGAAAAATAATTAACGAACATTTATAAATCAATAAAAATAATTATACATTTCTCAGCATTAAAAAGACGATAAAAAAATATGCACAAAACATATTTTCATTTAAATTATCGTACACCATAAAAAAACGCATAAAAGCAGCCGTCCACCTTTTTGAAAACAGTGGTAAACTGACTTCCAGACACACCACATGCGTTTTGCCTGCCTGAAAAAACTCGACTTCAAACAGTGCCATCTACAGTTCCAAGTAAGTGTACCCATAATAAATATATTATATTTACAAACTTAGGGGCCGATTCCGATGTCGGACGGACTCAGGTCCGTCCGACATCGGTCCGGAGCCGTAACCGACCGACCTGCTGTCGTCGGTTACGGCCCAGGCAGTACGATGCGACCGAACCCTGTTCGGTCGCACTCGTATCTCCCACAATGGGAGCATGCATTCCGGACGGAATGCATGCTGGCATTGGAGAAAGCAGGGGTGCAGTTCAACCCTGCACCCTGTGGCCGGCACCCCAAGGTGCCTGCCACCGGGTGCAGGGTTCAACAGAAGGGGCACCATAGGTGCCTCCAGGCCGCCATTCGGCGACCTTGCACCCATGGGGGTCCCACTGGGGGCCCCCAAAGACAGTGACCAACTGCCTTTTGTGCCGGAAAGACCGGCACGAAAAGGCAGTGAAAGCTGCCATCGTACTCCCTCGGTCGCAAAGAGGCAGCCGGGGAGTACAGAGGATTTCCGGATGGCTGACGGGCTCTCCGAACCCGTCGTGAGCCATCCGGAAATCCGAGTCGGATTCTTTCCGACCGAGCCCATCGGAATGGCTCGGTCGGAAAGGAATCTGAGCGGCACGTTCCGATTCGGTCGGAAGGGCTCCGACCATCGTTCGGTGCCCTTCCGGCCGAAATCGGAATCGGCCCCTAAATCTTAACATGATACTAAACAACATATACCATTTAAAATATTTTACAACATTTTTGGAAAGAAAAGAAAACGTGCTAAAAACACACCTCACGACACAGGCATTGAAAATGTAATCAATGTGAGTAAACCAACCTTTGTATTTTTAATTTTTTTTAAATTAAATCGTACAAATATTCAAATTTAAAAAAATGTACAAAAGTAAAAGCCATACTACAAACTATTTTTTTTAACAAACAACTTAAACAAATAAAAATGCAGAATACTAGAGTGTGCCTAATTACTACTCATAAACAAACATTTGTTAACCTAAAAAAAGAGTAGCATATTTGCGAGGTTAAAAATAATATTACTACTCAAACAAATGCTTGCCTCGAGTAAAATGCAGGATGGTATTAGTTGTAAAATTACTACCCTACCCCATTATGTGCTATCCTCGGGGAAAATGCTGGATAATGTCTAGGCAAAATTACTAATACTTCTCCTACATACGTTTTTATCTATGTGAAAATACAATATAGTAGTGGTGGCAAATTAGTAATCTTATACAGAAATGTGCATACAAAAAAAAAATGGATAGTGGAGGGGGCCAATTTACTATTCCCACTCCAACAAGTGCATGTCTCAGGGAAAATGCTGGGTAGTGGTGGGGGCAAAAATACTATTCCTACTGCGACAGGTACTTGCCACAGGAAAAACACTTGATATTGTTTGAGGTTAAATTACTATTCCTAATCCGAGTTATGCTTGCCTCAGAAAAACTGCTGGATAGTTTTGGGGGCAAAATTACTATTCCTACTCCGACATGTGCTTGCCTCTGGGAAAGTGCTGATGGTGATGGAGGCAAAATTACTATTCCTACTCTGACAGATGCTAACCTCAGGGAAAGTGTTGGATGGTGGTGGAGGCAAAATTACTATTCCTACACCGACAAGTGCTTACCTCAGGCAAAAAGTTGGATGGTGGTGGGGGCAAAATTACTATTCCTACTCCGACAGGTGCTTGCCTCAGGGCAAGTGTGGGATAGTAGTGGGGGCAAAATCACTATTCCTACTCTGACAGGTGCTTGCCTCAGGGAAAGTGCTGGATAGTGTTGGGGTCAAAATTACTATTCCTACTGCGACAGGTGCTTACCTCAGGGAAAGTGTTGGATGGTGGTAGAGGCAAAATTACTATTCCTACTCCGACAGGTGCTTGCCTCAGGGAAAGTGCTGGATAGTGTTGGGGTCAAAATTACTATTCCTACTGCGACAGGTGCTTACCTCAGGGAAAGTGTTGGATGGTGGTAGAGGCAAAATTACTATTCCTACTCCGACAGGTGCTTGCCTCAGGGAAAGTGTTGGATGGTGGTGGGGGCAAAATTACTATTCCTACTCCGACAGGTGCTTGCCTCAGGGAAAGTGTTGGATGATGGTCGGGGCAAAATTACTATTCCTACTCCGACAGGTGCTTGCCTCAGGGAAAGTGTTGGATAGTGGTGGGGGCAAAATTACTATTCCTACTCTGACAGGTGCTTTCCACAGCGATAGTGTTGGATAGAGTTGGGGGCTAAATAACACCAACAGAAAATTTAAAAAAAGTAAATTAAGCTCAATATTATACTATCAAAACAACTCAAGCAATAATATTCAAAGTAGAATACAGTTAGCAAAATAGAATTTTAAAGCATTTTGAATTTTTAAACAATTTTCTTTTTTTTCATTTGCAGAATTAACATCCATAAACATGTTTACTCTTTGAAAACACAAGCAAGAAACCAAGAAACATACCAAGGTAATTTTGACCCGAAATAAAAATGTCAGTTAAGTTAATAAACAGTTCAAAAATATGTCCTATTTCATTCAAACAGAAAGTTCTTCTCAATCAAACATCTATGCAACTGAAAACCTAAATTTTGAAGGTAAATAAATATCTCAAACTTCTCAAAAAAATGTAGAAAAATCATCACAATCACAATTAAGATCAGAAAAGAAAATGAGCACTGTAAAAAAGCCAAACTTACAACTGTTCTTCCATAACCAAAAACTATCCTATTCTATTGCAGGTGAAATAATTCCAAATATCAAAAACTCCAAAACAAATGCTTTTTTTCTCTCTTTCAGACCCAAATAAAATCATAATCATCTACAAAGCCCAAAGCATCAAGAAACAGCTACAAAAAAGGTAAGATTCAAAAATAAATAAACATTTAAACAAATTAACCATATTTCTCTCCCTAGAATGTTTTTTAAATAACATAGCAATAAAAAGCATTATTTGTTTTCTCTTTCAGACCCAAAAAAAATTCTCACACCATCCTCCAAACCAAAAGCATCAAGAAACATCTTTTACAAAGGTAAGATTTTTTAAATATTAAACAATAAAACAACTTAACCATTTTTCTCTCCAAATAAAGCTTTTTTTAAAAAAACATTACAGCAAAAATAGAAATGCAACATGGTTAAAGAATTGAATCTAACTTCAAACAGCATTAACTTTAAACAGTATAAAAAAATCCAAAAATTGTACTGTAAATGTTTTCTTCACAACAGGTAAACACAATAATTTAAAGATAAACTAACCCTTTTATTTTTTTCTGTTTCAATCCATAACAGAAAATGACATCTAATCAAGATTCAAAATATGTGACCTCCAGCCGGGGCAACCGTCTACTGAAGCATAGTGGGTATGTTTATTGTAAGGAGAGACTAACTGAGCCCAGGTGTCATTGGAGGTGTGTGCAATACTACTCATCCCATTGCACAGGCAGAGCGGTTACTCTTGGTGACTGTTTTAAGAACCACAGAACATAACCACTCTGCCTCTGCAATGGAGATTGAAGTAAGAGAAACAATTAATGAAATAAAAGCTATTGCAACCACCTCCAATGAACCCTGTGGTGCAGTTTTGAGGGAGGTAGCCCAACACATTCCACAACATGTTGCAAGTAGTATGCCCACAATTCCCAATCTGAGAAGAATTTTTCAACGTAAAAAACAAGCAAGTAACCCACAAAGAGTGACACCCCAAACCTTTTCTGACATTAACATTCCTCCTGAACTATCTGTAACAGTTACTAATGAACCATTTCTTTTGCATGACAACAAAAACCCTCAAAAAAGAATAATAATCTTTAGCACACCCCATAATCTTGTTAGGTTGGAGAACTGTGATATTTGGATGATGGATGGGACATTTAAATCCACACCCCATCCATTCACCCAAGTATACACTATTCACGCATATATTAATAATACAGTTGTTCCCTTAGTTTACAGTTTACTCCCTGATAAACAATCCTCAACATACACTGAATTATTGTCAGTGATAAAATCTAAAACATCAAACAAAAGTCCTAGAAAAGTACTAATTGACTTTGAATTACCTATGATTAATACTATTACAAAATTATACACGGATACCCAAATTCAAGGATGTTTTTTTCACTTTTCACAGGCTTATTGACGAAAAATTCAAAAAACATCCTTAGTTGAAGATTATATATCAGATAGCAAACTACAATTTGAACTAAAAAAAAAGCAGCCCTTTGCTTTGTTCCTCCTGACAGTGTAGACGAATACTACACTTCAATTACAGAATTGGAATTCTTTACCTCAAACGAAGACAAATTGGCACCCCTTCTAAATTACTTTGAAGACACATGGATTGGCCATCTAAGTAATTAAAATTACTCTTTTTATTATAAATCTAAATTTTAACTAGTAACCCATGTATAAATAATTTCCCTAATTATTTTTTATTTTTTCTAACTTTTAAAAAATAATAACTTATAATTAATCTGAGTCTAAACAATAACTTGGGGGCCCATTACGATGGCGGGCGGAAGCACTACCGCCGTGCTGGCGGATGCAAAAACCACCAGTTACCGCCGGCACGCAGCAGTCCACACGCCCGCCCAATTACGATGCGAAAAGCAGGCCAAACACCGCCGGCAAGCCAGCAACACCGTCCGCCATCAAAGTGCGCCCGCACACGTAGCGGCGCAGCACAACTGACACACACCGTCCGACCAAACACGTCCCGCCCGGCGCATAAATTACGATGCCGCAAACAAACGGCTCCCACGGCAAAGAGACACCGCACGTGAAAGAGAGGCGGAAACACGGACGCAGAGCACGGACAACGAAGAAGCGGCACCCCGGGCATGAATCCAGCACTGCAGGCCCTTCCCATGCTTCTGCTGATGCACCACCAAGGACGCAACGTGCCGCGGAGACGCAGGTAGGCACACACACAACAAGTGCACGCAAACAGCGCACACAGTGCAAGGGCGGAAAAAGCGGACAACCCCCCACCAGCGCGTGCACACTACACATCCACCATTGCATCCACATATGACACACAGGCCAAATCCTAACATCGCGGAACACATGTGTACACACCACCTGGGACTAGGAACCAACCACCCCGTCACGGCCCCAAAGCGCCGATGACGCCGCCACACATGCGCACAACGCAGAGGCCAACCGCAGCGCCATGCATGCGTCGCACACAGACACAGGGACACAACCAAGCAGCACACACACCAGCCCCACCCCGAACGCACATGACACGTGACAGGCCGGCCACAGACATGTCCCCAACGCCCAATTCACGGACAACACCCAACGCCACACAACCGACGCACACATGTCAGTTAAGTCACGCAACAGCAGGACACACCCCAGTGTAACAAACATGGTGAAGCACACAGCGGCAGCAACACCAACTAGGAGAAGCAGGGCCCCTTCGGGAAGAGGAACGCCAGTACCACACTGAAAAACCCATACCACCCTGCACATATGAACAAGACACATGAAACGGAACACCAAAGAGCCCGGGGACCGACAACAGGTGGCCCAAGAATTACATCCACACACAAGGCCCAACGCAGAGCGGAAAGGCAGCCTGCCGCCCACACAAGGGAGAGCAGACAGCACTGAATGACCTTCCATTCCAACACCGAAACCACAGCCCTACGACAGAAGCCGGTGAATACAGCCATTGTCCAAGAATAGACCAACACAGGCATGCCGAGGAGACCGACCACACGGCAGATAGCGCATATCACAGAAGCACACAACGGACGGGGAGGAAAGAAGAAAACACTCCCCCATGTCGGCCACATGCAAGTTAATTGGAAGGAGTCACACAGCACCGACCTTGAACTGTCTGAGAAGCATGTGGGAAGAGGGCCCGTGTCCTCCAAACAAGCCAACAGAACACAAGTCCTGTCTCCCCACGACTACACAGAGCTCACAGCAACCCCGGAGCGTGCACATTGCAGACTGCACACACAGCCGGAGCACGCCACCTCTACGAACCGCTGCGAAATGGCAACCGCAACACACCTACCCAACTACGCCGAAGAGCTCAAGCTGTACCAAACCAGCACGATACATACATTGGGATGCGATCTCCTGTCCCTGCTGAACGTAAGTTACCGACTGACTTACCGCATCACATTGTTCAGCTGCGTCATGCCCGTCTTCTACTGTCGGAGGTGTCCCTACCAGCATCCCGTCGAGATATGCCTCTCCAACCCGGCATGTCTGAAGGCGGACCTGCTACCACTACTCCTCCCTCTGGACGCACACGACAGGGCCTGCTCTGCCTATGGGGGCATGGCGTATGTGGCCAACATCGCACGCGCACTGAAATGGAACCACTGTGCCTCCACACGACGGATCATCGAGAACAGCTACATCGAATGTCACCCAGCATGCCCCATCATGGTCCTCCAAGGGACAACCTACGAACAACACCTTGACAGCCACCATCCGCTTCATTGGCTGGCAAACATGTACACCACCAATGACATGGAAGCCCTGCTGGACGGCATCGCATACCTGTCAACCTGTAAATACGTCGGACCACAACGCAGGTTCCCCGAGTGACCTATGAAGTCCAACCCCGCACCCATGCTCAGCTTCCGCACGGACTGGCCAGTCACCACCACAACAGCCATACCAAACGACCGGCAACTGTAACCACACCATCAACGACATCGCCATGACATCGGATATGACCGGGACATGCACACTGTTCCCCATCACATCCAGGAACACCGCATGCATCGTGGGAGGCAGTGGCATGGGCTCTGTGTATCGCACCCACATGGACGGAACTGCACGAACAACCAGGACACGACATGGATCCAGCGCCCATGGACACACACACCGCTCAGTGGACATGAATAGGTCGCCTGGAGTCTGTGGGTGCTGCACCCCTCCCACCCCCGCCCCGGGAATCCCATACCAGGACCTTTGCATGGACGACAAGTGCATACAACAACAACACGACCCCAGTGACTGTGACATGTCCAGTAACCACCACAGTGCAACAACAAGTGGCACGCCGCTGCATGCACGCAAGCACATGCCCTGATGTCATCTCACATGCACGCGTGCATGAGGAACAACCGCAGCAAACCTGTCACATGGAACTGAGATGGACTGTGCCCATGATGCCGAGCGGTCTGGTAGGCTACATGTATACCGTCTGTGTCAAAGTCCGCAGCTCCGCAGCTATACGTAAATGTACATTAGCACAGCCTTGGCCAAGCAGATGTAACCCCACACCCTATCCCATTTGTAATCATGCTCAGTATATCCTCAACATGTATTCCGCTGCCAGTAGTGTCCACTATACTGCATCACAGAGGACAGAAGACTCAATATAATGTTTGAAACCAGAACTGTCTCCGCTGACTCATTTCACAAGTACGAATGAGAGAGGATGAGAGTATGTGAAGTACACGGCAGTCGTGACATGACCATGTAGTCCACTGGTATTGGATGTCAACGCAAATGAGTAGCACTACTGTGGAAGACACACATGTGTCGTGTGAAGTCGTATGGACGCAGTGCTCAGGTGGGTGGGTGCGACGGGTAGATGCGCACATGCCAAGTTGGAGCACGCCGTGTTGGGAGGGCTCATGAACAGTACACCACCGCTTCCCTGGGCATTGTGAGAGGACACCTGTCGGGGGGAGTGAACACGTGTGTGCACAGCAGCCGGGCACACGTACAAAGCGGTACCAGGCGCACCTCAGCCCACCCTCTGTGGACAAGCTGGATCCTGTTGTGCGCCCGCCATGCCCCTTGACAAGGCACACACAGCCCCAGTCGACCAGGTGTAACCCCAACATAGTCAATCCGCACAGGCGATACAGGGCACGGGATGGCAGTGGAGCATGGTGTGTGAGAGGTCTCCTCGCGCTCCTCCTGGTCATATCACGCAGGCAATAGAACCTCAACGTCCAGCATGGCAAAAAGTCAAATGGAAGTGTAGGGGACGCACCACAGCACGAGCAGCACTGACGTCACGGGAGGTGGCTCGCACCATCCCATCCATTGCCCATCATACCAACCACGCCACATGCCATTGCGACTAAGTGCAAGCGCGTGCGCCACCACCCCTGAGCCCTCCCCAGAGAGGCCAAAGAGTGAATGTGTGGGCCATCAGCCACAGACGGACGCGGCATGGCCGCAAGGGCAGCCACAGCCACTGGGTGTCGCAGGTGGCGGATCCGGAAGGCGAAGACTGTGATGCATAGTCCATGCAGGCCGGGTCTCCATTTGGGGCACCACGCAGGTGGACGGCGTCCCGCCACACATCATACCCTGAGACAGCCCACTCGTGCAACTGGACCCACACATACACTCCTTGCCCTCTCTGGTGCGAGCTTGGGGCTGCCTGTGCAAGCGCTAGCCTCGCAGGTGAGCATGCATATTGGGGGGCGAGGGAGGACATGAGGGCTGGGGCGAAGATGACTGTATCACTGTCAGTTAGTACAAGGGATGACCCAGATGTGGAAAGGAAGAGACGTGTCCCGTGTGTACTGCAACTAGTCGCCAATCCAACTACCCCCCATGTCCGGAATGTAAGCCCGCACCTAGGCCCGCCCATCCGCCACATCGAACATACCACCAGCACGACAACCTTCCCATTCGAAACACTGACTGGGGGTGGCGACCAGTGAACAATCATGTGTAGCCTACCCACGCGTACATGTGGGCCCTCCATGATCCATGTCACCTGCGGCAAAGACATGACATGCGCAATGAGGGAAGTGAGGAGAGCTGTCCGCCCCACGCGCAGAAGGTGCATCAGCTCCACAGACCCAGCAGCGAGTCCAGCAGGGGTCACATGTGCAGGGGCAGCTGTGCCTGGTCTGAAGGCACATGCATATAGACAGCACATCGACCAATGTGTAGTCTGCCCACATCCACAGTCCATCATCATGCGGACATAGGAATTGAACACAGGGCAACACATCTTAGCTGGTGCACCCACCGTGACCAACAATGCGCAATCATCGACGTACCCGCCCTGTGCATGGCCCCCCACCCAACGGAGGCACATCCAGTGCCACCATCCCACACACACAAGCCTTCCACGGAACATGCTGTGTCCAATGGTCAGTACAGAGTCAGCGCCCATCTGGTGGATCCTGAACAGGAGACACATGCACACACATGCCAGCTCCCACTATGTACGACTGCCACCTGGCACGTGCAATGTAACCTCTCACCTGTGACGTGTGACTGCAAGCACACAGCCGTCTTGGCATGGGGCTGTCAATGTGGACACCAGTCAATGTTTCGGGAGCTGTGATCCGTACAGTGCTGTACATAGGGTGCAGTGCTGACACCTACTACTGTCTCATATCCCCTCGTGCCACAGGTCCCACTTGTATTGGCCGCTCAGCCCGTGCCCACATCGTCGTCGTCGTGTGCCATACTCATCCAGCCTCGGAAGCAGTACCATGCTCAGCAGACACTCATGTTGCCGTGGCGTTGCCGCTTGACGAATATGCAGTCAGTCCCCATCAGCACGCCCCGCAAGTCATTGGGGCCTAGATCCCCATGTGCATGCACATGGCAGTGGTATGTCTCACTTGCCATTGCCATTGTTGGGAGACCTGTGTAAGTGTATTGTGGCCGTGCCGTCCCAGCTTGACAGCTGGGCTGTGGCCCATGTGCTTGCTCAGTCATGTCAGTGATGTGTATGCGAAATTGCTATGTGCCGTGTTGCTTTGACATGTGTCCTCTGCCATTTAACCCAGGCGGAGACCGAACATTGACCGCCCATACCAATTGCTGGCGGACATGGACGATACAGAGGTAATCAGGAAGTTTCCGCTGGGCAGGCCAACTCTGCATCGACTGTGTGCCATGTTAGAGCCCCATCTCCGTCCCCGCAGGGTGTATCCGACTGCTGTCACCCCCACGGCTAAGGTGATGGCCGCCATGCATTTCTTCGCCACTGGGTCATTCCAGCACACAGTGGGCAGTGGAGGAGGGATGTCCCAGCCCATGTTCAGCAAGGTGCTGAGGGATGTACTGGCAGCCATGATGCTGTACCGGAGCAGGTACATCAGATTCCCCAGGGCTCGTGAATTGGCGGCAGTGAAGGGTGCATTCTATGCCCTTGGCAGAATCCCACACGTCGTGGGAGCCATTGACTGCACTCATGTTGGCCTTGTTCCACCACAGGCCACTGAGCACCTGTACCGCAACAGGAAGCACACGCACTCCCTGAATGTGCAAGTGGTGTGCCTTGCGGACATGGTGATCACCCACGTGTGTGCAAAGTTTCCAGGCTCGGCCCATGACGCACACATAATGCGCAACAGCATCTTGCCACGACTGATGGCCAATCTGCAACAGGATCGTGGCTGTATTGTCGGTGAGTATGTGGAGTGGTGTAGCGTGCTGGTTGTGCGATGCTGTCCCCTGTCCAGTTGGAATAGCAACGGTTCTCTGTGTCCCTCACACCCAGGTGACTCTGCGTATCCGAATGGGGCATGGCTGCTCAGTCCATTGAGGAATCCTCGCACCCCAGCAGACGATCGATACAATGAGGCACATGGGAGGACCAGACGTGTGGTCGAGCGTACCTTTGGCCTCCTCAAGTCCAGGTTCAGGTGCCTGGACCGCACCGGGGGTGCGCTGGCGTACTCCCCACAGAAGGTGTGCCAGATAGTGGTGGCGTGCTGCATGCTGCACAATCTGGCCATTCGGAAGCAGATCCCCCTCATTGTGGATGACGGAGATCAACCAGGGCCCCAGCCCGCAGACCAGGACAGCTCGAGTGAGGTGGACAGCGGAGAGGAGGAAGCTGGGAATGTGTGCCAGCAGCTCATCGCCCGCTACTTCACTTGACGGTGAGTGTCCATGTACGACGGATGATGTGTCTGTATCTATGCAGGTGTGTGTGTGCTGTGTCAGGGTGGCCGTATGTTCACTGCGTGCAGTGTGTCAACGCTCCATGGCCAGGGTAGTATGCCACTGTTGGTGACTGTGGCATTGTGCCCTATTGCTCTGAGCGATGTGTGTACATTGCTTGTAGTTGTTGACATGTACTGTGTGATGGGTGTGTGACACACTCATTGAATGTGCTCCTGTTCTGTCTCCCACCCCTAGGTCCCTACAGGCCCTCCGGATTCCATTTCCATGCCACGCATCAGGTGCCTTTCCGCCCAAGGTGGCCGTTGTATTCCGTACAATAAAGACACAGGGCACAAACAGCAGTTAGTGAAAAAGGTGCATTTATTACAAACTGTGACATGTGATTGTGTGTAAGGTGATGACAAAAGTGGTGCGTGCAGTGACAATGAGCTGTCGGTCATGGCTGCGTGATGCTCAGGGTGTACCCACTGGTTCTATGTCCATAGTCCAACACACACATGCCATCCAGATGGCTGTGTGGAGTGGGATCGTAGAGCAAGTCAATGCAGTGGCTGGTCAAGGAAGGCTGGCGGAAGGCTGGCTGGCTGCCTCACTTGCGACTGGAGCGTGCGAAGTCCTCCCGGGAGATCTGTTTCCTCTTCGGACGGCCCCTTCCACGTTTGGGAGGGGGGTGTGTGGTGGCGAACTGCTGGTGGTGGGTGAGGTGTGCTCACTGGCTGTGGACGCAGGGGAAGTGGACACTGCTGCCCGAGCCTGCGCCCTAGCAGGTGGTGGCGGAGGTGGTGTTGCTGGCCTTGCCTGTGACCCCACCGCCACCACCAGCTGGCCCATGAGGTCCACGAGTTGGTCCATACGGGACACGAATTGGCCCATATGGGCGTCCATGGACCTCAGCACCCCCAGCACCTCCCGCGTGTCAGTAGCAGACCTGGCCCATTGTCCTTGGGCCTCTTCATAGGCCCCAAGGACTCTGGCCATTTGAGGCAGGGCATGGCTCCCAGGGGAGGCTGGCGTTTCCCTGACCCTGCTCCTCCTACCAGTCCTGCTGCCACCGGCCTGCCCACTAGCCACATTGCTCACCACGGTCCTCGCTGTGGCTCCCAGGGTGGATCCAGTCGGCCGGGCCACCACCTGCGCTGGGGCTGGTGCCAGCGAAGACGTGGTGGTGGTGGAGGCGGTGGTGGTCGGTGCGGCGATGGTGGCGGTTGCGGCAGTGGTAGTGGCCGCAATGACCGTGGGTGTGGCCGCAACGACAGTGGCAGCAGGGGACTGGGACTGTTCAGCATCCCTGGATGATGGGTTGGTGGGTAGGAGGGGTCCTGGGGAGCGGATGGGCCCTGCCACGCCAGATGGGCCAGCTTGGTGGTCCGTGTCCGAAGAGGTGGACAGATCCTCCAGATCCGTGAGTCCTCGTTGGGGGCTTGTAGGCTGGCTGTGCTGGCTGCTGTCTCCATCCCCAGCGTCCAGCAGTTCGTCACCTGTGGAGAGAATGAGATTTGTTATTGTGTTGCACCTGGCGAAGTATGTATTAGTCGTCTGACATTGGCAGTTCGTGCAATCTCGTACATGGGTTTCCCGGAGGCGAGTGTGTGGCTGTGGCATCTGTAGGTGTGTGTGCTAGGCAATGGGACTGTGTGCTGTGCACATGTGGCATGGGACGGATTGGCCATGCCGATGGGTGTGTTGCTTTGCCCCTACTCATTGTGACTCTGGTGTATGCGGGCTCCTGGCCCATCCTGGGTCTGGTTTGTACTTTGCTTTTGGGGTTCAAATGGAACGCTTAGGAACGCATATGGCAACATGGGGGCCATGCCCCAGATTCGCATTTGGGAGGGAATATGCTTTTGGGGTTCAAATGGAACGCTTAGGAACGCATATGGCAACATGGGGGCCATGCCCCAGATTCGCATTTGGGAGGGAATATGCTTTTGGGGTTCAAATGGAACGCTTAGGAACGCATATGGCAACATGGGGGCCATGCCCCAGATTCGCATTTGGGAGGGAATATGCTTTTGGGGTTCAAATGGAACGCTTAGGAACGCATATGGCAACATGGGGGCCATGCCCCAGATTCGCATTTGGGAGGGTATATGCTTTTGGGGTACATGCTGTGAGCCATGGGTGCCGAACGTGACATGTGTTGTGGCAGCATGACAGTGCATGGTCTGAGGTGTGTGCATGCCTGACATGCCCTGCATATTTGCTGTCTGTTGTGGTTACTGGACATGGCATTGGACGCATCGTTATGAGTGAGTGATAGTTGTGTGCCAGCCAACGTATTGCAGTTGTCCCATCTCCTTGGTGTGCGTGCTGCCCTGTGCCATGTGCATCACTGCAGTGCTCGGGGGGTGTGGCCCATGTTGTGTGTTGTTGCTCACAGTGTGTCGTGCGCTTAATTGACTTCTGGCACATGGTTGGTCATGGGCATGTGTCTTAGCGTGACTGCTGTATGTGTGGCAGCTGTGCGGATGACATGCCTTTCATGAGACTGGGGCTGACGGATGGGATGGATGGTATGTTGTATGTGCATGGTGTGTCTGTGTGTTTGATGGGTTCAGTGGTGTTCGTGTGCATTTATGTTGTTCCGCTCTGTTGCGTCTAGTGTTGTTTGTCTTACATAGGCGTAGTTGTGGGGTGTGTGGTTGACAGGCAGTAGGGGCTACATGGACAGGACTTCAATGGTGTTTCGGTTGTGTGTGATGAGTTGCACAGTGGCTGCCGTGTGGGACTATATTCAGTGTGGCTTGTGCATGCAGACGTGGCTCCTTGGGTGTTGCTATGTCTGTGATGGGTCATGTGGGGTGTGAGTCTGCTGTTCATGTCCGTGTGCACATTGTTCACTTGTTCGTGACGGTGGGCGGTGCTGCGTGTTCGTGTGCTACGTGACATGTCCCATGTGTTGGTGGTGTTATGGTCCTCATGCCTCCAGTAATCCAGCCCTGTCCAGTTTCCCACCTGCAAGTTGTTCGTGCGTGCACTGTACTGGATGCCACATGGCTCTTAGCGGGGGTGCTCCATGTTGCAGGTCTGTGGGGGTGGGGGGGTGTAGTGGGTCGTGGGGGTGGCTGTACACCCACTGACACCGATTGCTGTGGACCGTGATGTCTGCCTTTCGGCTGTCGTTGTGCACTGCGGTGGCTGACACGTGGGTGTGGGGTGTGGGGGATGCTCCTCCTTGCTGTGCTGTGGGACTGGGGCCTGGTGTGTGTTGTACTTGGGCTGTCCACCGTCCCACCCACTGCACTTTGTGTTCCTGCCACTTACCTGTTACTTGTCGGTTGGTGCAGCTGTGCCTGACACATGGGTGTGGGGAGTGCTCCACCTTCCTGGTCTGTGGGAGTGGGGGCCTGGTGGGTGTTGTACTTCAGCTGTCCCCCTCCGACCCACTGCACTTTGTGTTCCTGCCACTTACCTGTTACTTGTCGGTTGGTGCAGCTGTGCCTGACACATGGGTGTGGGGAGTGCTCCACCTTGCTGGTCTGTGGGAGTGGGGGCCTGGTGGGTGTTGTACTTCAGCTGTCCCCCTCCGACCCACTGCACTTTGTGTTCCTGCCACTTACCTGT